>JARYGA010047027.1:0-451130 GCA_030545235.1 Helianthus tuberosus
CGAAAGGACCGGTAAGGTAGCATACTGACTAAACCTACCTGAAGAGCTGAATGCGGTACGCCACGTTTTTCATGTGCCTAATCCAGAGAAGTGCCTGTCAAATGAAACATCCGTCGTCCTTTATAGGAACTCGTGATCTGCAACAAACAACACTTCGTTGAGAAACCGGTTGAGATTAGGGATCAAGAAATCAAAACCCTCAAGCAGGGTATAATATACCAACAGACCGAGTTCGTTGGAACCCACGACGTGGCCCAGAGTTTACCTGGGAACGGGAAAAACCGGCTGATGCGCATGTATCCCCAGTTGTCTGCAAACTATACTCCCAGCACTGCGGCTACCACTGAATTTCGGTAAGAAATCTCAGGCCAACAAGGGGATGATGTGACGCCCCGCGAAAACGTTTAAACACACTAGCTTGTCAGTGGCTGCGTGCTAAATTTTCGGGACGAAATTTCTTTGAACTTGAGGATAATGTGACACTTCGGTTTTCCTGTATGTTTCTTGTATGTTATGACTAAATTTGTGAAATTCTATACTATGTGAGATACGTGCAAACCCTGTGAATCCTATACTACGTGATTTTCGTGCTACGTGACTTTATGTGCTATGTGGTTTACATGGTCGTTTGGTGGACTTTTGTGAAACTGCTTGTATCTACGTACGGTAATGGAGTGTGTATACACATAGAGCGTATCGTTTGACCCTTGTCTAAATTTCGAGGACGAAATTCCTGTAACATGGGGAGAATGTGACAACCCGTACTCTCATTGTCGAGAGAAGGGTATTTTGGTCATAATTTTATTATTATTATTATTATTGTTGTTGTTGCTGTTGTTATTGTTTACTAAAAAAAAATAATAACACGCGATGAGAGATTTACTGAATTAATTAATTATTTACCGTTATACATTTGAGGGTTAAGATGAGCGGGTCGGTCGGTTAAGCGAGACGCCCCATATTTTACGAATCCATACGCACGGGCTCAAGCCCAACCCAAAACCCTTGCCTCTAAACCCTACCCTATATATTCAACTTAAACCCCCATCCCTTCATTGAGAACCCTAATAACATGCACACACATAATCAGCCGCTTTCCCTTAAACCTCCTCCCTCACATTCCGGTCACCAGATTTCCGGCGACATTACCGGCCGGCTCCGGTCGTACTTCCGGCTTGCTGACGTGACCACACTTCCCTCTTTCTTCTACACCTTCACACCCACCCATCCATACATCACGACCCCTCTATCGCGCACATACATCACAGAGAGAGAGGGAGAGAGTCTGCTCAGAAGGAGAAGAGGGCGGAGCCGGTGACGGCGACGGCGACGCCGCCGAGACGGCGGCGGTGGTGTTCTTGTGTCCAACAAAATCCCGGTAAACCTCCATTCTCGTCATTTTTCCAAAACATGATAATGTTAGTGATATTGCTGTTGCTGTGATGTTCTCGGTCCAGCAAAATCATCTCGATGTAGTCGCGTACAAGGTGCTCTGTTCGGGAACAACAGGCTCGGGCTAGATTCAAGAGGTGCTCTGTTCGGCTCGAGTCTGGTTCGGGTCAGCCGTGGTTCGATTCAGCTCGAGAGAAGTCCGGGTCACACTCACAACCATCTGTTCAAACCCCTTTGGTCAGTTTGCTTTTATTTTGTGTCTTAATCTTGGTTGGCTGCTTGGTTTGCTTATGTGCACAAAGGATCCCGAAAAATGGCTGAAACCATTGAAATGATTGTTACTGTTTAATTGCTTAAAAATATGAAAGTGGTGTGATTTGAACTAGGATTTTTATAATTGTTGGCTCTAGTCATTATTTGATGTTCAGATGTATGATGCTCTTCCTTATTGTGATAACATGCAAACTGTTGAGATAGTAGTCTTGTGCATTATGGCTGTTTGGTGAAATCCGAATCATGCTAAAGTTTTTGGGTATGGTGCAAACACAATTTAGGATAAGGAGTATTGACTATTTATACGATAATTGCAAACTGTAGATAGATTAGTGATGATACGATGTGCTTATGTGGATTGATGAAACAGTAATGGAATAATGAAAACATGTTAGGGAATTTTGATGAACTGCTTGATAAAGTAGTAGAAAACCCTACTGATGAACTGATATTATGAATATTTGAAATTTACTGTTTTGATCTGATTTAGAAGCTTGTACGAAATGCAAAACATGTTAATAAAATCTGATTGGATAGTACATGTTAATGAAATTTGGTTGTTAGTACCGAATTGGATAAGGAGTCTAGAAGCTTCGGTGGTGGTTGCGAGTCGGGACCGTAAGGTTGCGACTCGAGACCAAAACATGACAAGCCGAAACCCTCCGGTTGCGAGTCGAACCTCCGGTTGCGACTTGAAACGCCCGGTTGCGACTCGCAACCAAAACATGACAACTCGAGACCGTCTGGTTGCGACTCGGAACTTCATGGTTGCGACTCGAGACCTCTTGTTCTCGATTCGAGACCACCCCGGTTTCGACTGGACTACTCTGCTTAGTTATTGGGCCGCACAAACTGATGTTTTGAACTACGTGTTACTATTAATGTTTAAACTGTTACTGTTTAACTGTTTGCATGCTAGGATAGGCCCAATAACGTATATGCTAGTATGACTTACGTGCTATGTGTTAGATATGTGTAGTTATACGTGACATTACTTGCATACGAACCCTAATAAATATTTAATAACCATAATAGGGTATGGGTTGACCAACGTAACACGAGTAAATTAATTACCGAGCAAAGCAAAGGTGAGTTCACTACTTTTTACTTAAAGCATGCGTTCCCGGTGGATTGGGAAACGAAACAAAACACTTTTCCTGGTTTGGGATTGCTTACTATCTCCTTGTGCGGGATACGGTATTTCTATCTCCTTGTGTGGGATACGTGGTAACAACGCTATCCCCTTATGAGGGATACAAACTTACTTTTCTTCCCTTGTTACTGGGAACAAACTTACTTACTTCCCTTGTTACTGGGAACTTTTTAGTTAATTACTGTTTATACTGGATGCAACAAGCAACACTAAACAAAACTCTATCACTCAAGTCCTCACTTCTTAATACCGATTAGTCGCCGGGGCCAGGCGAACGGGTTATTAGTTGATAGCGCTATTTAGGTCTCACCAACCTCACACCGTGCCAAGGTATGGGATCGGTCGTGAACTAATGTACTCTGGCAACCGTCAATGATGATAGAACATTGACAAACGGGGGCACTCTACGGAAACGTACGGATGAATAGTATTCGGTATTGTAAAAACAGTTTAGTCGCTTACTTATGGGGTAGCTCCCCATCGCATGTATAAACGGATAAATTAACTGGTTAAAACAAGTTTTTGGAAATAAAACTGGTAAACACTAAACTCGTGAACTCGCCAACTTTATGTTGACACTCTACTGCATGCTTTGCAGGTTGCTCGATACAGCTCTGGACGGACGTTGCAATCGGATGGAGTGCGTGGTTCGTAAGTTTCATATGAACAACTTGTGGTTTTAATTTACGATGTGTTCTTCTTTCCTTTCCGCTGCAAACGCAAGCTATGTTTTGAAAAATTTTAACTGGGTCACTAATTATACCATTATTTGTAATAATAACTAAACGGTTCAAGATAATTAGTGGCTAAGATCCTGGTCGTCACACGCCTCGCGGTAATACTCCGCGTGTGGATTTTGAGGGTGTGACAGATTGGTATCAGAGCCATTGGTTATAGCGAACTAGGTTTTAAATATAAAATATTTTTGGCTTGGGAAATAAAAATATTTTTTATATGGAAACCAGACTATAACCGTTCTTTAGTATGAACCACAACGACACCACACTCCGGATTGCAAGGTTCGTCAACTTCAGATGCTCACCTGGTAATGGTAGACTAATGAACTTTTACTTGTGCATAACTTATGTGTGTGAATACGCATGTGTGTATGTATATAATTAGCATATATGTGCGTATATTTAGTATTTAACACAGTGGATCATACGAAGGCTAGGCTAGCGTGTTACGTGTTAAACAGGAGCGAGTCCTCCTAAACCTGGTTCGAAACCACAATACACTATGGGCAGGGAACCCATTTATTCCAAGCACTCGTCCACGTATTTCCTGATAGCATCCCTGGACTGCCACTCGACGCGAGGGACGTTCACTCGATAGGCCTGCCCAGGGAAGGCCTGCTACGAAGCACACAGAGAAGTTACGAGAACGAACCGACGAAGGGAAGCCACCCCTATATCGTGAAATATTAGAAAGAACGACGACGTCATTCGCATCCTTTTTACTTGCGTATTTCTTTTCTCGACTTAAGTAGTGAGACTTGTTCCCTCATACGACTGATCACCTAGATTCTTGAAGCATTCTAGTAAGTCTACGCCTTTTGGGTTTCCGTTTGCACGCCTCGAACACGAAAAGCATGCGTGGTGTATGCTTCTTATTGTAGTGCCAGCAATCGTCTCACCTTTCCATTGACCACATAGTTATTTCTCCCTAATCCCTCGTTACATGGTTAACCCCTATTCAAGTACAACCTTATGCCTTAGCACGCCCCAAAACCCAAAGAATTGATAATTTTCTTACAAACCGGCGTATTTGGAAGCGTGGCTAGACGAAGACACGAGCCAGTCAACCCACCGACGAGTACGGCGACCTTGATGCTTACCCTATCCTCCATTTGTCAGAACTGTTATTGTCTGACGACTTCTCTGATTCAATGAATCCTCCCACTAACTTTCGTACGAATCCGCGTTTATTGCTCAGATGGTATCCCCGCTCCTATCGTTACTTTGTCATGACATCCACGTTTCTCCGTTTAGGGACCTTGACCAGATCTCTCTTCAGTTTGGTGAATTCAACAAACTCGACCTTTAGTCGGCAAACTTTTTAATTCAACAATGTGTTACTTCAATCGTACTTTCCTGAAAACCTGTTTTCACAAGTTTCACGTCGAAACCCCCCCCCCCCCCATACTGAGACCTTGACCAGATTTCCCTCTAGTTTGGGGAAATTCAGCAAGCTCGACTACTAGTCAATAAACTTCTTGAATCTTAAAAATGGTGACGTGTGATCCAAACGTATCCTTTCGGACATGTTTTTATTACCTTACATGGAAGCCTTTCGACGACACAAGCACTACTTCGGACTCGTCCTCACGACTTCGGTAGTCTATTCAATTTGGCTACTTACCGGTTTGGGAGATCACAAACTCGTTTTTCGCATAAGGCTCAGCTCAGAACATCTTGTTAGACGTTTTAGTGAACCTAAACCCCCCCCCCCCCCGATCCATACGACGACCGTCCTTCTCTATCATTGGTTCTTGTTGTGCCGTTCATACTGACGTAACACCTCTTATCGACAAAACGATGTTCTCTATCCTAATCGCCCGCAGCTTATGTACGACCAGCTACTTCATCGACGCCAGATAAATCCTTATTGCCGACCACCAAGCCTTTTATGTCTTGTCCCAAATTGGACGCACCAACGTTGACTACCCTTCAAACATTACCTCGCTACTCGTATTATGAATTCCCTGATTCTTATCCTACCCTATTCTGCACAAATCTCCGTTTGGACGAAATACTTCCTACAAATGTTACTCGTCCGAGCAACGAGCCAAGGATACCCCGAGGGTAACGGGTATCGCAAGCACTGTTCTTCGAACTCGATACGATCAACACCTAATTACGACACTCGAATTTATTCCATCCTGTCAAAATTCGACACTGGTTTCTTTCGACGACGCCCGAACCTATCCCGAAAACGAGTGGGAATCAGGACGACTCCTATGCTCTACCCTGGTACTTCTACGACGCAAAACTGCCTTGCGCTAAGATTTCAATGTACGACTTTTTCACGTCGCTACGCCCGCATTTCTCGACAGTATACGCAACCCCCCCCCCCCCCCCCCACGATTTGATTCAAAAGAGTATCACCTGAGGTTAGGGAAATGCTCAAATATCCGCAACTCCAGCAATTGGAAGATGATCTACGAGGTGCTTCTATCTTATTCCATCCTGTCTAAGGCACTGATGAAACGTTTGTTAGTATCAACACGCAACCAAGGAAACCGATAAGTTTTCGAACTTGCAACCATCTACTTGGTAGAAGTAGATATTAGGCACGGGATGCCAACTTCTCTTATATCTGATCGTAACCCACGTTTTGCATCCGAATCGTCGCAGGCTGTGCACAAAAACCTTTGGCTCACAGTTAGGCATAAGCACCGCTTATCGTCGCAAACTGATGGTCAGGCCAAACGCACAATCCAAACACTCAAGGGCATGCTGAGAACATGTGTTATCGACCTTGAATACGAGTGACACTTCTTTTTTTATATAGAATTCCCTTCCAACAACTGCTACCGCACTAGCATTCAGGCAACACCACTGGAGGCATTGCACGGACGTAGATGCCGGTCACCTCTGTGTCGGGTGGAAGCCAAATTTACCGGCCCAAGACTTGTACTTAACACAACGGATAAGATTGCCCAGATCAGACAACGCGTGGCGGCAACTCGTGACCGTCATCAAAACTACGCAGAATTCCTAGTTAGAGACTGGGTTCTACTTAAAGTTTCACCCTGGAAGGGTGTGGTACGTTTTGGCAAACAGGGCAAGCGTAATCCACGATACGTTGGACCATTCGAAGTTACCGAAAGGACCGGTAAGGTAGCATACTGACTAAACCTACCTGAAGAGCTGAATGCGGTACGCCACGTTTTTCATGTGCCTAATCCAGAGAAGTGCCTGTCAAATGAAACATCCGTCGTCCTTTATAGGAACTCGTGATCTGCAACAAACAACACTTCGTTGAGAAACCGGTTGAGATTAGGGATCAAGAAATCAAAACCCTCAAGCAGGGTATAATATACCAACAGACCGAGTTCGTTGGAACCCACGACGTGGCCCAGAGTTTACCTGGGAACGGGAAAACCGGCTGATGCGCATGTATCCCCAGTTGTCTGCAAACTATACTCCCAGCACTGCGGCTACCACTGAATTTCGGTAAGAAATCTCAGGCCAACAAGGGGATGATGTGACGCCCCGCGAAAACGTTTAAACATACTAGCTTGTCAGTGGCTGCGTGCTAAATTTCGGGACAAAATTTCTTTGAACTTGAGGATAATGTGACACTTCGGTTTTCCTGTATGTTTCTTGTATGTTATGACTAAATTTGTGAAATTCTATACTATGTGAGATACGTACAAACCCTGTGAATCCTATACTACGTGATTTTCGTGCTACGTGACTTTATGTGCTATGTGGTTTACATGGTCGTTTGGTGGACTTTTGTGAAACTGCTTGTATCTACGTACGGTAATGGAGTGTGTATACACATAGAGCGTATCGTTTGACCCTTGTCTAAATTTCGAGGACGAAATTCCTGTAACATGGGGAGAATGTCACAACCCGTACTCTCATTGTCGAGAGAAGGGTATTTTGGTCATAATTTATTATTATTATTATTATTGTTGTTGTTGCTGTTGTTATTGTTTACTAAAAAAAAAATAACACCCGATGAGAGATTTACTGAATTAATTAATTATTTACCGTTATACATTTGAGGGTTAAGATGAGCGGGTCGGTCGGTTAAGCGAGACGCCCCATATTTTACGAATCCATACGCACAGGCTCAAGCCCAACCCAAAACCCTTGCCTCTAAACCCTACCCTATATATTCAACTTAAACCCCCATCCCTTCATTGAGAACCCTAATAACATGCACACACATAATCAGCCGCTTTCCCTTAAACCTCCTCCCTCACATTCCGGTCACCAGATTTCCGGCGACATTACCGGCCGGCTCCGGTCGTACTTCCGGCTTGCTGACGTGACCACACTTCCCTCTTTCTTCTACACCTTCACACCCACCCATCCATACATCACGACCCTCTATCGCGCACATACATCACAGAGAGAGAGGGAGAGAGTCTGCTCAGAAGGAGAAGAGGGCGGAGCCGGTGACGGCGACGGCGACGCCGCCGAGACGGCGGCGGTGGTGTTCTTGTGTCCAACAAAATCCCGGTAAACCTCCATTCTCGTCATTTTTCCAAAACATGATAATGTTAGTGATATTGATGTTGCTGTGATGTTCTCGGTCCAGCAAAATCATCTCGATGTAGTCGCGTACAAGGTGCTCTGTTCGGGAACAACAGGCTCGGGCTAGATTCAAGAGGTGCTCTGTTCGGCTCGAGTCTGGTTCGGGTCAGCCGTGGTTCGATTCAGCTCGAGAGAAGTCCGGGTCACACTCACAACCATCTGTTCAAACCCCTTTGGTCAGTTTGCTTTTATTTTGTGTCTTAATCTTGGTTGGCTGCTTGGTTTGCTTATGTGCACAAAGGATCCCGAAAATGGCTGAAACCATTGAAATGATTGTTACTGTTTAATTGCTTAAAAATATGAAAGTGGTGTGATTTGAACTAGGATTTTTATAATTGTTGGCTCTAGTCATTATTTGATGTTCAGATGTATGATGCTCTTCCTTATTGTGATAACATGCAAACTGTTGAGATAGTAGTCTTGTGCATTATGGCTGTTTGGTGAAATCCGAATCATGCTAAAGTTTTTGGGTATGGTGCAAACACAATTTAGGATAAGGAGTATTGACTATTTATACGATAATTGCAAACTGTAGATAGATTAGTGATGATACGATGTGCTTATGTGGATTGATGAAACAGTAATGGAATAATGAAAACATGTTAGGGAATTTTGATGAACTGCTTGATAAAGTAGTAGAAAACCCTACTGATGAACTGCTTGAAGATATTATGAATATTTGAAATTTACTGTTTTGATCTGATTTAGAAGCTTGTACGAAATGCAAAACATGTTAATAAAATCTGATTGGATAGTACATGTTAATGAAATTTGGTTGTTAGTACCGAATTGGATAAGGAGTCTAGAAGCTTCGGTGGTGGTTGCGAGTCGGGACCGTAAGGTTGCGACTCGAGACCAAAACATGACAAGCCGAAACCTCCGGTTGCGAGTCGAAACCTCCGGTTGCGACTTGAAACGCCCGGTTGCGACTCGCAACCAAAACATGACAACTCGAGACCGTCTGGTTGCGACTCGGAACTTCATGGTTGCGACTCGAGACCTCTTGTTCTCGATTCGAGACCACCCGGTTTCGACTGGACTACTCTGCTTAGTTATTGGGCCGCACAAACTGATGTTTTGAACTACGTGTTACTATTAATGTTTAACTGTTACTGTTTAACTGTTTGCATGCTAGGATAGGCCCAATAACGTATATGCTAGTATGACTTACGTGCTATGTGTTAGATACGTGTAGTTATACGTGACATTACTTGCATACGAACCTAATAAATATTTAATAACCATAATAGGGTATGGTTGACCAACGTAACACGAGTAAATTAATTACCGAGCAAAGCAAAGGTGAGTTCACTACTTTTTACTTAAAGCATGCGTTCCCGGTGGATTGGGAAACGAAACAAAACACTTTTCCTGGTTTGGGATTGCTTACTATCTCCTTGTGCGGGATACGGTATTTCTATCTCCTTGTGTGGGATACGGGTAACAACGCTATCCCCTTATGAGGGATACAAACTTACTTTTCTTCCCTTGTTACTGGGAACAAACTTACTTACTTCCCTTGTTACTGGGAACTTTTAGTTAATTACTGTTTATACTGGATGCAACAAGCAACACTAAACAAAACTCTATCACCCAAGTCCTCACTTCTTAATACCGATTAGTCGCCGGGGCCAGGCGAACGGGTTATTAGTTGATAGCGCTATTTAGGTCTCACCAACCTCACACCGTGCCAAGGTATGGGATCGGTCGTGAACTAATGTACTCTGGCAACCGTCAATGATGATAGAACATTGACAAACGGGGCACTCTACGGAAACGTACGGATGAATAGTATTCGGTATTGTAAAAACAGTTTAGTCGCTTACTTATGGGGTAGCTCCCCATCGCATGTATAAACGGATAAATTAACTGGTTAAAACAAGTTTTTGGAAATAAAACTGGTAAACACTAAACTCGTGAACTCGCCAACTTTATGTTGACACTCTACTGCATGCTTTGCAGGTTGCTCGATACAGCTCTGGACGGACGTTGCAATCGGATGGAGTGCGTGGTTCGTAAGTTTCATATGAACAACTTGTGGTTTTAATTTACGATGTGTTCTTCTTTCCTTTCCGCTGCAAACGCAAGCTATGTTTTGAAAAATTTTAACTGGGTCACTAATTATACCATTATTTGTAATAATAACTAAACGGTTCAAGATAATTAGTGGCTAAGATCCTGGTCGTCACACGCCTCGCGGTAATACTCCGCGTGTGGATTTTGAGGGTGTGACAGATTGGTATCAGAGCCATTGGTTATAGCGAACTAGGTTTTAAATATAAAATATTTTTGGCTTGGGAAATAAAAATATTTTTTATATGGAAACCAGACTATAACCGTTCTTTAGTATGAACCACAACGACACCACACTCCGGATTGCAAGGTTCGTCAACTTCAGATGCTCACCTGGTAATGGTAGACTAATGAACTTTTACTTGTGCATAACTTATGTGTGTGAATACGCATGTGTGTATGTATATAATTAGCATATATGTGCGTATATTTAGTATTTAACACAGTGGATCATACGAAGGCTAGGCTAGCGTGTTACGTGTTAAACAGGAGCGAGTCCTCCTAAACCTGGTTCGAAACCACAATACACTATGGGCAGGGAACCCATTTATTCCAAGCACTCGTCCACGTATTTCCTGATAGCATCCCTGGACTGCCACTCGACGCGAGGGACGTTCACTCGATAGGCCTGCCCAGGGAAGGCCTGCTACGAAGCACACAGAGAAGTTACGAGAACGAACCGACGAAGGGAAGCCACCCCTATATCGTGAAATATTAGAAAGAACGACGACGTCATTCGCATCCTTTTTACTTGCGTATTTCTTTTCTCGACTTAAGTAGTGAGACTTGTTCCCTCATACGACTGATCACCTAGATTCTTGAAGCATTCTAGTAAGTCTACGCCTTTTGGGTTTCCGTTTGCACGCCTCGAACACGAAAAGCATGCGTGGTGTATGCTTCTTATTGTAGTGCCAGCAATCGTCTCACCTTTCCATTGACCACATAGTTATTTCTCCCTAATCCCTCGTTACATGGTTAACCCCTATTCAAGTACAACCTTATGCCTTAGCACGCCCCAAAACCCAAAGAATTGATAATTTTCTTACAAACCGGCGTATTTGGAAGCGTGGCTAGACGAAGACACGAGCCAGTCAACCCACCGACGAGTACGGCGACCTTGATGCTTACCCTATCCTCCATTTGTCAGAACTGTTATTGTCTGACGACTTCTCTGATTCAATGAATCCTCCCACTAACTTTCGTACGAATCCGCGTTTATTGCTCAGATGGTATCCCCGCTCCTATCGTTACTTTGTCATGACATCCACGTTTCTCCGTTTAGGGACCTTGACCAGATCTCTCTTCAGTTTGGTGAATTCAACAAACTCGACCTTTAGTCGGCAAACTTTTTAATTCAACAATGTGTTACTTCAATCGTACTTTCCTGAAAACCTGTTTTCACAAGTTTCACGTCGAACCCCCCCCCCCCCCCCCCCTCATACTGAGACCTTGACCAGATTTCCCTCTAGTTTGGGGAAATTCAGCAAGCTCGACTACTAGTCAATAAACTTCTTGAATCTTAAAAATGGTGACGTGTGATCCAAACGTATCCTTTCGGACATGTTTTTATTACCTTACATGGAAGCCTTTCGACGACACAAGCACTACTTCGGACTCGTCCTCACGACTTCGGTAGTCTATTCAATTTGGCTACTTACCGGTTTGGGAGATCACAAACTCGTTTTTCGCATAAGGCTCAGCTCAGAACATCTTGTTAGACGTTTTAGTGAACCTAAACCCCCCCCCCCGATCCATACGACGACCGTCCTTCTCTATCATTGGTTCTTGTTGTGCCGTTCATACTGACGTAACACCTCTTATCGACAAAACGATGTTCTCTATCCTAATCGCCCGCAGCTTATGTACGACCAGCTACTTCATCGACGCCAGATAAATCCTTATTGCCGACCACCAAGCCTTTTATGTCTTGTCCCAAATTGGACGCACCAACGTTGACTACCCTTCAAACATTACCTCGCTACTCGTATTATGAATTCCCTGATTCTTATCCTACCCTATTCTGCACAAATCTCCGTTTGGACGAAATACTTCCTACAAATGTTACTCGTCCGAGCAACGAGCCAAGGATACCCCGAGGGTAACGGGTATCGCAAGCACTGTTCTTCGAACTCGATACGATCAACACCTAATTACGACACTCGAATTTATTCCATCCTGTCAAAATTCGACACTGGTTTCTTTCGACGACGCCCGAACCTATCCCGAAAACGAGTGGGAATCAGGACGACTCCTATGCTCTACCCTGGTACTTCTACGACGCAAAACTGCCTTGCGCTAAGATTTCAATGTACGACTTTTTCACGTCGCTACGCCCGCATTTCTCGACAGTATACGCAACCCCCCCCCCCCCCACGATTTGATTCAAAAGAGTATCACCTGAGGTTAGGGAAATGCTCAAATATCCGCAACTCCAGCAATTGGAAGATGATCTACGAGGTGCTTCTATCTTATTCCATCCTGTCTAAGGCACTGATGAAACGTTTGTTAGTATCAACACGCAACCAAGGAAACCGATAAGTTTTCGAACTTGCAACCATCTACTTGGTAGAAGTAGATATTAGGCACGGGATGCCAACTTCTCTTATATCTGATCGTAACCCACATTTTGCATCCGAATCGTCGCAGGCTGTGCACAAAAACCTTTGGCTCACAGTTAGGCATAAGCACCGCTTATCGTCGCAAACTGATGGTCAGGCCAAACGCACAATCCAAACACTCAAGGGCATGCTGAGAACATGTGTTATCGACCTTGAATACGAGTGACACTTCTTTTTTTATATAGAATTCCCTTCCAACAACTGCTACCGCACTAGCATTCAGGCAACACCACTTGAGGCATTGCACGGACGTAGATGCCGGTCACCTCTGTGTCGGGTGGAAGCCAAATTTACCGGCCCAAGACTTGTACTTAACACAACGGATAAGATTGCCCAGATCAGACAACGCGTGGTGGCAACTCGTGACCGTCATCAAAACTACGCAGAATTCCTAGTTAGAGACTGGGTTCTACTTAAAGTTTCACCCTGGAAGGGTGTGGTATGTTTTGGAAAACAGGGCAAGCGTAATCCACGATACGTTGGACCATTCGAAGTTACCGAAAGGACCGGTAAGGTAGCATACTGACTAAACCTACCTGAAGAGCTGAATGCGGTACGCCACGTTTTTCATGTGCCTAATCCAGAGAAGTGCCTGTCAAATGAAACATCCGTCGTCCTTTATAGGAACTCGTGATCTGCAACAAACAACACTTCGTTGAGAAACCGGTTGAGATTAGGGATCAAGAAATCAAAACCCTCAAGCAGGGTATAATATACCAACAGACCGAGTTCGTTGGAACCCACGACGTGGCCCAGAGTTTACCTGGGAACGGGAAAACCGGCTGATGCGCATGTATCCCCAGTTGTCTGCAAACTATACTCCCAGCACTGCGGCTACCACTGAATTTCGGTAAGAAATCTCAGGCCAACAAGGGGATGATGTGACGCCCCGCGAAAACGTTTAAACACACTAGCTTGTCAGTGGCTGCGTGCTAAATTTCGGGACGAAATTTCTTTGAACTTGAGGATAATGTGACACTTCGGTTTTCCTGTATGTTTCTTGTATGTTATGACTAAATTTGTGAAATTCTATACTATGTGAGATACGTGCAAACCCTGTGAATCCTATACTACGTGATTTTCGTGCTACGTGACTTTATGTGCTATGTGGTTTACATGGTCGTTTGGTGGACTTTTGTGAAACTGCTTGTATCTACGTACGGTAATGGAGTGTGTATACACATAGAGCGTATCGTTTGACCCTTGTCTAAATTTCGAGGACGAAATTCCTGTAACATGGGGAGAATGTGACAACCCGTACTCTCATTGTCGAGAGAAGGGTATTTTGGTCATAATTTATTATTATTATTATTATTGTTGTTGTTGCTGTTGTTATTGTTTACTAAAAAAAAATAATAACACGCGATGAGAGATTTACTGAATTAATTAATTATTTACCGTTATACATTTGAGGGTTAAGATGAGCGGGTCGGTCGGTTAAGCGAGACGCCCCATATTTTACGAATCCATACGCACGGGCTCAAGCCCAACCCAAAACCCTTGCCTCTAAACCCTACCCTATATATTCAACTTAAACCCCCATCCCTTCATTGAGAACCCTAATAACATGCACACACATAATCAGCCGCTTTCCCTTAAACCTCCTCCCTCACATTCCGGTCACCAGATTTCCGGCGACATTACCGGCCGGCTCCGGTCGTACTTCCGGCTTGCTGACGTGACCACACTTCCCTCTTTCTTCTACACCTTCACACCCACCCATCCATACATCACGACCCTCTATCGCGCACATACATCACAGAGAGAGAGGGAGAGAGTCTGCTCAGAAGGAGAAGAGGGCGGAGCCGGTGACGGCGACGGCGACGCCGCCGAGACGGCGGCGGTGGTGTTCTTGTGTCCAACAAAATCCCGGTAAACCTCCATTCTCGTCATTTTTCCAAAACATGATAATGTTAGTGATATTGCTGTTGCTGTGATGTTCTCGGTCCAGCAAAATCATCTCGATGTAGTCGCGTACAAGGTGCTCTGTTCGGGAACAACAGGCTCGGGCTAGATTCAAGAGGTGCTCTGTTCGGCTCGAGTCTGGTTCGGGTCAGCCGTGGTTCGATTCAGCTCGAGAGAAGTCCGAGTCACACTCACAACCATCTGTTCAAACCCCTTTGGTCAGTTTGCTTTTATTTTGTGTCTTAATCTTGGTTGGCTGCTTGGTTTGCTTATGTGCACAAAGGATCCCGAAAATGGCTGAAACCATTGAAATGATTGTTACTGTTTAATTGCTTAAAAATATGAAAGTGGTGTGATTTGAACTAGGATTTTTATAATTGTTGGCTCTAGTCATTATTTGATGTTCAGATGTATGATGCTCTTCCTTATTGTGATAACATGCAAACTGTTGAGATAGTAGTCTTGTGCATTATGGCTGTTTGGTGAAATCCGAATCATGCTAAAGTTTTTGGGTATGGTGCAAACACAATTTAGGATAAGGAGTATTGACTATTTATACGATAATTGCAAACTGTAGATAGATTAGTGATGATACGATGTGCTTATGTGGATTGATGAAACAGTAATGGAATAATGAAAACATGTTAGGGAATTTTGATGAACTGCTTGATAAAGTAGTAGAAAACCCTACTGATGAACTGCTTGAAGATATTATGAATATTTGAAATTTACTGTTTTGATCTGATTTAGAAGCTTGTACGAAATGCAAAACATGTTAATAAAATCTGATTGGATAGTACATGTTAATGAAATTTGGTTGTTAGTACCGAATTGGATAAGGAGTCTAGAAGCTTCGGTGGTGGTTGCGAGTCGGGACCGTAAGGTTGCGACTCGAGACCAAAACATGACAAGCCGAAACCTCCGGTTGCGAGTCGAAACCTCCGGTTGCGACTTGAAACGCCCGGTTGCGACTCGCAACCAAAACATGACAACTCGAGACCGTCTGGTTGCGACTCGGAACTTCATGGTTGCGACTCGAGACCTCTTGTTCTCGATTCGAGACCACCCGGTTTCGACTGGACTACTCTGCTTAGTTATTGGGCCGCACAAACTGATGTTTTGAACTACGTGTTACTATTAATGTTTAACTGTTACTGTTTAACTGTTTGCATGCTAGGATAGGCCCAATAACGTATATGCTAGTATGACTTACGTGCTATGTGTTAGATACGTGTAGTTATACGTGACATTACTTGCATACGAACCTAATAAATATTTAATAACCATAATAGGGTATGGTTGACCAACGTAACACGAGTAAATTAATTACCGAGCAAAGCAAAGGTGAGTTCACTACTTTTTACTTAAAGCATGCGTTCCCGGTGGATTGGGAAACGAAACAAAACACTTTTCCTGGTTTGGGATTGCTTACTATCTCCTTGTGCGGGATACGGTATTTCTATCTCCTTGTGTGGGATACGGGTAACAACGCTATCCCCTTATGAGGGATACAAACTTACTTTTCTTCCCTTGTTACTGGGAACAAACTTACTTACTTCCCTTGTTACTGGGAACTTTTAGTTAATTACTGTTTATACTGGATGCAACAAGCAACACTAAACAAAACTCTATCACTCAAGTCCTCACTTCTTAATACCGATTAGTCGCCGGGGCCAGGCGAACGGGTTATTAGTTGATAGCGCTATTTAGGTCTCACCAACCTCACACCGTGCCAAGGTATGGGATCGGTCGTGAACTAATGTACTCTGGCAACCGTCAATGATGATAGAACATTGACAAACGGGGCACTCTACGGAAACGTACGGATGAATAGTATTCGGTATTGTAAAAACAGTTTAGTCGCTTACTTATGGGGTAGCTCCCCATCGCATGTATAAACGGATAAATTAACTGGTTAAAACAAGTTTTTGGAAATAAAACTGGTAAACACTAAACTCGTGAACTCGCCAACTTTATGTTGACACTCTACTGCATGCTTTGCAGGTTGCTCGATACAGCTCTGGACGGACGTTGCAATCGGATGGAGTGCGTGGTTCGTAAGTTTCATATGAACAACTTGTGGTTTTAATTTACGATGTGTTCTTCTTTCCTTTCCGCTGCAAACGCAAGCTATGTTTTGAAAAATTTTAACTGGGTCACTAATTATACCATTATTTGTAATAATAACTAAACGGTTCAAGATAATTAGTGGCTAAGATCCTGGTCGTCACACGCCTCGCGGTAATACTCCGCGTGTGGATTTTGAGGGTGTGACACGTACTGTCTACTCATATTAACACACACGAGTCTCGAAATTCTGCTGTAATCAGGGTAATAACTCGATCGCTATTACGATTCATTGTCCGCTCGATTAAACTATCCGAGGGATGTTTAAGTGCTGCCCACATTAGGGTTATACTTTATCGTTCGTCATTAATTTGACGGATCATCGTTAATTCGATGGATAAAGTATTATACTTTGTCATTCGTTGTGACTCTGATGGATGTTTAAGTGATTACACTTTGTCATTCGTTGTGAATCCGATGGATGTTTAAGTATCGCACTTTGTCATTCGTTGTGAAGGTTTAATCTCATGAGTTATCGTAAATGCCGTATTAAGTTACTAACCATTTTGTGTAAATTAGGATAAAAGGCTAAATCAGTAGGCTAGGCTCTGCTTAAATCTACAAAGTGAGTCATTCTCTTTTTATCAAATTACTTTTACAAAAGCATTTTATTATCAAAGTTATAATTACAGTGATTAAGTTTATGTAATCACCATATTACAGCCGGTATGTGGGGTTTTGTATACATTACTTGATAACCGTCACTATTGGACAACGAGTTAGCCAATGAGTGATATGACCATAGTCACAGACTCCATCGGGCAAAGAGGCTACCGATGGATGTTCGAGTGACAAGTACTGTGGGTAGTTGGTTTGATATCTGAAACATTGTAATCTTTCTTAATACTGTAAATTATAATAACTGAGTCATTTTATTAAAATGAATGATTCACTCAGTATTTCCCGCTGACAAAACCTTTTTCAAACATGTTTCAGGTAATCTGTTATGATCTAGGAAAAGTGCCGAGAAGCACTACAAGCTTAAGGAAGTGGCTCAGTATAAAATAAAGAAAGATGTTTTGTAAATAAAGATTTCTCCGTGAAATCTATAACTATTGTAAATTACCGGGTTATCCCGAATTGTGAAATAAAATAATCGGGAAATATTTCAGTTTTAAAAAGATCCTGATGAAATCTTCCGCTGTTAAACTCAATTAAATAAATACCACTGGAATTTCTGTCCCGCGGCTCCTGAAACGGGTCAAACCGGGTCGGGGGCCGTGACAGAAATAAGGTGGTATCAGAGCCATCAAATCAGAGCCACTGATTTAAGCCAATTAAGTATTTAGAAAATACTTAATTTTATTTATTTGCCAATTATGTGATTATGTGTTTTATTAACTGACTATTTGTTAGTTACAGTATGGGTAAACAAAAGCTGTCAAGTATTTATCTTAAATTAGATAAATCATCCAACGAGAAGGGTAGTACATCCCGAACCAAATCCTCGAATCAGGCTGAAATTCCTGAAGAAGGAATATTTGTGCGAAAGGCACATTACGAGGAAACACTTTCTCCTGAAAGGAGGGAGATGATTCTTAAGAAAAGTAAAGAGAAAATCCGAGAAAAGAGGATTAAACGAGAAATCCAGGAATTAATTAATAAATCACCTTGGGAAGATAAGCTAGATGAGAAATGGGCAGATTTGTATATGCTCGCTACAGTAGCAGAAAATGCAAATCTCTAAAAACAGTTTTATCACTTATTCAGTAAATAAATAAGTTACAGTTAACTATAATTGTCAGTTGTTGTATGTATGGTTTGCAATAAAATAAAAAGGGGTTATCTATCAAATTTGTTATTTTAACACTTGGTATGTATTTTGCATATATGCTACACAGCATGAATGAGATATCCGAAGCTTTAGAAAATCTTAACCTCTATCCCGTTAAGATAGAAGTTTCCAAGGAATTCACCGGTTACTTCGCTGACACAGAAGAAGAACCCATGGAATTTCAATCAAACCCACTGACAAAACCAAAACCTCAGAAAAGAAGGAGATACGTATGGGGAAGTCGTTCGCGTAAGAAAAAGCCAAAAAGAAAGGTTACCAAACCAAAAGATCCAAAAGACAAAGGGAAAGGGGTAGAAATAGAGGAAAATATTAATCAAGTAGAGATAGAAGCTGAGAAGAATTTTAAACCAATAGAAAGAGAAGTTGGAGAGAGTTCTAGACAGACACAGAAAATGACTCCTTGGGAAGCTTTAGATCACCAACTAGTGATGAGTGACCTCATCGGACCTGCCGATAAAAACCTTGAACCAGCCAATCCAAACCTTATATTCACTGAAGAAGATCTTTTTAGCTACCCACTAGAAGCTCCAATTCCAATCAATCTGGAACCTGCTATTCCAGATCCTATTGTCCAACCTCAACCACTACCAGTAGAATTAGATGAATGGTGGACTACTGACTGGCAGTACCAAAATCTTTTAAACAACCCTGATACATTTTTCCCGCAAATTGACCCAGAACCTCCACTATACCCAACTATGAGCTCGGAGAATCTGGCTGAACTTCGTCTTTGGGGCGAAGAGTTAATTGATGCAGGAAATAGGATTAGGGATGTTGGGGAAAGAATTACTTGGAAGTATGACGAGAGGGAGCGTCATTTTTAAAGAAAGTAACTGATCAGATAATGGAGGAATAGTTGTTTAATAAATAAAGAACCAGTATGTGTAATAACTTAACAATAAGACGTTGTATGATAATCGTGTGTATGAGGCATTCATATAATATATAAAAAATGAAACTCGGGAAACCGATAACTTTTGGTTGTACATATAAATGTGATTATGTGCAAATTGTTTTGTTATGATTAAAATAGTTGTACTAATTATAAAAACTTATTATCAGATGGCTAATGTTGGTAATGAACCAATTGAGGAAGTTAATCAATCTGAGCAACAACCGGGGGATCAATATATGACTAGGCAGGATATAGAAAATATTGTGGCTCAAGGGATAGCCAATGCTATTCCAACATTCGTTGCTGCTGTTAAAAATACAATCGAGCCTCAACAAATCATTCCAAGTAAACGAATTTCTGAAGATAACTTCAGTAATAGTGTAAACGGAGGCAATGATCGTGTTAATCATGATAATGAACCACCGCACGCACCACTTCATAAGAAAATGAAAGCTGCAACACCTGGTTGCACTTTCAAAGAATTTCTGGCCTGTAAACCCACTGAATTTGCAGGCAATGAAGGAGCAACGGCATCACTGCGTTGGTTAGAGAAAACCGAGGCAGTAATTGCCATAAGTAAATGTGCTCAGGATGATCAGGTCATGTACGCATCAAATCTTTTCAAAGAAGGAGCACTAGAATGGTGGAATACGGTGTTACAAGCAAAAGGAAGGAAGAAGGCGTATGCTATGAATTGGGAAGAATTCAAAGGTGTTGTAGAAAGAAAGTTCTGTCCTGAGTATGAAAAGGAACAAATGACAAACAAGTTCCTAACTCATCGTATGACGGGAGTAGATTGTCGTGGTTATACCTCGACATTCTTTGAATATGCTAGAGTAGTACCAACACTGGCTTCGCCAGAACCGGTACTCATTTCCCGTTATATTTGGGGATTGATCGGTGAAATCCGCAATATCGTTAAAGCTGCGAGACCTCGCACTATTGACGATGCAGTGGAATTAGCCAATACTCTAACTGACGAACTGGTACGCACGCAAGATGAAAACCGGAAGAAAGAACTGGCTCAGAAAATTACCCAAGGATTTCGTACGGGTAATAATAACAGCTTCAAGAGAAGAGGAACAGGGCAATCTTCAAATCCACCGTTCTGCAGGAATTGCAGAAAGAAGCATTTTGGAAGATGTGGTGTAACCTGCAATTTTTGTAAAATGGTAGGACATCGTGAAGAAAATTGTAGGAAGAAATCCATAATTTGTTACAATTGTGGAGAAAAGGGACATGTTAAACCAGAATGTCCTAAATTGGCAAAGCCCGCAGACAACAAAGCCAAGACAGCCGATGTAGCTACTAAGAAGAATGCTCGCGCATTCCAGCTGACTACTCAAGAAGCCGAGATGATTCCAGATGTGATAGCCGGTACATTCTTAGTCCATAACATATATGCCAAAGTATTATTTGACTCTGGTGCAAACCAAAGTTTTATCAATACTTCATTCTGCCAAGCCCTTAATATACCTTTAACCAACATTAGGCAGATTTTTACTGTGGAAACGGCTGATGGAAATTCAGTTAAAATAGATAAGGTTTTGCAAAATGTAGACATAGAACTTGTAGGTAATAAATTCTTTGCAACCTTATTACCTATGAAATTAGCCGAGTTTGACGTTGTGTTAGGAATGGATTGGTTAATAGCCAACCATGCTCGAATTCTGTGTGATAAGAATTCCATAGAGATTCAGGCAACCACCGGAGAAGTAATCGTGATTACAGGAAATAAACCACGTAAGCCCATGAAGTTCATATCAGTAATGAAAGCTGCTAGTTATGAACAAAAGCAAGGAATAGTGTATATGATTTCAGTAATCATTAGCACTAAGGGTAAGGAACTTAAAGAAATTCCTGTAGTCTCAGAATACTTAGATATATTCCCAGAAGATTTACCCGGATTACCACCTGATAGGGAGGTAGAGTTTAGAATTCATCTAATTCCATGAACTACACCGATAGCTAAGGCACCTTATCGGTTAGCACCTACAGAAATGTTAGAATTGAAAAAGCAATTAGATGAATTACTAAATAAAGGTTTCATACAACCCAGCTCATCCCCTTGGGGAGCTCCAGTGTTGTTTGTAAAGAAAAAGGATGGATCAATGAGAATGTGTATCGATTATAGAGAATTGAATAAGGTTACAATTAAGAATCGATACCCATTACCTAGGATTGATGATCTTTTCGATCAACTTCAGGGGGCTAGATATTTTTCTAAGATCGACTTACGTTCGGGTTATCATCAATTGAAGGTACAAGAAGAAGACATACCTAAAACTGCTTTCAGAACTAGGTATGGTCATTACGAGTTTACAGTCATGCCCTTCGGGTTAACGAATGCACCTGCTGCATTTATGGACATGATGAATAGGATCTGTAAACCGTACTTGGATAAATTTTTAATTGTCTTTATAGACGATATACTTATTTATTCCAAAAGTCAGGAAGAACATTGTCAGCACTTGCATATACTCTTAACTTTGTTAAGAAAAGAAAAGCTGTACGCCAAATTCTCGAAATGTGAATTTTGGTTGCAAGAAGTGCAATTTTTAGGACACATGGTGAATCATGAAGGTATTCACGTAGATCCTGCTAAGATAGAGGCGATTACAAATTGGAAGGTTCCACAAACCGCAATGGAAATTAGAAGTTTTATAGGTTTAGCCGGATACTATAGACGGTTTATTAAGGTTTTTTCCAAAATAGCCGTACCATTAACCAAGTTAACCTGTAAAGCCATTAAGTTTGAATGGGGACCTAAACAAGAAGAAGCTTTTAGGATTTTGAAACAGAAATTAACCAATGCACCAATCTTAGCCTTACCAGAAGGAACTGAAGATTTTGAAGTATATTGTGATGCTTCAAAATTAGGATTTGGATGTGTGCTAATGCAACGCAAGAAGGTAATTGCGTATGCCTCAAGACAATTGAAAAAGCACGAAGAAAACTATACGACTCATGATTTAGAATTAGGAGCTGTAATTTTTGCCCTTAAGATTTGGAGACATTATCTGTATGGAAGTAAATTTACTGTCTATACAGATCATAAAAGTTTAAGGTACATATTTGGGCAAAAAGAGTTAAACATGAGGCAAAGGAGATGGATGGAAATCCTAAGTGATTACGACTGTGATATTCAGTATCACGAAGGAAAGGCGAATGTAGTTGCAGATGCCTTAAGTCGTAAATATAGTGAAAAACAACGACGAGTTCGTGCTCTCAGATTAAATCTACAGATAGATTTAATGGAACAAATAAAGAATGTTCAAGAAACAGCAATCAAGAATGATGACGAAGGAATGAAAGGACGAATAAAGGAATTAGAACAAGGAGCAGATGGAATTTGGAGATTCCACAAAAGCAGAATATGGGTACCAAAGCAGGGAGAATTAAGGAATAAGATTTTAGAAGAAGCCCATAAGTCAAGATATACAATTCACCCAGGAAACAATAAGATGTACCAAGATTTAAGAAAGAATTTTTGGTGGATAGGAATGAAAAAGGACATAGCCAGCTATGTTTCTAAATGTCTCACTTGTTCACAAGTTAAGGCAGAACATCAAAAACCTTCAGGTCTACTACAACAATTAGAAATGCCAGTATGGAAATGGGAACTTATAACAATGGATTTTGTTACTAAGTTACCCAAAACCAGAAAAGGTAATGATGCGATTTGGGTAATTGTGGATCGATTAACCAAGTCTGCTCACTTTTTACCAATGAGAGAAACCTTTAGCATGGAAAGACTGGCAAAGTTGTATGTAGATGAAGTAGTATCTCTACATGGAGTCCCACTCTCCATTGTTTCGGATAGAGATAGTCGTTTTACTTCTCATTTCTGGAAAAGTTTCCAGCAAGCAATGGGAACTCGACTAAACCTAAGTACTGCATATCATCCACAAACGGACGGGCAAAGTGAAAGAACGATCCAAACACTAGAAGACATGCTCCGAGCGTGTGTAATCGATGCAAGCCGTTAGAATTCCAAGTTGGAGATAGAATACTGTTGAAAGTATCTCCTTGGAAAGGAGTTGTAAGATTCGGAAAGAAAGGAAAACTAAGTCCCAGATACGTAGGACCATTTCCAGTGATCCAACGTATAGGACCAGTTGCATATCGTTTACAACTACCAGAAGAATTAGCTGGAGTACATGATGTATTTCATGTATCCAATCTCAAGAAATGTTTAGCAGATAAATCTCTGGTAGTACCTCTTCAAGACATAGAAGTAAACGAAAAGTTAAAATTTGTGGAGAAACCTCTTCAGATAGAAGACAGAAAAGTGAAGTTTCTCAAACACAAACGCCTAGTGCTAGTTAAAGTCAAATGGGACTCAAAGAGAGGAGCTGAATACACTTGGGAGCTGGAATCAGAAATGAAACGAAAATATCCACAGTTATTCCAATAAATCTCGAGGACGAGATTTTTATTAAGGTGAGGAGAATGTAACAACTCTCATCAAAAAGTCATAATTATTACTTTAATTTATCCAATTAGAAACCCTAATTGAGACACCCAAGTGATTCCGCACTAACCCTAAAATTTTCATAATTTTCAGAATTAGGATTAGGGCCCCTAAAACTAAGGGGGGTAAACCCTAGTGGATAATTATCCTCGTAATTACGTTGTCAAATAACTGAAATATGAATTTGGCAACTCAGCAAAGCTAGTCCCAACCGTGGCTAGTCTATAGGCCTACTTTTTCACCCATACGCATCGTAGAGGTTTTATGTCTACGATGCGTATGCATATAAAAGACCCATACGCATCGTAGGGGTTTTTAGGCTACGATGCGTAGGGCTGACCAAAATTCAGCTATAAATAGCAGACAGTGGCACTTGAATTCTGGACAACTTACGTCGAAAGAATTCGACTTACACTCTGAGATACGTACTGTCTACTCATATTAACACACACGAGTCTCGAAATTCTGCTGTAATCAGGGTAATAACTCGATCGCTATTACGATTCATTGTCCGCTCGATTAAACTATCCGAGGGATGTTTAAGTGCTGCCCACATTAGGGTTATACTTTATCGTTCGTCATTAATTTGACGGATCATCGTTAATTCGATGGATAAAGTATTATACTTTGTCATTCGTTGTGACTCCGATGGATGTTTAAGTGATTACACTTTGTCATTCGTTGTGAATCCGATGGATGTTTAAGTATCGCACTTTGTCATTCGTTGTGAAGGTTTAATCTCATGAGTTATCGTAAATGCCGTATTAAGTTACTAACCATTTTGTGTAAATTAGGATAAAAGGCTAAATCAGTAGGCTAGGCTCTGCTTAAATCTACAAAGTGAGTCATTCTCTTTTTATCAAATTACTTTTACAAAAGCATTTTATTATCAAAGTTATAATTACAGTGATTAAGTTTATGTAATCACCATATTACAGCCGGTATGTGGGGTTTTGTATACATTACTTGATAACCGTCACTATTGGACAACGAGTTAGCCAATGAGTGATATGACCATAGTCACAGACTCCATCGGGCAAAGAGGCTACCGATGGATGTTCGAGTGACAAGTACTGTGGGTAGTTGGTTTGATATCTGAAACATTGTAATCTCTCTTAATACTGTAAATTATAATAACTGAGTCATTTTATTAAAATGAATGATTCACTCAGTATTTCCCGCTGACAAAACCTTTTTCAAACATGTTTCAGGTAATCTGTTATGATCTAGGAAAAGTGCCGAGAAGCACTACAAGCTTAAGGAAGTGGCTCAGTATAAAATAAAGAAACATGTTTTGTAAATAAAGATTTCTCCGTGAAATCTATAACTATTGTAAATTACCGGGTTATCCCGAATTGTGAAATAAAATAATCGGGAAATATTTCAGTTTTAAAAAGATCCTGATGAAATCTTCCGCTGTTAAACTCAATTAAATAAATACCACTGGAATTTCTGTCCCGCGGCTCCTGAAATGGGTCAAACCGGGTCGGGGGTCGTGACAAGCAGTATCAAAATATCTTCTTTTATCGCTTGCTGAAGCAGACTCACCATCAATTTCTCATCTCGATATTTCTTTTTATCTACAGTACTCATTTCTCTAAGTGTCAACGGAGTACCATTCACAACATCGTTCTTTGTGACCTTAACATACGGCTCTTCAGTGTGTTCCCCCGCATCCAAGTGATACGCCTCAACCCAATTTCCAAACCTTTCGGACCATCCATTGTAATCATCAATATCCATGAGTTTGGGTGGTTTCTAAGACGTCCCAGTTTCATTTTCATACAAAGCACTCTGAGTGATTGTAACTGGACTAGCAAAAGCATTGTAGAACTCGTTCTCCATGTTTCGAATTTTCAAAATGAGCTGTATCACCTTGTAAAATACCTGACAAGTACCTGACAAAAACAAACAAACACACAATCAGTTTTAAACGTTTATCTATTTTCTGAAAGAAACTGTTACTCGAACTGGTGACAATTTTGAGCTGACTGAATTTGATGTGAACTGAGTTTGATGTCAAAACATGAGAACTGATATAACTCGGATCAAATTCGAATGACCTGACTCTTTTACAAACACACTGACAAACTTTCAAACGACTTGATGAACTTTTGATACGCGACTTGACTGTCAAAACGACTGATCGAACCGTGCGAACCGACTGAACCTCAAACCTTGTGACCTGTCGACTTAATGCAAACTGACAAATTATATGAAACAAAAATCCATGTAATGAAACAGCTATATTGGGTCGTGTTATTTTTTAAGCAAAATGAATCACATAGGCTTTCAAAGGATAAACACGTCCAAATTTTTATTTTTTTTTTAAATTGGTTGACAACTTCAACTTTCAAATTCCTTTTGATTGGGCCGCAACTATTAACCCAATAACATGATTGGGCTGCCAATGTATCTACTAGAACTTATCTTTATGTCAATACTAGTGGGAGACCCGCGCGTTGCGGCGGAGTCAATAACGCGAGACATGAACAAATGACCAACTTACCACCAGTACTTACCATCTATAATACCCTATTTTAAGAAAATAAAAGTTATAAAAAATGCACCACTTAAAACATGATGTAAAAGTTAATATGGAGCAAAGTTTGAAAAATATATGTTGAGTGGACCCCTTTTTAGTAATAACCTACTCATATAAGGTTCAAGTTGGTGGGGTTTGGGTGCAGTGTCGAAACCACAAGGGGATCCGGAGGGTCCACTTACCCTCTGGCCGGCCAAATTTGTATGTTAACATATATATGCGACGAATACACTTTTTTTGTAGTTTTGACACTTTGACCCCTCAAAATGTATCTTGTACAACTGTTAAAAGTGAAGAAATGAGTGAAAAATAGCACACTTGGGAACTCCGGCGGCCAGCGACGAGATCTGTAAATTAGCGGTGGAGAAAGTGAAAGGAGGGAGATAACAAGTGGTCTTACTAATAAAGAATAAAATAATATTTTAATAGCTATGTACTATACACTTTACATTTCCGTATTCCTCTTGGTCAAAATGACAACCCGTTTTTACTCATTTGTTGGTTTAACAAATAATAAATAAAAAGACTACTGATTTTAGTTTATGCCTTTCTATTATTTAATTATAAGTGCTTTCATTAAAATATCAGTTAGTTTGATTAAGATTTTTACTTTCCATTAATTTTTCCACAATTTTTTTTATCTTGAATCAAGAAATATATAACCAGATGATATTTTTTTCATTGCTAAAGTTTCACATTTTAATAAAAACTTTGTAGTCGTTAGAAAAAAGAAAAAGCTTATAAAAAAAGGCAAAACATATGGCCAAGAGGGGCATCTTGTTAAATAACAATGGCTGTAATGATTAAAAAAAGTTTGAAAACTAATGAGCTGACTTAAAATTAGCGAATGTAAAAAAAAAAAAATTTGACCCCCCAGTTGAAAAGCTCTAGTTCCGTCACTGTTTGGGTGGCTTTAAATTCGAGTCGGGTTTTGGGTTTTTGATAAAAAAAAAAAAGACAGCCTTAGACACGTTGGTTGCCAAGGGATTCACTCAAAAGGCATAGACAACTACAATGAGATCTTTTCTCCTCTAGTTAAATATTCTTCAATTAGAGTGTTGTTAGCTTTGACCACCTCAAGAGATTATGAGTTGGAACAATATGTGGTCAAAAACAGTTTCCAACATGTGGATGACATGCTTGTAACGTGTAAAGACAAGCAAGAGACTAAAACTGCAAAAGAGTTATCGGTAGCAAAAGACACAAAACAGTAATTTTTAAACATAATCTGAAAACATAAAGTATCCTTCAACCTCCAGGGAAATGAAGAGGTAAAACACAAACCAAACCAAACCAAACCAAACCAAACCGACCTTGACTACAGGCGACGACACATGTAGATTTTATCCAAGGTTTTATTCGACACACAAACAAAGAAACACACTGAAAAAGAACGAAATGCATTAGATTCACGCACAAACCTCTTTGCTAATCCATTTTAGAAAGGATGTTTAATATGCGTATAGGCACTTCGACCCATCTCAAGGTTGTGGATTTAGATGAAGAACATGGAGTCCTTTAGGTGTTGATCAAGATTGTAGAAGGCCCGATCAAACGAACTTGAAGGGGGAGCAGAACCAGAATCTTCCATTTGCTTCACCTGCTCTTGAAACATCCGACCTCTGTACGCCAAAAGATCCGCATAGTACACAGGTGTCGCCAACGATACGGGTTTAGTGCAACGTGCGAAAACAAATCATAAGTTGTAGGTCAACCTCTGAATCTCATTGGATGAAAACCCGATCTCATCCTAAATCACCGTGTAGGGTGTCGGCTTACTCGTTCCAATGCCTCCGAAATGGCTACAAAGGTAGAAATCAAAGTTGGAAGTATGGAAGATGTTCGTGTCCACAACCTGCAGGTTTGATGTGACCTGCAGGTTGTGTCTTTGTCTATAATGGGTGTAATGAAAAAACATATAAGCATATTTTGAACTTCATATTGATCACTTAGTATTCCCAAAATAACAACTTTTACACTTAAAAATCCCTAAGTAACTTAATAAACACTAACCTTGAATAAAGAGGATGAAAAAAGCTTGTTGAAGATTGCAAATGGAGTAAACAGAAGCAAATGGTTGATGTGTTAACCTTCTAAATCTTTTCAAAACTTTAATACGCTGCAAGTGAGGTTATTCGAGTATGCTCCGCTGCTAGAAATCTCCCAACCAAGACATGGATCCCGTTCAAAATCCCAATTTAGTTTACCTAGCTTTCTTCCAATCTCTCTCAGTGCATCCACTACAAAAAGATGTTTTCAACTAATTAAACCACAAAACGTGCAATATATATAAGCTTGAGCTCGGCATATCTTATAAACTAACCTTCTTCGGGAGAAGACAAGTTGTGTTGATGGATGCAAAAGCAAAAGGTAGGAATGTAACACAGAGAACTACCAACAACATGTTGCTTAGATCTATAATTGAATGCTTTCTGAATGGAACATAAATAGATGTAATTCTATAATAAATATCCAATTACTACTAAATGATGAGCACCAGTAGCAGCAGTTGGGAAATAAGGACAAATCCTATACAAACTTGAAAACAACTTGATTTTGTAGCTTTCAATAATAAATTAGTATTAGTGTCCATCTATATCACCTTTGATCACAAAGAAATACATAGGGGATGGATACATAAAATACAACTTCACATAAAGAACAGAACCGTACCACTTATTTCATTTTTAATATTAGAATTTATAATTTCAGTAAAAAAATAATAAACTTATTTTATTTCTCTCTTATCTATCCTTAAATCATTTATGATCTACACATATGTGGGTATCATATGTAGGTACTGAATTTTTCATTTTATCACATTTTAGTTAACACATATGTAGGTACCATATGCAGGTAACAATTTTTTGGTTTTTATCACATAGCAAACTAACAAAGTTTTTCATATATCCTTCCAACATTAATCTTTGTCTTCAAGCTTCTACCTTGTTTTTCACAAGATATGAGTCTTAATTCATCATGCACTGCACTGGTACCGCTACAAGTTCAGATTGATAAATTTATGAGGAAAATAATCAACATAAAGCTGGAATAATCAACTTCTCCCATGGCTGCCATCAAAACTCAAATCAGAATTCTAAAACCATAAATGTGCTATTAAAGATTACCACATGTGATGATGGGTTGCTGACCGTAGCTGTGATTTCTCCTTGAATAGTTATTAGGTAGGCGGTTTTAGCTTAGCGCACCAAAGAATATGAAACTTCCATCAATCGCCATTTATGCTTCTACCTAGGCTACAATCTTGACCAAATTCAATTTTGCATAGAAGCGAATCTCGATGTAATGGTTCTTGACTGAACACCGCCAAACAAAACAAGAGACTGACCTGAATTACAAAACCTGTAATAAACAGTATACAATCTTGACCAAATTCAATTTTGCACAGAAGCGAATCTCGATGTAATGGTTCTTGACTGAACACCGCCAAACAAAACAAGAGACTGACCTGAATTACAAAACCTGTAATAAACAGTATACAATTACCACGTACAACACATTAGCACCAATTCCCTTACACCACTCCTTACCCTACTTCCCAAATTACACTCACCTGTTTAGAAATAACCCTAATCCATGAAGCTAGGGTTGGTTTTGAACAAAATGAAGAAGAGATACTAAATCTATACTGACTGTTTGTTTTTTTTTTTTGGATTTCTATCCAAACCTTGGTTTTTACTTCTTTAGACTTTCCCCATTCACAAACTCTGTAGCTTCAAGTTCCACTGAAAACATGCCATTGTTTCTTGACTTCAGCCTGAGGATTTGACATGCTGTAATGGGCTTCTACAAAGGCCCGTTCACGAGCTTCAGGGATTAGTTAGAAAACAAATCTCTGAAAACTAAAACAATGAAATGTAGTTGTTTTACATATTATCGAGCAAGATCATGCCAATCAGATGGACTATTCAACATGTTCTAAAGAAGATAACAATAATTAACCATCAATTAACCACTATTTAATCATGGATATGCAGATCTACAAAACTGTATTGATTTGAATTGATATAATTAGGCCAGAACTCAGAAATAAAGCTGATAACATATTTGTAACAACAAATCAAACAAAAAGTAGGGAGGAGATAGAGGTGAAATTAGTACCGTAGCTTCATTATGACAATGGTGACAACCGTAGATCTCGTTGCAACAGGGAGCACCAATCATACATCATCTCTGATAGTGCTTGCATCTATAAAAACCAACAAATTCAATACAAAATTCATATATCGTCTCCAATTGTGAACGACGAAATCATTGAAACCTAATTGATGATTATTCAATACTTTGCCCTAAATCTGTACAAAGGAAAGCAAACTGCAACATACCTGGATGTCGCCTCTGATTCCGTCTCGGCTTGATTTTCCGATCTGTAGTCGTGGTTTGAATCCTAGCCAAAGCAACCGCATCATTTCAGTATGGATTAGATAAGATAGAGAGAGTAGGAAGATGAGAACTGAATTGTACCCTCCATGTAACCACCACCATCGTAGTTATTGCCATAAAGAAAGAAAGTGAAGAGGTGGCTATAATGCGAACATTCAATCCCAATTTTAGCCTACAGCGTCTTAAAAATAAAGCCAAATCTCTATTGTATTGGCTTCCACTATCTTGTAAATGTTGCTTCAAAACTTGTATATAAGGGTAGAAAAGGAAGAAAGTTGTAAAAATATAAGAATTTGTTCTAGCTTTTGGTATGCCATCTTAAAAAGTTAGGGTTAAATTACTATTTTAGACATGGGAAATGCTTATATATAGTATATAGATATAGATATGATTCATTCAATGAACTAACAAACCAATGATAAAAGTAGCAGACACTTTCGAACACAATCACATGCACCTTTTTCAATTACCAATGACCTTTATCTATTCACATGCTATAAGCTGACAACAACTAGAATCAAATCAGTTTGAATGTATCGAAATTAATGTTGACCAACAATGTAGATTTTCATTGGACCTTCACCACACAATATTATATTCTATTATAATGAACTAACAACTTTTAGAAACAACTTGATTTCATTGGACCTTGTAATCCACTAAACCGACAATTCGATTAAATGTGAATAAACGATGATTCCATTTCTTCATGAATCCACATAACCTGACACAAGCACATGATTCCATTTCTCAATTAAATGTGACCTGACAAACTTGTATAATGTTTCACACATAACCGATGTATTCACATGATCACATATTACAACCAACTGACAACCTTGTTTAAAGTATTACACAATTCAATTATCTTTTCAAACGGTTCACACAATTCGATGTACACAAAAGCGAAACAATCAGTAATTGTCCAAATAAGCGGAACCTTGAACTGTCACTAAGAGCGGACCTTAGTTGTCATAAAAGCGAAATCTAGTGGTCACAAAAGCGGACCCTCAAGTGACACAAGAGTGGAATCACGTTGTACAAATGAGCGGAATTAACTAAACGATGACCGTAAAAGCGAAATCACAAGTAAACCTGCTGATGTCACTTTTTCACGAATCCGTAAAAACGATACCTCAAAAATTCGATGATTTAAGTCGAATTTAATTCTGAAAATCACAAGGATTTGTTACTTCATAATTCCGAGCAATATGTGAAAAACTGAACCGATTTTGACCGTAAAAAGTTTTGTTTTTCGAAAAAGAAAGGTGTAGAAACAGAAATTTCGGCTGAATTGTAAAAATCTCTTCTCCACTGGCTCTGATACCACTTGTAGGATCGTTTTCGGATCCGAACGAGTCGGTTAGAAGAGTTTTTCACCAAAACAAGAGGCGGAAACAAGTGTTTCGGTGTAATTCAGCAACTATTCACCTTCAACTGTTGTTTATATTGATATACGAACGATTACAGACCTGACAACACTTCGGCAGCACTTCGTGGCTAACCGGAAGACAATCACCTAGAACTATGTGTTAGATTTCGCTCTTATGACCCTATTTATATACATGCTGATTTCGCTCATACTTACATGACACAAAAGCGAAATTACAATCTGACACATGAGCGAAATTAGACATGACCATATAAGCGAGATTATCATGACATATGAGCGGAATCATATGATGACACATGAACGAAATCTAACTTTAACATGCAATATATTTTGTCTTGTTATGTCATGATGTCATTGATGATGTCACTATGATGATGTCATCATGCTTGAACATCTTCGCAACGAACCCGAATCTCGACATAAGACGTAGTTGACAGACGTAGTGCACCAACACTCATCAATAAATTCGTTAAAATCTCTAGCACAAACCGGGTCAAAAAAAGAATTCTTCCTTTCTTGTGTATATCGCACTGCATTGAAATCCCCCAAAACAATCCACCATCCCTGACCTACCCGAATAACTTCAATAATCTCCTGCCATAAAATTCTTTTTTCAACATTGTTTTGAGACGCATATACATTAACCACGTTAATCCGAGTATTCCCATCAACCATACAACCGGAAGTAACCAGAAAATTATCATTCACAATCGAACTATCTTTGCGGAACACTTTAGCATCCCAAAAATTAACAATACCACCTGATCTACCGTTCGAATTTACCCGATCCCGATTCGAAGCCTAAACCACCCCAAAAATTATATAAAGAAGCAACCCGCGTATCAGCACACATAGTCTCTTGCATAGCCAAAAAAGACACCCCAAATTCCATCTTTAACCTTTTAATCCAACCCGGTTTACCAGTAACCCCAATCCCACGAATGTTCACAAATAATAGATTCATAGCTTACCTAGCTCTACGCCTTCTTGGACAATAGAATCGTTCACCAAATTATCAAATGAAGACAACCTGGCACCCAATATTTTTCTCCCATCACGATCGTAGTTATTACCTTTGGATCACTGTAACACCCCGAAAACGGGTTTGGTAATTAAACCCCGTTAATACTAAAGACGGGGAAAGTACCGTTAGTGGTAAAAGTAAACTGGCAAGTATTAGGAATTAATTGAATAATCCTAATATTTATTTAAAGTGAATAAGAGCTTTCAAGAAAATAGGAAGATAAAAGGCCCGATTTAACGGGACTTAAAGTGAAACGGGTTACGACTTCCCGAACCTACTAAGCTAACTAGGAATAATTCTAACCTAGTTAGATAGTGACTTATGAGTGGGTTAAAACACTTAAATTATGAACTAAGGAAAATGGAGGGGCCAAAGGTGTTAAAATTGAAACTTATGTTGCTAATTCTAATTAAAACAAAAACCAAACACCCCATTTGGGATGTCTGGTCGTACAAGAACAAGCAGGGGCGATCCCCCACTCTCCAAAACCCTAAACATCATTAAACTTGCAAATTGAAGGCTCAATCCAAGCTGAAATCGAAATTAAAGCATAGATTATTGATCCTCATCACAACAGGATTACAATGTATGTAAAATTTGATGAAAACTCTCAACTCGAAATTCTCATGAAATTGGGAATTTCTGAAATTTATGGTTGCATGTTAGTTTTTTAATGAAATAAGAAGAATACAGTGTCTAGGGACAAACCCTAGACCAATACAAGTTGAATTCATGTGAAAATCTAGTAAAATCCATAAACACCATTGTAGGTGATTAGTGGGTTATGTAGATTTTAATAAACACTAGGAAATTGGGTGATATTCTAGTGTAATTTGACAATTGTGAAGTGACTTCAGAATTATAGAAGTTAACAACTTTGTAAGATGGTTGATTTATGTGAAATTAGGGCTAAGAGATAAGCTAGAGACTTGATAAATAAACATGTAAAATTATGCCCTTAAAGTGTTTGTTGAAATGCCTCAAAGAAGGCTCGAAACTAGAATTTTTGTGTAGTTAAAACACCTAATTGTGATGTTTTGGCTATTATGCAAAATGTGATTAACAAGAGTTCTAAATGTGATAAACGTGGTTAGAACTTTGGTTAAAACGGTGGTCTAAAGATAACGCCTACCGGGTAACTAAAGAATGCTAAAACTAGTTGATGAACTCGATTATGTAATTAGTATACTAATGGGCATTTGACTTTTAAAAAGTCAAACTGACCTACGATGTGATGAATGATAATTAGACATAGAAAATAAGTGAGGTGGAATAGTCGTGATTGTTAATGACTAATTTAACCGCCTTGTAAATGATTGACAATAGTTTGACGCGTAACAAGCTAGGTGAAAGCTTGGAGGAGGGAGCGGGTCAAACGGAGCAAGTACGGAAAGAAAAGCGTGGCGTGGATGCGAGGTAAGTGAAACTTACACAATTATGTAGAATACTTGTTTATTCTATACGATATAAATGCGATAACGATAATATAGAAAATATGAATTTCCGTTAAGATTACCTAGTAGTGTAATCTAATAATGATAAAAAGGATAAAATGGAAATTGGTCAAGTGTTGACTAATGAAAATCAAAGTTAAAAGAATACCCATGACGTAAGCCGAAATGGGTTGAAATTGTAAGAAAAGAGTTTAAAAGAAAAGGGGTATGACAATAAAATCCGGGATGGGATGGATGTATGAATTGGAAATCAAAAACGATGTTTTTAATTAAATAGATAACGTTGGGCATATAGTCCAAACGGGTCGAATGGTGGTGATAACACCATTTGACAATATCGACTAATGTGGTTGTCAAGTCTTATGTTAACAGGACCGATTAGCAAATCGGATAATTGCGTCACCATTGATGGTGTGATAATGAAAACGAGGTATAAATCGGGTCTACTTGTTGATCCGGGCCAGGTACGCATAATTATGTTGTAGTTAAAAGTGTTATTTTGGTCGAATAACTTGAGAGAAAGTCCTTCGTCATAAAAGGACTAAAATCGACCAAAACGCCCTTGTAGGCTAAATGGAACATACGACCCTTAAGGGTTGTTTGGAAACGAGTTTTATGACTAGGTAAATACTTAGAATAAGTATAGAAGCTGAAAGAGTTATTGTATTAGCCAAATGGCACTATTTGAGTTTTGCCGTAAAATAATGATTCGAGAGGTAAAATTTGGTTTATATTGATCACCACATTAAACCTACCCGGATTACCACCTGATGGGGAGGTAGAGTTTAGAATTCATCTAATTCCATGAACTACACCGATAGCTAAGGCACCTTATCGGTTAGCACCTACAGAAATGTTAGAATTGAAAAAGCAATTAGATGAATTACTAAATAAAGGTTTCATACAACCCAGCTCATCCCCTTGGGGAGCTCCAGTGTTGTTTGTAAAGAAAAAGGATGGATCAATGAGAATGTGTATCGATTATAGAGAATTGAATAAGGTTACAATTAAGAATCGATACCCATTACCTAGGATTGATGATCTTTTCGATCAACTTCAGGGGGCTAGATATTTTTCTAAGATCGACTTAAGTTTGAATGGGGACCTAAACAAGAAGAAGCTTTTAGGATTTTGAAACAGAAATTAACCAATGCACCAATCTTAGCCTTACCAGAAGGAACTGAAGATTTTGAAGTATATTGTGATGCTTCAAAATTAGGATTTGGATGTGTGCTAATGCAACGCAAGAAGGTAATTGCGTATGCCTCAAGACAATTGAAAAAGCACGAAGAAAACTATACGACTCATGATTTAGAATTAGGAGCTGTAATTTTTGCCCTTAAGATTTGGAGACATTATCTGTATGAAAGTAAATTTACTGTCTATACAGATCATAAAAGTTTAAGGTACATATTTGGGCAAAAAGAGTTAAACATGAGGCAAAGGAGATGGATGGAAATCCTAAGTGATTACGACTGTGATATTCAGTATCACGAAGGAAAGGCGAATGTAGTTGCAGATGCCTTAAGTCGTAAGTATAGTGAAAAACAACGACGAGTTCGTGCTCTCAGATTAAATCTACAGATAGATTTAATGGAACAAATAAAGAATGTTCAAGAAACAGCAATCAAGAATGATGACGAAGGAATGAAAGGACGAATAAAGGAATTAGAACAAGGAGCAGATGGAATTTGGAGATTCCACAAAAGCAGAATATGGGTACCAAAGCAGGGAGAATTAAGGAATAAGATTTTAGAAGAAGCCCATAAGTCAAGATATACAATTCACCCAGGAAACAATAAGATGTACCAAGATTTAAGAAAGAATTTTTGGTGGATAGGAATGAAAAAGGACATAGCCAGCTATGTTTCTAAATGTCTCACTTGTTCACAAGTTAAGGCAGAACATCAAAAACCTTCAGGTCTACTACAACAATTAGAAATGCCAGTATGGAAATGGGAACTTATAACAATGGATTTTGTTACTAAGTTACCCAAAACCAGAAAAGGTAATGATGCGATTTGGGTAATTGTGGATCGATTAACCAAGTCTGCTCACTTTTTACCAATGAGAGAAACCTTTAGCATGGAAAGACTGGCAAAGTTGTATGTAGATGAAGTAGTATCTCTACATGGAGTCCCACTCTCCATTGTTTCGGATAGAGATAGTCGTTTTACTTCTCATTTCTGGAAAAGTTTCCAGCAAGCAATGGGAACTCGACTAAACCTAAGTACTGCATATCATCCACAAACGGACGGGCAAAGTGAAAGAACGATCCAAACACTAGAAGACATGCTCCGAGCGTGTGTAATAGATTTTGGTGGAAATTGGGATGATCACTTACCATTAATTGAATTCTCCTATAACAATAGTTATCATTCAAGCATTGATACTGCTCCATTCGAGGCACTATATGGAAGAAAGTGCAGAACTCCCGTTTGTTGGGCAGAAATAGGAGAAAGTCAATTGTCAGGTCCAGAGATTGTTCAAGAGACGACTGACAAGATTACTCAAATTAAGGAGAGATTGAAGACGGCTTGAGACCGACAAAAGAGTTATGCAGATAATCGATGCAAGCCGTTAGAATTCCAAGTTGGAGATAGAATACTGTTGAAAGTATCTCCTTGGAAAGGAGTTGTAAGATTCGGAAAGAAAGGAAAACTAAGTCCCAGATACGTAGGACCATTTCCAGTGATCCAACGTATAGGACCAGTTGCATATCGTTTACAACTACCAGAAGAATTAGCTGGAGTACATGATGTATTTCATGTATCCAATCTCAAGAAATGTTTAGCAGATAAATCTCTGGTAGTACCTCTTCAAGACATAGAAGTAAACGAAAAGTTAAAATTTGTGGAGAAACCTCTTCAGATAGAAGACAGAAAAGTGAAGTTTCTCAAACACAAACGCCTAGTGCTAGTTAAAGTCAAATGGGACTCAAAGAGAGGAGCTGAATACACTTGGGAGCTAGAATCAGAAATGAAACGAAAATATCCACAGTTATTCCAATAAATCTCGAGGACGAGATTTTTATTAAGGTGAGGAGAATGTAACAACTCTCATCAAAAAGTCATAATTATTACTTTAATTTATCCAATTAGAAACCCTAATTGAGACACCCAAGTGATTCCGCACTAACCCTAAAATTTTCAGAATTAGGATTAGGGCCCCTAAAACTAAGGGGGGTAAACCCTAGTGGATAATTATCCTCGTAATTACGTTGTCAAATAACTGAAATATGAATTTGGCAACTCAGCAAAGCTAGTCCCAACCGTGGCTAGTCTATAGGCCTACTTTTTCACCCATACGCATCGTAGAGGTTTTATGTCTACGATGCGTATGCATATAAAAGACCCATACGCATCGTAGGGGTTTTTAGGCTACGATGCGTAGGGCTGACCAAAATTCAGCTATAAATAGCAGACAGTGGCACTTGAATTCTGGACAACTTACGTCGAAAGAATTCGACTTACACTCTGAGATACGTACTGTCTACTCATATTAACACACACGAGTCTCGAAATTCTGCTGTAATTAGGGTAATAACTCGATCGCTATTACGATTCATTGTCCGCTCGATTAAACTATCCGAGGGATGTTTAAGTGCTGCCCACATTAGGGTTATACTTTATCGTTCGTCATTAATTTGACGGATCATCGTTAATTCGATGGATAAAGTATTATACTTTGTCATTCGTTGTGACTCCGATGGATGTTTAAGTGATTACACTTTGTCATTCGTTGTGAATCCGATGGATGTTTAAGTATCGCACTTTGTCATTCGTTGTGAAGGTTTAATCTCATGAGTTATCGTAAATGCCGTATTAAGTTACTAACCATTTTGTGTAAATTAGGATAAAAGGCTAAATCAGTAGGCTAGGCTCTGCTTAAATCTACAAAGTGAGTCATTCTCTTTTTATCAAATTACTTTTACAAAAGCATTTTATTATCAAAGTTATAATTACAGTGATTAAGTTTATGTAATCACCATATTACAGCCGGTATGTGGGGTTTTGTATACATTACTTGATAACCGTCACTATTGGACAACGAGTTAGCCAATGAGTGATATGACCATAGTCACAGACTCCATCGGGCAAAGAGGCTACCGATGGATGTTCGAGTGACAAGTACTGTGGGTAGTTGGTTTGATATCTGAAACATTGTAATCTCTCTTAATACTGTAAATTATAATAACTGAGTCATTTTATTAAAATGAATGATTCACTCAGTATTTCCCGCTGACAAAACCTTTTTCAAACATGTTTCAGGTAATCTGTTATGATCTAGGAAAAGTGCCGAGAAGCACTACAAGCTTAAGGAAGTGGCTCAGTATAAAATAAAGAAACATGTTTTGTAAATAAAGATTTCTCCGTGAAATCTATAACTATTGTAAATTACCGGGTTATCCCGAATTGTGAAATAAAATAATCGGGAAATCTTTCAGTTTTAAAAAGATCCTGATGAAATCTTCCGCTGTTAAACTCAATTAAATAAATACCACTGGAATTTCTGTCCCGCGGCTCCTGAAACGGGTCAAACCGGGTCGGGGGCCGTGACAGAAATAAGGTGGTATCAGAGCCATCAAATCAGAGCCACTGATTTAAGCCAATTAAGTATTTAGAAAATACTTAATTTTATTTATTTGCCAATTATGTGATTATGTGTTTTATTAACTGACTATTTGTTAGTTACAGTATGGGTAAACAAAAGCTGTCAAGTATTTATCTTAAATTAGATAAATCATCCAACGAGAAGGGTAGTACATCCCGAACCAAATCCTCGAATCAGGCTGAAATTCCTGAAGAAGGAATATTTGTGCGAAAGGCACATTACGAGGAAACACTTTCTCCTGAAAGGAGGGAGATGATTCTTAAGAAAAGTAAAGAGAAAATCCGAGAAAAGAGGATTAAACGAGAAATCCAGGAATTAATTAATAAATCACCTTGGGAAGATAAGCTAGATGAGAAATGGGCAGATTTGTATATGCTCGCTACAGTAGCAGAAAATGCAAATCTCTAAAAACAGTTTTATCACTTATTCAGTAAATAAATAAGTTACAGTTAACTATAATTGTCAGTTGTTGTATGTATGGTTTGCAATAAAATAAAAAGGGGTTATCTATCAAATTTGTTATTTTAACACTTGGTATGTATTTTGCATATATGCTACACAGCATGAATGAGATATCCGAAGCTTTAGAAAATCTTAACCTCTATCCCGTTAAGATAGAAGTTTCCAAGGAATTCACCGGTTACTTCGCTGACACAGAAGAAGAACCCATGGAATTTCAATCAAACCCACTGACAAAACCAAAACCTCAGAAAAGAAGGAGATACGTATGGGGAAGTCGTTCGCGTAAGAAAAAGCCAAAAAGAAAGGTTACCAAACCAAAAGATCCAAAAGACAAAGGGAAAGGGGTAGAAATAGAGGAAAATATTAATCAAGTAGAGATAGAAGCTGAGAAGAATTTTAAACCAATAGAAAGAGAAGTTGGAGAGAGTTCTAGACAGACACAGAAAATGACTCCTTGGGAAGCTTTAGATCACCAACTAGTGATGAGTGACCTCATCGGACCTGCCGATAAAAACCTTGAACCAGCCAATCCAAACCTTATATTCACTGAAGAAGATCTTTTTAGCTACCCACTAGAAGCTCCAATTCCAATCAATCTGGAACCTGCTATTCCAGATCCTATTGTCCAACCTCAACCACTACCAGTAGAATTAGATGAATGGTGGACTACTGACTGGCAGTACCAAAATCTTTTAAACAACCCTGATACATTTTTCCCGCAAATTGACCCAGAACCTCCACTATACCCAACTATGAGCTCGGAGAATCTGGCTGAACTTCGTCTTTGGGGCGAAGAGTTAATTGATGCAGGAAATAGGATTAGGGATGTTGGGGAAAGAATTACTTGGAAGTATGACGAGAGGGAGCGTCATTTTTAAAGAAAGTAACTGATCAGATAATGGAGGAATAGTTGTTTAATAAATAAAGAACCAGTATGTGTAATAACTTAACAATAAGACGTTGTATGATAATCGTGTGTACGAGGCATTCATATAATATATAAAAAATGAAACTCGGGAAACCGATAACTTTTGGTTGTACATATAAATGTGATTATGTGCAAATTGTTTTGTTATGATTAAAATAGTTGTACTAATTATAAAAACTTATTATCAGATGGCTAATGTTGGTAATGAACCAATTGAGGAAGTTAATCAATCTGAGCAACAACCGGGGGATCAATATATGACTAGGCAGGATATAGAAAATATTGTGGCTCAAGGGATAGCCAATGCTATTCCAACATTCGTTGCTGCTGTTAAAAATACAATCGAGCCTCAACAAATCATTCCAAGTAAACGAATTTCTGAAGATAACTTCAGTAATAGTGTAAACGGAGGCAATGATCGTGTTAATCATGATAATGAACCACCGCACGCACCACTTCATAAGAAAATGAAAGCTGCAACACCTGGTTGCACTTTCAAAGAATTTCTGGCCTGTAAACCCACTGAATTTGCAGGCAATGAAGGAGCAACGGCATCACTGCGTTGGTTAGAGAAAACCGAGGCAGTAATTGCCATAAGTAAATGTGCTCAGGATGATCAGGTCATGTACGCATCAAATCTTTTCAAAGAAGGAGCACTAGAATGGTGGAATACGGTGTTACAAGCAAAAGGAAGGAAGAAGGCGTATGCTATGAATTGGGAAGAATTCAAAGGTGTTGTAGAAAGAAAGTTCTGTCCTGAGTATGAAAAGGAACAAATGACAAACAAGTTCCTAACTCATCGTATGACGGGAGTAGATTGTCGTGGTTATACCTCGACATTCTTTGAATATGCTAGAGTAGTACCAACACTGGCTTCGCCAGAACCGGTACTCATTTCCCGTTATATTTGGGGATTGATCGATGAAATCCGCAATATCGTTAAAGCTGCGAGACCTCGCACTATTGACGATGCAGTGGAATTAGCCAATACTCTAACTGACGAACTGGTACGCACGCAAGATGAAAACCGGAAGAAAGAACTGGGTCAGAAAATTACCCAAGGATTTCGTACGGGTAATAATAACAGCTTCAAGAGAAGAGGAACAGGGCAATCTTCAAATCCACCGTTCTGCAGGAATTGCAGAAAGAAGCATTTTGGAAGATGTGGTGTAACCTGCAATTTTTGTAAAATGGTAGGACATCGTGAAGAAAATTGTAGGAAGAAATCCATAATTTGTTACAATTGTGGAGAAAAGGGACATGTTAAACCAGAATGTCCTAAATTGGCAAAGCCCGCAGACAACAAAGCCAAGACAGCCGATGTAGCTACTAAGAAGAATGCTCGCGCATTCCAGCTGACTACTCAAGAAGCCGAGATGATTCCAGATGTGATAGCCGGTACATTCTAAGTCCATAACATATATGCCAAAGTATTATTTGACTCTGGTGCAAACCAAAGTTTTATCAATACTTCATTCTGCCAAGCCCTTAATATACCTTTAACCAACATTAGGCAGATTTTTACTGTGGAAACGGCTGATGGAAATTCAGTTAAAATAGATAAGGTTTTGCAAAATGTAGACATAGAACTTGTAGGTAATAAATTCTTTGCAACCTTATTACCTATGAAATTAGCCGGGTTTGACGTTGTGTTAGGAATGGATTGGTTAATAGCCAACCATGCTCGAATTCTGTGTGATAAGAATTCCATAGAGATTCAGGCAACCACCGGAGAAGTAATCGTGATTACAGGAAATAAACCACGTAAGCCCATGAAGTTCATATCAGTAATGAAAGCTGCTAGTTATGAACGAAAGCAAGGAATAGTGTATATGATTTCAGTAATCATTAGCACTAAGGGTAAGGAACTTAAAGAAATTCCTGTAGTCTCAGAATACTTAGATATATTCCCAGAAGATTTACCCGGATTACCACCTGATAGGGAGGTAGAGTTTAGAATTCATCTAATTCCATGAACTACACCGATAGCTAAGGCACCTTATCGGTTAGCACCTACATAAATGTTAGAATTGAAAAAGCAATTAGATGAATTACTAAATAAAGGTTTCATACAACCCAGCTCATCCCCTTGGGGAGCTCCAGTGTTGTTTGTAAAGAAAAAGGATGGATCAATGAGAATGTGTATCGATTATAGAGAATTGAATAAGGTTACAATTAAGAATCGATACCCATTACCTAGGATTGATGATCTTTTCGATCAACTTCAGGGGGCTAGATATTTTTCTAAGATCGACTTACGTTCGGGTTATCATCAATTGAAGGTACAAGAAGAAGACATACCTAAAACTGCTTTCAGAACTAGGTATGGTCATTACGAGTTTACAGTCATGCCCTTCGGGTTAACGAATGCACCTGCTGCATTTATGGACATGATGAATAGGATCTGTAAACCGTACTTGGATAAATTTTTAATTGTCTTTATAGACGATATACTTATTTATTCCAAAAGTCAGGAAGAACATTGTCAGCACTTGCATATACTCTTAACTTTGTTAAGAAAAGAAAAGCTGTACGCCAAATTCTCGAAATGTGAATTTTGGTTGCAAGAAGTGCAATTTTTAGGACACATGGTGAATCATGAAGGTATTCACGTAGATCCTGCTAAGATAGAGGCGATTACAAATTGGAAGGTTCCACAAACCGCAATGGAAATTAGAAGTTTTATAGGTTTAGCCGGATACTATAGACGGTTTATTAAGGTTTTTTCCAAAATAGCCGTACCATTAACCAAGTTAACCTGTAAAGCCATTAAGTTTGAATGGGGACCTAAACAAGAAGAAGCTTTTAGGATTTTGAAACAGAAATTAACCAATGCACCAATCTTAGCCTTACCAGAAGGAACTGAAGATTTTGAAGTATATTGTGATGCTTCAAAATTAGGATTTGGATGTGTGCTAATGCAACGCAAGAAGGTAATTGCGTATGCCTCAAGACAATTGAAAAAGCACGAAGAAAACTATACGACTCATGATTTAGAATTAGGAGCTGTAATTTTTGCCCTTAAGATTTGGAGACATTATCTGTATGAAAGTAAATTTACTGTCTATACAGATCATAAAAGTTTAAGGTACATATTTGGGCAAAAAGAGTTAAACATGAGGCAAAGGAGATGGATGGAAATCCTAAGTGATTACGACTGTGATATTCAGTATCACGAAGGAAAGGCGAATGTAGTTGCAGATGCCTTAAGTCGTAAGTATAGTGAAAAACAACGACGAGTTCGTGCTCTCAGATTAAATCTACAGATAGATTTAATGGAACAAATAAAGAATGTTCAAGAAACAGCAATCAAGAATGATGACGAAGGAATGAAAGGACGAATAAAGGAATTAGAACAAGGAGCAGATGGAATTTGGAGATTCCACAAAAGCAGAATATGGGTACCAAAGCAGGGAGAATTAAGGAATAAGATTTTAGAAGAAGCCCATAAGTCAAGATATACAATTCACCCAGGAAACAATAAGATGTACCAAGATTTAAGAAAGAATTTTTGGTGGATAGGAATGAAAAAGGACATAGCCAGCTATGTTTCTAAATGTCTCACTTGTTCACAAGTTAAGGCAGAACATCAAAAACCTTCAGGTCTACTACAACAATTAGAAATGCCAGTATGGAAATGGGAACTTATAACAATGGATTTTGTTACTAAGTTACCCAAAACCAGAAAAGGTAATGATGCGATTTGGGTAATTGTGGATCGATTAACCAAGTCTGCTCACTTTTTACCAATGAGAGAAACCTTTAGCATGGAAAGACTGGCAAAGTTGTATGTAGATGAAGTAGTATCTCTACATGGAGTCCCACTCTCCATTGTTTCGGATAGAGATAGTCGTTTTACTTCTCATTTCTGGAAAAGTTTCCAGCAAGCAATGGGAACTCGACTAAACCTAAGTACTGCATATCATCCACAAACGGACGGGCAAAGTGAAAGAACGATCCAAACACTAGAAGACATGCTCCGAGCGTGTGTAATAGATTTTGGTGGAAATTGGGATGATCACTTACCATTAATTGAATTCTCCTATAACAATAGTTATCATTCAAGCATTGATACTGCTCCATTCGAGGCACTATATGGAAGAAAGTGCAGAACTCCCGTTTGTTGGGCAGAAATAGGAGAAAGTCAATTGTCAGGTCCAGAGATTGTTCAAGAGACGACTGACAAGATTACTCAAATTAAGGAGAGATTGAAGACGGCTCGAGACCGACAAAAGAGTTATGCAGATAATCGATGCAAGCCGTTAGAATTCCAAGTTGGAGATAGAATACTGTTGAAAGTATCTCCTTGGAAAGGAGTTGTAAGATTCGGAAAGAAAGGAAAACTAAGTCCCAGATACGTAGGACCATTTCCAGTGATCCAACGTATAGGACCAGTTGCATATCGTTTACAACTACCAGAAGAATTAGCTGGAGTACATGATGTATTTCATGTATCCAATCTCAAGAAATGTTTAGCAGATAAATCTCTGGTAGTACCTCTTCAAGACATAGAAGTAAACGAAAAGTTAAAATTTGTGGAGAAACCTCTTCAGATAGAAGACAGAAAAGTGAAGTTCCTCAAACACAAACGCCTAGTGCTAGTTAAAGTCAAATGGGACTCAAAGAGAGGAGCTGAATACACTTGGGAGCTGGAATCAGAAATGAAACGAAAATATCCACAGTTATTCCAATAAATCTCGAGGACGAGATTTTTATTAAGGTGAGGAGAATGTAACAACTCTCATCAAAAAGTCATAATTATTACTTTAATTTATCCAATTAGAAACCCTAATTGAGACACCCAAGTGATTCCGCACTAACCCTAAAATTTTCATAATTTTCAGAATTAGGGCCCCTAAAACTAAGGGGGTAAACCCTAGTGGATAATTATCCTCGTAATTACGTTGTCAAATAACTGAAATATTAATTTGGCAACTCAGCAAAGCTAGTCCCAACCGTGGCTAGTCTATAGGCCTACTTTTTCACCCATACGCATCGTAGAGGTTTTATGTCTACGATGCGTATGCATATAAAAGACCCATACGCATCGTAAGGGTTTTTAGGCTACGATGCGTAGGGCTGACCAAAATTCAGCTATAAATAGCAGACAGTGGCACTTGAATTCTGGACAACTTACGTCGAAAGAATTCGACTTACACTCTGAGATACGTACTGTCTACTCATATTAACACACACGAGTCTCGAAATTCTGCTGTAATCAGGGTAATAACTCGATCGCTATTACGATTCATTGTCCGCTCGATTAAACTATCCGAGGGATGTTTAAGTGCTGCCCACATTAGGGTTATACTTTATCGTTCGTCATTAATTTGACGGATCATCGTTAATTCGATGGATAAAGTATTATACTTTGTCATTCGTTGTGACTCCGATGGATGTTTAAGTGATTACACTTTGTCATTCGTTGTGAATCCGATGGATGTTTAAGTATCGCACTTTGTCATTCGTTGTGAAGGTTTAATCTCATGAGTTATCGTAAATGCCGTATTAAGTTACTAACCATTTTGTGTAAATTAGGATAAAAGGCTAAATCAGTAGGCTAGGCTCTGCTTAAATCTACAAAGTGAGTCATTCTCTTTTTATCAAATTACTTTTACAAAAGCATTTTATTATCAAAGTTATAATTACAGTGATTAAGTTTATGTAATCACCATATTACAGCCGGTATGTGGGGTTTTGTATACACTACTTGATAACCGTCACTATTGGACAACGAGTTAGCCAATGAGTGATATGACCATAGTCACAGACTCCATCGGGCAAAGAGGCTACCGATGGATGTTCGAGTGACAAGTACTGTGGGTAGTTGGTTTGATATCTGAAACATTGTAATCTCTCTTAATACTGTAAATTATAATAACTGAGTCATTTTATTAAAATGAATGATTCACTCAGTATTTCCCGCTGACAAAACCTTTTTCAAACATGTTTCAGGTAATCTGTTATGATCTAGGAAAAGTGCCGAGAAGCACTACAAGCTTAAGGAAGTGGCTCAGTATAAAATAAAGAAACATGTTTTGTAAATAAAGATTTCTCCGTGAAATCTATAACTATTGTAAATTACCGGGTTATCCCGAATTGTGAAATAAAATAATCGAGAAATATTTCAGTTTTAAAAAGATCCTGATGAAATCTTCCGCTGTTAAACTCAATTAAATAAATACCACTGGAATTTCTGTCCCGCGGCTCCTGAAACGGGTCAAACCGGGTCGGGGGTCGTGACAAGCAGTATCAAAATATCTTCTTTTATCGCTTGCTGAAGCAGACTCACCATCAATTTCTCATCTCGATATTTCTTTTTATCTACAGTACTCATTTCTCTAAGTGTCAACGGAGTACCATTCACAACATCGTTCTTTGTGACCTTAACATACGGCTCTTCAGTGTGTTCCCCCGCATCCAAGTGATACGCCTCAACCCAATTTCCAAACCTTTCGGACCATCCATTGTAATCATCAATATCCATGAGTTTGGGTGGTTTCTAAGACGTCCCAGTTTCATTTTCATACAAAGCACTCTGAGTGATTGTAACTGGACTAGCAAAAGCATTGTAGAACTCGTTCTCCATGTTTCGAATTTTCAAAATGAGCTGTATCACCTTGTAAAATACCTGACAAGTACCTGACAAAAACAAACAAACACACAATCAGTTTTAAACGTTTATCTATTTTCTGAAAGAAACTGTTACTCGAACTGGTGACAATTTTGAGCTGACTGAATTTGATGTGAACTGAGTTTGATGTCAAAACATGAGAACTGATATAACTCGGATCAAATTCGAATGACCTGACTCTTTTACAAACACACTGACAAACTTTCAAACGACTTGATGAACTTTTGATACGCGACTTGACTGTCAAAACGACTGATCGAACCGTGCGAACCGACTGAACCTCAAACCTTGTGACCTGTCGACTTAATGCAAACTGACAAATTATATGAAACAAAAATCCATGTAATGAAACAGCTATATTGGGTCGTGTTATTTTTTAAGCAAAATGAATCACATAGGCTTTCAAAGGATAAACACGTCCAAATTTTTTATTTTTATTTTTTAAATTGGTTGACAACTTCAACTTTCAAATTCCTTTTGATTGGGCCGCAACTATTAACCCAATAACATGATTGGGCTGCCAATGTATCTACTAGAACTTATCTTTATGTCAATACTAGTGGGAGACCCGCGCGTTGCGGCGGAGTCAATAACGCGAGACATGAACAAATGACCAACTTACCACCAGTACTTACCATCTATAATACCCTATTTTAAGAAAATAAAAGTTATAAAAAATGCACCACTTAAAACATGATGTAAAAGTTAATATGGAGCAAAGTTTGAAAAATATATGTTGAGTGGACCCCTTTTTAGTAATAACCTACTCATATAAGGTTCAAGTTGGTGGGGTTTGGGTGCAGTGTCGAAACCACAAGGGGATCCGGAGGGTCCACTTACCCTCTGGCCGGCCAAATTTGTATGTTAACATATATATGCGACGAATACACTTTTTTTGTAGTTTTGACACTTTGACCCCTCAAAATGTATCTTGTACAACTGTTAAAAGTGAAGAAATGAGTGAAAAATAGCACACTTGGGAACTCCGGCGGCCAGCGACGAGATCTGTAAATTAGCGGTGGAGAAAGTGAAAGGAGGGAGATAACAAGTGGTCTTACTAATAAAGAATAAAATAATATTTTAATAGCTATGTACTATACACTTTACATTTCCGTATTCCTCTTGGTCAAAATGACAACCCGTTTTTACTCATTTGTTGGTTTAACAAATAATAAATAAAAAGACTACTGATTTTAGTTTATGCCTTTCTATTATTTAATTATAAGTGCTTTCATTAAAATATCAGTTAGTTTGATTAAGATTTTTTACTTTCCATTAATTTTTCCACAATTTTTTTTATCTTGAATCAAGAAATATATAACCAGATGATATTTTTTTCATTGCTAAAGTTTCACATTTTAATAAAAACTTTGTAGTCGTTAGAAAAAAGAAAAAGCTTATAAAAAAAGGCAAAACATATGGCCAAGAGGGGCATCTTGTTAAATAACAATGGCTGTAATGATTAAAAAAAGTTTGAAAACTAATGAGCTGACTTAAAATTAGCGAATGTAAAAAAAAAAAAATTTGACCCCCCAGTTGAAAAGCTCTAGTTCCGTCACTGTTTGGGTGGCTTTAAATTCGAGTCGGGTTTTGGGTTTTTGATAAAAAAAAAAAAGACAGCCTTAGACACGTTGGTTGCCAAGGGATTCACTCAAAAGGCATAGACAACTACAATGAGATCTTTTCTCCTCTAGTTAAATATTCTTCAATTAGAGTGTTGTTAGCTTTGACCACCTCAAGAGATTATGAGTTGGAACAATATGTGGTCAAAAACAGTTTCCAACATGTGGATGACATGCTTGTAACGTGTAAAGACAAGCAAGAGACTAAAACTGCAAAAGAGTTATCGGTAGCAAAAGACACAAAACAGTAATTTTTAAACATAATCTGAAAACATAAAGTATCCTTCAACCTCCAGGGAAATGAAGAGGTAAAACACAAACCAAACCAAACCAAACCAAACCAAACCAAACCGACCTTGACTACAGGCGACGACACATGTAGATTTTATCCAAGGTTTTATTCGACACACAAACAAAGAAACACACTGAAAAAGAACGAAATGCATTAGATTCACGCACAAACCTCTTTGCTAATCCATTTTAGAAAGGATGTTTAATATGCGTATAGGCACTTCGACCCATCTCAAGGTTGTGGATTTAGATGAAGAACATGGAGTCCTTTAGGTGTTGATCAAGATTGTAGAAGGCCCGATCAAACGAACTTGAAGGGGGAGCAGAACCAGAATCTTCCATTTGCTTCACCTGCTCTTGAAACATCCGACCTCTGTACGCCAAAAGATCCGCATAGTACACAGGTGTCGCCAACGATACGGGTTTAGTGCAACGTGCGAAAACAAATCATAAGTTGTAGGTCAACCTCTGAATCTCATTGGATGAAAACCCGATCTCATCCTAAATCACCGTGTAGGGTGTCGGCTTACTCGTTCCAATGCCTCCGAAATGGCTACAAAGGTAGAAATCAAAGTTGGAAGTATGGAAGATGTTCGTGTCCACAACCTGCAGGTTTGATGTGACCTGCAGGTTGTGTCTTTGTCTATAATGGGTGTAATGAAAAAACATATAAGCATATTTTGAACTTCATATTGATCACTTAGTATTCCCAAAATAACAACTTTTACACTTAAAAATCCCTAAGTAACTTAATAAACACTAACCTTGAATAAAGAGGATGAAAAAAGCTTGTTGAAGATTGCAAATGGAGTAAACAGAAGCAAATGGTTGATGTGTTAACCTTCTAAATCTTTTCAAAACTTTAATACGCTGCAAGTGAGGTTATTCGAGTATGCTCCGCTGCTAGAAATCTCCCAACCAAGACATGGATCCCGTTCAAAATCCCAATTTAGTTTACCTAGCTTTCTTCCAATCTCTCTCAGTGCATCCACTACAAAAAGATGTTTTCAACTAATTAAACCACAAAACGTGCAATATATATAAGCTTGAGCTCGGCATATCTTATAAACTAACCTTCTTCGGGAGAAGACAAGTTGTGTTGATGGATGCAAAAGCAAAAGGTAGGAATGTAACACAGAGAACTACCAACAACATGTTGCTTAGATCTATAATTGAATGCTTTCTGAATGGAACATAAATAGATGTAATTCTATAATAAATATCCAATTACTACTAAATGATGAGCACCAGTAGCAGCAGTTGGGAAATAAGGACAAATCCTATACAAACTTGAAAACAACTTGATTTTGTAGCTTTCAATAATAAATTAGTATTAGTGTCCATCTATATCACCTTTGATCACAAAGAAATACATAGGGGATGGATACATAAAATACAACTTCACATAAAGAACAGAACCGTACCACTTATTTCATTTTTAATATTAGAATTTATAATTTCAGTAAAAAAATAATAAACTTATTTTATTTCTCTCTTATCTATCCTTAAATCATTTATGATCTACACATATGTGGGTATCATATGTAGGTACTGAATTTTTCATTTTATCACATTTTAGTTAACACATATGTAGGTACCATATGCAGGTAACAATTTTTTGGTTTTTATCACATAGCAAACTAACAAAGTTTTTCATATATCCTTCCAACATTAATCTTTGTCTTCAAGCTTCTACCTTGTTTTTCACAAGATATGAGTCTTAATTCATCATGCACTGCACTGGTACCGCTACAAGTTCAGATTGATAAATTTATGAGGAAAATAATCAACATAAAGCTGGAATAATCAACTTCTCCCATGGCTGCCATCAAAACTCAAATCAGAATTCTAAAACCATAAATGTGCTATTAAAGATTACCACATGTGATGATGGGTTGCTGACCGTAGCTGTGATTTCTCCTTGAATAGTTATTAGGTAGGCGGTTTTAGCTTAGCGCACCAAAGAATATGAAACTTCCATCAATCGCCATTTATGCTTCTACCTAGGCTACAATCTTGACCAAATTCAATTTTGCATAGAAGCGAATCTCGATGTAATGGTTCTTGACTGAACACCGCCAAACAAAACAAGAGACTGACCTGAATTACAAAACCTGTAATAAACAGTATACAATCTTGACCAAATTCAATTTTGCACAGAAGCGAATCTCGATGTAATGGTTCTTGACTGAACACCGCCAAACAAAACAAGAGACTGACCTGAATTACAAAACCTGTAATAAACAGTATACAATTACCACGTACAACACATTAGCACCAATTCCCTTACACCACTCCTTACCCTACTTCCCAAATTACACTCACCTGTTTAGAAATAACCCTAATCCATGAAGCTAGGGTTGGTTTTGAACAAAATGAAGAAGAGATACTAAATCTATACTGACTGTTTGTTTTTTTTTTTTGGATTTCTATCCGAACCTTGGTTTTTACTTCTTTAGACTTTCCCCATTCACAAACTCTGTAGCTTCAAGTTCCACTGAAAACATGCCATTGTTTCTTGACTTCAGCCTGAGGATTTGACATGCTGTAATGGGCTTCTACAAAGGCCCGTTCACGAGCTTCAGGGATTAGTTAGAAAACAAATCTCTGAAAACTAAAACAATGAAATGTAGTTGTTTTACATATTATCGAGCAAGATCATGCCAATCAGATGGACTATTCAACATGTTCTAAAGAAGATAACAATAATTAACCATCAATTAACCACTATTTAATCATGGATATGCAGATCTACAAAACTGTATTGATTTGAATTGATATAATTAGGCCAGAACTCAGAAATAAAGCTGATAACATATTTGTAACAACAAATCAAACAAAAAGTAGGGAGGAGATAGAGGTGAAATTAGTACCGTAGCTTCATTATGACAATGGTGACAACCGTAGATCTCGTTGCAACAGGGAGCACCAATCATACATCATCTCTGATAGTGCTTGCATCTATAAAAACCAACAAATTCAATACAAAATTCATATATCGTCTCCAATTGTGAACGACGAAATCATTGAAACCTAATTGATGATTATTCAATACTTTGCCCTAAATCTGTACAAAGGAAAGCAAACTGCAACATACCTGGATGTCGCCTCTGATTCCGTCTCGGCTTGATTTTCCGATCTGTAGTCGTGGTTTGAATCCTAGCCAAAGCAACCGCATCATTTCAGTATGGATTAGATAAGATAGAGAGAGTAGGAAGATGAGAACTGAATTGTACCCTCCATGTAACCACCACCATCGTAGTTATTGCCATAAAGAAAGAAAGTGAAGAGGTGGCTATAATGCGAACATTCAATCCCAATTTTAGCCTACAGCGTCTTAAAAATAAAGCCAAATCTCTATTGTATTGGCTTCCACTATCTTGTAAATGTTGCTTCAAAACTTGTATATAAGGGTAGAAAAGGAAGAAAGTTGTAAAAATATAAGAATTTGTTCTAGCTTTTGGTATGCCATCTTAAAAAGTTAGGGTTAAATTACTATTTTAGACATGGGAAATGCTTATATATAGTATATAGATATATAGATATAGATATGATTCATTCAATGAACTAACAAACCAATGATAAAAGTAGCAGACACTTTCGAACACAATCACATGCACCTTTTTCAATTACCAATGACCTTTATCTATTCACATGCTATAAGCTGACAACAACTAGAATCAAATCAGTTTGAATGTATCGAAATTAATGTTGACCAACAATGTAGATTTTCATTGGACCTTCACCACACAATATTATATTCTATTATAATGAACTAACAACTTTTAGAAACAACTTGATTTCATTGGACCTTGTAATCCACTAAACCGACAATTCGATTAAATGTGAATAAACGATGATTCCATTTCTTCATGAATCCACATAACCTGACACAAGCACATGATTCCATTTCTCAATTAAATGTGACCTGACAAACTTGTATAATGTTTCACACATAACCGATGTATTCACATGATCACATATTACAACCAACTGACAACCTTGTTTAAAGTATTACACAATTCAATTATCTTTTCAAACGGTTCACACAATTCGATGTACACAAAAGCGAAACAATCAGTAATTGTCCAAATAAGCGGAACCTTGAACTGTCACTAAGAGCGGACCTTAGTTGTCATAAAAGCGAAATCTAGTGGTCACAAAAGCGGACCCTCAAGTGACACAAGAGTGGAATCACGTTGTACAAATGAGCGGAATTAACTAAACGATGACCGTAAAAGCGAAATCACAAGTAAACCTGCTGATGTCACTTTTTCACGAATCCGTAAAAACGATACCTCAAAAATTCGATGATTTAAGTCGAATTTAATTCTGAAAATCACAAGGATTTGTTACTTCATAATTCCGAGCAATATGTGAAAAACTGAACCGATTTTGACCGTAAAAAGTTTTGTTTTTCGAAAAAGAAAGGTGTAGAAACAGAAATTTCGGCTGAATTGTAAAAATCTCTTCTCCACTGGCTCTGATACCACTTGTAGGATCGTTTTCAGATCCGAACGAGTCGGTTAGAAGAGTTTTTCACCAAAACAAGAGGCGGAAACAAGTGTTTCGGTGTAATTCAGAAACTATTCACCTTCAACTGTTGTTTATATTGATATACGAACGATTACAGACCTGACAACACTTCGGCAGCACTTCGTGGCTAACCGGAAGACAATCACCTAGAACTATGTGTTAGATTTCGCTCTTATGACCCTATTTATATACATGCTGATTTCGCTCATACTTACATGACACAAAAGCGAAATTACAATCTGACACATGAGCGAAATTAGACATGACCATATAAGCGAGATTATCATGACATATGAGCGGAATCATATGATGACACATGAACGAAATCTAACTTTAACATGCAATATATTTTGTCTTGTTATGTCATGATGTCATTGATGATGTCACTATGATGATGTCATCATGCTTGAACATCTTCGCAACGAACCCGAAACTCGACATAAGACGTAGTTGACAGACGTAGTGCACCAACACTCATCAATAAATTCGTTAAAATCTCTAGCACAAACCGGGTCAAAAAAAGAATTCTTCCTTTCTTGTGTATATCGCACTGCATTGAAATCCCCCAAAACAATCCACCATCCCTGACCTACCCGAATAACTTCAATAATCTCCTGCCATAAAATTCTTTTTTCAACATTGTTTTGAGACGCATATACATTAACCACGTTAATCCGAGTATTCCCATCAACCATACAACCGGAAGTAACCAGAAAATTATCATTCACAATCGAACTATCTTTGCGGAACACTTTAGCATCCCAAAAATTAACAATACCACCTGATCTACCGTTCGAATTTACCCGATCCCGATTCGAAGCCTAAACCACCCCAAAAATTATATAAAGAAGCAACCCGCGTATCAGCACACATAGTCTCTTGCATAGCCAAAAAAGACACCCCAAATTCCATCTTTAACCTTTTAATCCAACCCGGTTTACCAGTAACCCCAATCCCACGAATGTTCACAAATAATAGATTCATAGCTTACCTAGCTCTACGCCTTCTTGGACAATAGAATCGTTCACCAAATTATCAAATGAAGACAACCTGGCACCCAATATTTTTCTCCCATCACGATCGTAGTTATTACCTCTGGATCCCTGTAACACCCCGAAAACGGGTTTGGTAATTAAACCCCGTTAATACTAAAGACGGGGAAAGTACCGTTAGTGGTAAAAGTAAACTGGCAAGTATTAGGAATTAATTGAATAATCCTAATATTTATTTAAAGTGAATAAGAGCTTTCAAGAAAATAGGAAGATAAAAGGCCCGATTTAACGGGACTTAAAGTGAAACGGGTTACGACTTCCCGAACCTACTAAGCTAACTAGGAATAATTCTAACCTAGTTAGATAGTGACTTATGAGTGGGTTAAAACACTTAAATTATGAACTAAGGAAAATGGAGGGGCCAAAGGTGTTAAAATTGAAACTTATGTTGCTAATTCTAATTAAAACAAAAACCAAACACCCCATTTGGGATGTCTGGTCGTACAAGAACAAGCAGGGGCGATCCCCCACTCTCCAAAACCCTAAACATCATTAAACTTGCAAATTGAAGGCTCAATCCAAGCTGAAATCGAAATTAAAGCATAGATTATTGATCCTCATCACAACAGGATTACAATGTATGTAAAATTTGATGAAAACTCTCAACTCGAAATTCTCATGAAATTGGGAATTTCTGAAATTTATGGTTGCATGTTAGTTTTTTAATGAAATAAGAAGAATACAGTGTCTAGGGACAAACCCTAGACCAATACAAGTTGAATTCATGTGAAAATCTAGTAAAATCCATAAACACCATTGTAGGTGATTAGTGGGTTATGTAGATTTTAATAAACACTAGGAAATTGGGTGATATTCTAGTGTAATTTGACAATTGTGAAGTGACTTCAGAATTATAGAAGTTAACAACTTTGTAAGATGGTTGATTTATGTGAAATTAGGGCTAAGAGATAAGCTAGAGACTTGATAAATAAACATGTAAAATTATGCCCTTAAAGTGTTTGTTGAAATGCCTCAAAGAAGGCTCGAAACTAGAATTTTTGTGTAGTTAAAACACCTAATTGTGATGTTTTGGCTATTATGCAAAATGTGATTAACAAGAGTTCTAAATGTGATAAACGTGGTTAGAATTTTGGTTAAAACGGTGGTCTAAAGATAACGCCTACCGGGTAACTAAAGAATGCTAAAACTAGTTGATGAACTCGATTATGTAATTAGTATACTAATGGGCATTTGACTTTTAAAAAGTCAAACTGACCTACGATGTGATGAATGATAATTAGACATAGAAAATAAGTGAGGTGGAATAGTCGTGATTGTTAATGACTAATTTAACCGCCTTGTAAATGATTGACAATAGTTTGACGCGTAACAAGCTAGGTGAAAGCTTGGAGGAGGGAGCGGGTCAAACGGAGCAAGTACGGAAAGAAAAGCGTGGCGTGGATGCAAGGTAAGTGAAACTTACACAATTATGTAGAATACTTGTTTATTCTATACGATATAAATGCGATAACGATAATATAGAAAATATGAATTTCCGTTAAGATTACCTAGTAGTGTAATCTAATAATGATAAAAAGGATAAAATGGAAATTGGTCAAGTGTTGACTAATGAAAATCAAAGTTAAAAGAATACCCATGACGTAAGCCGAAATGGGTTGAAATTGTAAGAAAAGAGTTTAAAAGAAAAGGGGTATGACAATAAAATCCGGGATGGGATGGATGTATGAATTGGAAATCAAAAACGATGTTTTTAATTAAATAGATAACGTTGGGCATATAGTCCAAACGGGTCGAATGGTGGTGATAACACCATTTGACAATATCGACTAATGTGGTTGTCAAGTCTTATGTTAACAGGACCGATTAGCAAATCGGATAATTGCGTCACCATTGATGGTGTGATAATGAAAACGAGGTATAAATCGGGTCTACTTGTTGATCCGGGCCAGGTACGCATAATTATGTTGTAGTTAAAAGTGTTATTTTGGTCGAATAACTTGAGAGAAAGTCCTTCGTCATAAAAGGACTAAAATCGACCAAAACGCCCTTGTAGGCTAAATGGAACATACGACCCTTAAGGGTTGTTTGGAAACGAGTTTTATGACTAGGTAAATACTTAGAATAAGTATAGAAGCTGAAAGAGGTATTGTATTAGCCAAATGGCACTATTTGAGTTTTGCCGTAAAATAATGATTCGAGAGGTAAAATTTGGTTTATATTGATCACCACATTAAACCTACCTTAAATACAGTTGTGGTAGGAGATTATAGGATAAGAAATGTGGTAATGGAATGCTAAAAGCAATCAAAAGCTATTTTAGGCTCGAAAGTGCTTACATACCTTTAACGGGTCAAAATAAGCATACGAGCGAAAATGGGTTTAAATGGTGTAATAAACCGGTGATTAGAACCTAATATGGTATATAACATTTATTTGAAGAAGTGTAGGTGATGTAGGAATCAAATAAATACGTTTGTTTGATAAAATGCATAAACGGGTTAAAATTCGGTAAAAAGGTAACGAGTCGAAGGCTTATAAGTCTCAAAATTTCTTATGTTGGATGTAGGATTTTAACTCCATAAGATGGAGGGTTAGATTACGGACACGTAGGAAAAAGAATCGGGTAAAACGGATCAATAACGAAGAAGTTATGGCCGTTTCCGTGAAATCAGATCGTGCTGGGTATGTACAGCATCAGCTAAGGCAACAGGCTGTGAAAAACAGGGCTAGGCGTGACACCTAGGCCCTTGGCGTCACGTCTAGCCCCCTAACTCCGAAAATTTTTAAATTTTGTCATTTTTAACCCCTGTACTCGTTTGAAGTTAATATTTGACTATCAAAACTAACTTTTAAGTTGGTTTTGATCATAGGTGAATGCCAAGAGTGCACGGATGAAGATCAAGCGACGAGCAAGAACCGAACACGATCACGAAATAAGCTTCCACACTATGTATCGTTATTATGTTAAACGACGAACGTACACATGATATGTTGTATACCTTTTAAATTGTAAAAAGTTTTAATAAACCCGTAATTTCCAATGCATATGTAATCTTAATTATATGACTGTTTTTCGTAAATGATACGTTAAACCTTAATTTATAAGAACGGGTGTTACAATCACCGTCGGAACCCACGGTCACCCCGTTCAGCAAGATCTCGGCCTCCTCCCCAATAGCCGCACCATCAGTTGTATTATTTGCAACCTGAGATACTCAATGTTCTTCAATCGGTTGATTATTCAAATCTAAAGGACCGTCTCCATTAACCGCTGAGTTGTGAAACCCCTCATTTTCTGAAAAGTTTTTTTCCTCATCTCTTTCACTGACTTGGTCAGAGCCAGTATCGCTCTTCTCTTCCAAGACCCTTTCCTTCTCCTCGTCATCATTCCCATTATCTTTTTCAAGATTGTCGTTTCCGCCTTTAAGGAACTCCGGTAACCAATCATCAGCTTCCTCTGTAACCCACACCGGAAAGTGATTCCCTTGCCACTGAATTATCACCTCCTCCACAACTCGTTTACCATTCCTGATTAATACACCAACGTACTTGAACGACAACTCTCTTTCATCCTCCGACATGTTCGCCTTGTGAATTATCGTACCGAACAGGCCACCGACAGCATCAACTACTTCGTTCTTGAGAATATTCAAGGGAATACCTTGTATTTTTAACCAGGCAAGGCGATAACAAGGCACCGCCTGCCCTTCCCACATCTCCAGATTTGCAAATCTACCCAAAATGTTTCTAGCGGCCTCCAACGCTTCCACCGCATTCTTACTGTCTTTGAAAGATAATAAAACCTTCAACCCACCCAAAAATTGAATCTTACCTCCTGATGGACTAATTGTCTTTAAAATATCATTGATGTTTTCTAAAGCATCCAAGTCAATCATACTCGCCACAATGGCTTTCCCATACAAACTAGAAAAGGCATTGACATTATGATCAATAGAGACTACCCACTGATCAGTTTTGTTGTCGTTTCTCCCCATCAAGATATCACTAAACGTTCGGCCTCCGGTATGTGTCGGTTGTTCCTTCTCATGCACCTTGCCGGCGCCCACATTCCCCTTCCGTATATAATCTTCCTCTTGTGTATTCGCCTTCCTAACATCTTCACGGATCTCACCATCTTCCAACACGAATTTAGCAACGTTAACCTTTAAAGCAAATCCTCCCATACAAATCGTATTTAGGCTTTTCTCGGTCTCTTCCTTATTCTTGACATCCAGCATTGACACAAAACCAAATCTATTCCCGAATCTATCCCTTTTCCTTGCTATATATATGTCGAAAATCACCCCGAACTCCTGAACGAACCCAGCTAAGTCATTGCCGCTACACCGATCCGAAAGATTGGAGACGTAGAATTTTGTGATTCGCCGTTGAATGGACTCCGGGATAGGTTTCCGACGGTCCATTGGCTCTCACTTTTTTAATATGAAACTATTGAAACTTATGATTAGTGAGTTTTACATCTAGTTATATAATACTCACATATACAAAACTAAAGGGCTGTTTGGTAGCCTCTGAATTGTCATTAAGAGGCTACCTCTTAATGGAACCATTAAGAATTTTACCAATGAGAAGGTAGAAGAATGTGACATGTGATGATTTACCATTCAGAGGTTACCTCTTAACCATTCAGACTTAAGGTTACCTCTTAATCATTCAGAGGTTTTAAACCATTAAGAGGTAGCATCTAAATGAAAAATGTAATATTCACCTAACACATTGTCACACCCCCTATTTTCCACGTGTCACCGGTGGGCCCGGTGGGGAGTATAGTGACGTAGTTGATATCATCATAAGTCAAACAACACAATATATAAATGCACAGCGGAAGCAAAGATAGATTCATTTCAACTTTAATAAAGTGTAATATTAAATATCACAAATAGTTGAAACGGATCCACAGGCGGATCAAAATAAAAGAAGATATTGTTCAACAGCTTTATTGACATCCAAGCTTGCGAGACTTATTGTGGACGCTTAGAAGACAGCCAGCCTAGTACGAGTAGTACCTGCACTTAACCTTTTGGAAAAATACGTCAGTTTACACTGGTAAATACAATTTAACTGACTCATTTTGAAAAGGTTTAAAAATTTATTTGAATGCACGTGGCACAAAACTTTTTATAACTTGGGATAATTATGTGAATATAATCTTGTAAGGGATTTACATGTTACTTATGCGTTCAGTAGCCCGATCTGTAGACCGGGTTAAAGATTAATAGACACACCACAATATTGAGTTATGCACTGAAAGGTCTACGCCTACACCCCGTGCTCAGGTCGTGGCCATCTCGTAAGATGATGCCAAGGATATCTGAGACATGGTCATTAACCCCCCAAAGGCTTTAAGCAAACAAAACACATTCAAAACATAGCATATCAATAATTTAACCTCTAATCGATTAAAGATTCAATGCCGGACCAAGCGGTATTTTATATACCGTACCCCAAGCCCGTATAGGGAAAATAAGTTAAAAGTATTTACCTTTGTAAGTATAAATCACAATTAGTGAGTGGAGGTAGCTTTTACAGGATCTTGTATTCTGGAACAAAGGTTTATAATAACCTATTAGATTTCTAACGGGTCTTTATTTAAGTCTAAGCTTAGACCGGTTAGCTTTTAAGGACGATACGGTTCAAACGCACGATTAAGCGAAGACCGGATAGAATGTGATTTAGACCCGACAATTTTGAAAACTTGTGTAATATGGGTATACTAAATACATTCTGGATTTTGAGACAAAGATGATAAGGTTTGACCCGTTTCGGTCAATTTATGCAAACTAGTTACATAAACCGAACCGAACGCGAAAAAGGCGTCACAGGTAACCATAAGAGTCATATGCAAGTTCCCTGGGCTAATATTCCTTAAACATGTTGTGATATCAGTAAGGTATCTTCTATTATGCCCAAAACGGATTTAAACACAACTTATGCCTCATAAGGGCATTTTGGTCATTTAAAAGATTATAAAAGAGTTTAATTAGTAATCTGAGTTACGGTTCTGATTTATTCAGTAAATACACTTAATTTAATGTGTTATAACAGTAAGATATGATCTATGTGTGAAATTTATCATTTAAAACCCAACTATGCATTCTAGGGGTATTTTGGTAATTTCACAAAGGCTAAAAGGTCAAAATTGGGAACCTGAGTTTAAAAACTTTTACTTACTGTTATTATATAAAAATATGCTAAAAATATCAGTAGGTATCAACCTTATATGTTTAATATAGTTTTAATACACACTATGCGTTAAAAACGCTTAAAAAGGCGATTTGGAGCCATTTCCGGGTTTTTAAAGGAAAGCTGATATTTTTATAATTCCAGAAGGCTCAAAATACTTTATTTAACAAATAAAATCAGTAGGAAAAGGTTTGGGGTCAAAAGGATTTGTAGAACTCATTTTATGGCTAAAAAGGGCAAAATCGGTATTAACCGAATTAAACTTAGAGACCTATGTTATGCTCAGCCAAAAATTAAATAAAAATGTTCAAAAATCCCAAAATATTATATTACATCAGTGGGTAAAAAGTTTGATATAAAAAGTGGGTTTAAATAGATTATACGCTAATTACGCCGTTTAAGTAACATAAAGCTTTCAAATTACGATAATGAGCATAACTCCTAATCTAGACTTCAAACTGATGTCAAATTTTAGGTGTAAGTCTATAAATCAGTAATTAATGTTTCTACTCTTTTACTTTTTCAAAAATCACGTTTTATAGTCAAAAGGGCATAATAGTCAACATTTAAGCATTATTCGGAAACATGCATAAGAATCGGATAACTATTGGACCAAGTTGTATAATCTCAGAGAGTTATACTTATATGAAACCTGGTCCAAAATAAGCTCTAAGGCAGATCTCAAACATGCATGAACGGGTCAGAACTGAAAGTCAAAGCAGAAGTCAAATTATGCGACTTTCGGTTCCGATCCGGGTTTAAACTGAAAATTGTCGAGTTAAACATGTTGGGACATGTTCTTACATTAGTTACCATGTTATTTTAATGATCAAACAGGTTGCATGTAACCTACACTGCTAATTATGCTTAAATTTGAAAATACACATTTTGTTGACTTTTTAAGGTAAGCTTTGACTCGACAATTAACATAGTAAGAGTGGGAATCTAAAAGTACCCTTTTAAGGGTTTGTTACCCACATAAATACCTACTTATAGGTACTTTCAATTCGAGAAATGACTGAGCGGATTTCATTTAATCGCGAAGTCAAACTTAAATTACGATGGTTTGACTTTTGGTTAATTAACTAAGCTAGAACGAATTAGAAAGGGTTATGAATACTTACAAGAGTCCTAATTATGATTAGAGATCACTAGAAAGCCTGAGGTTGATCAGAGGAGCTCCAGAAGTGAGTCTTGTGAGTTTTGAAAATGCAAGTGATCAATTGTTACAACTTTGGTGCCTTTATATATCAATTTTGATCCTTCAAGATGATGCCAAGATAGCCTACACATGTTACCAGATGTTTACAGGTGCCACTATGCATGAAAAACCATTGGAGGCAGCCCTGGTATAAGAAAACAACTGATCAAAGTCGGTTTAAAGGCTGTTAACAAGCATCTGCAGGTTTTTGTCGCTGGTAGGTCGTAGGCGGGCCGCGTAGACCCCCCTCGCGGGCCGCGTACAAGTGTTGATCAGGTTAACAAGTTTCAATGTTTTTCATTTCAGTCCTTGGTCCTTTGAAACGTGGTTTTGCTTATTTTTCTTGCTCATTAGACCCTCAAACCTGATTTTTAAGGACCTTGGGACATTTACAAACATGGTTAGGTCCTTGGTTAACTTTGTGCTTACCCGAAAAGTCACTAATTTCAACGTTAACGCATTAACCCTTCGTACACGGTTTTGGTCATAACTTTCTCATACGATAACGAAACTTTATGAAATTTTTATCACATATTCTAGTGAGTATATTTTACCGTTACAAAGCTTCGGGTCTGCCAAAAGGTCACTCAGAGGTATACTTTCAACATGTTGACACATTTAGCCCCTGTAGTTTGTAATCCCTCACTTTCTTTCATTTTCTTCTTCGTATGATCCATGATTTATTCGTTTAAGATTATAAACACCATGTAGGGTTAGTGTAGAGCCTATTTATCCATTGTTGACACTTTGGACCCTTATATTCACATAGTTTCACTTGTTTGTCAACTTTAGTCCCTCTAAAGTGCTTTTTCACATATTCAAAGCCTATGACACGTGTCAATACATTATTGGACGTAAATTTTCGAGGTGTTACATCCTCACCCCCTTAAAAGAAATCTCGACCTTGAGATTTACTGAAACAAATGAGGATATTTTTCCTTCATCGTGGATTCTACCTCCCATGTGTATTCGGGACCTCTACGGGCATCTCATTTGACCTTTACAATAGGCACATGCTTCCTACGAAGCTTCTTCACCTGTCGATCCTCAATCAACAATGGCTTTTCCACAAATTTCAAGCTCTCATCTATATGTACATCCGTATGTGGTATGACCAGTGATTCATCAGCGAAACACTTCTTCAGATTACAGATGTGAAACACATTATGTATACTACTGAGCTCTTCAGGTAAGTTTAACTTATAGGCAACTGACCCAACACATTCAATAACCTCGAATGGTCCTATATACCTTGGGCTTAACTTACCTTTCTTACCAAATCACATCACCCCTTTCCAGGGTGATACCTTAAGCAAAACTTTATCACCAACCTCAAACTTTAGAGGCTTGCGCTTTGGATCAGCGTAGCTTTTCTGCCTATCCCTGGCAGCTTTCAAGCGATCGCGAATCTGGACAATCTTGTCCGTCATTTCAAAGACCAAATCAGGTCCTGATAATTGAACTTCTCCTACTTCCGCCCAACAAATAGGGGTTCTGCATTTTCTACCATATAATGCCTCAAAAGGTGCAGCCTTAATACTAGTATGGTAGCTATTATTATAGGAGAATTCGATCAATGGTAGGTGGTTATCCCAACTGCCACCTAAATCAATCACACATGCTCGAAGCATGTCTTCCAATGTTTGGATGGTACGCTCACTTTGTCCGTCCGTCTGTGGATGGTATGCAGTACCAAAGTTTAAGCGCGTACCCAAAGACTGTTGGAAACTCTTCCAAAAATGAGAGGTGTATCTCGTATCTCGGTCAGAGATAATCGACACTGGTACACCATGCAGAGCTACAATCTTATCTACATACAATTGAGCTAACATGTCGGAGCTGTACGTCTCCTTAATGGGAAGAAAATGTGCTGACTTGGTCAGTCTATCTACTATGACCCATATAGTATCGTTTCCCTTCCTTGTCTTTGGCAACTTGGTGATGAAATCCATTGTCACCATTTCCCACTTCCATGTGGGAAGTTCAGGCTGTTGTAACAAACCTGACGGATTCTGATGCTCAGCTTTGACTTGCGCACACGTCAAGCATTTAGCTACATAAGCGGCTACAGACTTTTTCAAGCCTATCCACCAATAGTTTGCCTTTAGATCCTGGTACATCTTATCAGATCCAGGATGAACAGAATATTTGGAACTGTGGGCTTCCTAGAGGATAACATCCCGAAGTCCTCCATAAACTGGAACCCATATTCGTCCATTCAATCTTAGGATTCCATCCTTGTCATAGGATAACTGCTCCTCAGTTACTCCTAGCTTTTCTTTAGGATAGTTAGCTTCCAGCACAGCTCCCTTCTGCGCAGCTAACACCCTTTCGTTCAAACTATTCCTTATTTCAATGCGCTTGGCATTGATTCTTATCGGCTTCACTCTTTCCTTCCTGCTTAAGGCGTCAGCAACTACATTTGCCTTGCCTGGATGGTATCTTATTTCACAATCATAATCATTTAGAGTTTCCATCCAGCATCACTGCCTCATGTTCAAGTCCTTCTGATTGAACAAGTGTTGAAGGCTCTTGTGATCTGAATAGATCACACACTTGGTTCCATACAAGTAATGCCTCCATAGCTTTAATGCAAATACAACGGCACCCAGTTCTAAGTCGTGGGTGGTGTAGTTCTTCTCGTGCACCTTTAGCTGTCGTGAAGCGTAGGCAATGACCTTGCCTTTCTGCATGAGTACACAACCCATACCATTGTGTGATGCATCACAATACACCACGAATTCTTCTATACCATCGGGTAATGTTAACACTGGTGCATTGCTCAACTTTTTCTTAAGAATGTCAAAGGATTCCTGCTGCTTAGGGCCCCAATCAAACTTAACCTTCTTACATGTCAACGAAGTTAGGGGCGCAGCAATCCTTGAGAAGTTTTCGATGAATCGCCTATAGTATCCTGCTAAACCCAGAAAACTGCGAATCTCAGTAGGTGTCTTTGGCTCTTGCCAATTCATAACTGCTTCTACCTTAGCGGGGTCTACTTGGATACCACGCTCACTTACCACATGTCCAAGGAATTGGACTTCTCGAAGCCAAAATTCGCACTTCGAAAATTTGGCGTAGAGTTTCTCATGATGTAGAAGTTTGAGAATACAGCGAAGGTGTTTCTCGTGGTCCGCTTGATTCTTTGAGTAGATGAGGATGTCGTCAATGAAGACGATGACGAATTTGTCTAAGTAAGGCTTGCAGACACAATTCATGAGATCCATGAATGCGGCCGGTGCATTAGTGAGCCCGAAAGGCATCACTAGGAACTTGTAATGACCATAACGAGTCCTAAATGCAGTCTTGTGCACATCTTCATCTTTAACCTTCAACTGATGATAGCCTGACCTTAAATCGATCTTGGAAAAGTAGCTTGCCCCTTGTAACTGATCGAACAGATCGTCGATCCTGGGCAAAGGATACCTATTCTTGATAGTGACCTTATTAAGCTCACGGTAATCGATGCACAGACGCATCGATCCATCCTTCTTCTTGACAAACAAGATCGGCGCTCCCCAAGGGGACGAACTAGGTCTAATGAAACCTTTAGCTAACATATCATCTAACTGCGTCCTTAACTCCTTCATCTCTGTGGGTGCCAACCTATAAGGTGCTCTGGCAACAGGTGCTGCTCCCGGGATAATGTCAATTCGGAATTCCACTTGTCTATCTGGTGGTAAACCAGGTAGTTCTTCAGGAAAAACTTCAGGATATTCCGAAATGACAGGGATATCTTCAATCTTAGGCTTTGGCTCATCAATAGTAACTTGTGCCATATAAATGACACAACCCTTCTTCAGGCATCTAGATGCCTTGAGCATGGACACTTGCTCAGGCAATCCATGCTGGGTATCCCCTTGGATGGTGAGTGACTCACCAGACGGAGTTTTGACTACCACTTGCTTTCTGTTGCACACAATCTGGGCTTGGTTATGCGATAACCAATCCATACCTATAACTATATCAAAACCGGCTAGCTTAAAGGGAAGTAAGGACAAAGGAAAAGAGTGATTCCTAATGGATATAACACATCCATCTAACACAGTTAAGGCGGTTTCTATGGTTCCATCAGCTAACTCCACCTCATATTTCACACTTAAGGCTTTTACAGGCAATTTCAACAACTCACAAAACTTATTATCCACAAAAGACTTATCTGCTCCAGAATCAAACAATACTCTAGCAAAAACATCATTTACGAGAAAAGTACATGTAATCACGTTGTCATCCTGAACAGCTTCCTTAGCATCCATCTTGAAGACTCTTGCGTTGGTCTTTTTCCCATCCTCGGTTTTCTTGGTGGTCTTTGGGTAATTGGACTTAATGTGCCATTTTTCATTGCAACCGTAACATGTTGCATCCTTCAGCTTCTTACACTCCAAAGTCTTATGATCCATAGATTTGTAAATCCCACTGGGTCTTGAGTGAGACTGGGATTTCGACTCAAGTCGACACCTTCCAAAATGGTTCTTCTTGCAAACCTTACATTTGGGCTTATCCCCAGATTGTTGCCCGTCCTTCTTAAACCCTGTCCCTTTCTTGTGGTCGTTATTTCCTCAGTGTTTCTTATCTGATCTTCGTGAGGTATCGTCCTCACGCTTCCTCTTACCTTCTTCTGAATGCCTGAGTGATCTCAACCTGACTACGTCCAAGGTGAGAGATAGAGATAGATCAGCTGCTGATCTGAAGGTAGCAGGCCTTGACGCCTTAACACTAGCTTTAATTTATGGGGCTAAACCCCCGATGAAGCGAGCAATCCTTTTAGTTTCTGGGGTGACCAAATATGGAACCAATCTCGACATGGTATTAAAGCTCGTGAGATAAGCCTGGCAATCCAGATTCCTCATGACCAATGACAGAAATTCGGACTCTATCTTTTCTACCTCGTGCTGAGGGCAGTAGTTTTCCTTGATAAGAGCAACAAATTGTTCCCAAGACAGGTTGTATAATGGGACTTTCCCGGTGGCCTGGATCAATGATCTCCACCATGCTAGGGCTTCACCCTTAAAGGACTGTGATACAAACTTCACAATGTCCCTTTCCGCGCATCCACTTATGTCTACCACCGTGTCCATCTCATCCAACCAAGTCATACAATCTACTGCGCCCTTTTCCCCAGTAAAATCTCGGGGCTTACATGAAACAAAGTATTTGTACGTGCATCCTTTAGCATGAGGCGTATCATCGTTCACTACCTTCTTAAAGGGGACACTGTTTTGGTTGGAGGAGTGTCTGTCAGTATCTTTCTTAGACTCATCCTTCTTGGACTTAGGTGGGGTAGGTGGTGGCTTGCTGTGAGCCTCAGAATGACTTTTAGGCTTAGAATGTGGTGTAGAAAAGGTCTTACTCTGAGACCCTCTGGACTCATTATACTGTCGCTCAATGGCCCTTGTAACAGCATTATCTACAAGTGCTTGCAATTCTGCAGCTGTCAACTGTATCTTAGCATTCTCGAGGTTTTCCACCGGATGACTGTTTACTTCATCCGACCCGGCCATGTAGCTTCAATTGCTACATATAGAAAATAATAGGCAAGGTTTTATTTAGAAGCTTTCACAGTATTTTATATTTTATTAACCATGGTTCTAAATGGCCATTTTAGGTTAATTTGTTACAATGTAGGATCTTTATTACCATCCTAATTATAATTTAATAATAGCACATAAGGCCTAGTCATGTAGACAACTTTCTAAATTATCAATTTAGATCTTATAGGATTAAAGTTTGAATAAAGTAACAATCAATCCCTTTATTGGCAGGGAGTCTATAAACTACGGTTGCCTTTTGTTTTATATGACATTAGTTATAGCCCGTGGGCATTATGTCACAATCAGATGTATATAAAAATATAAATTTGGATAATTTATTAAAAGGGTGACATGTGTGATTTTGCGGATCACACTAGCCAAGAATGTTAACATGTTTGCAGATGTTAACAGAGATTTGAATCCTTTTAAACTGGCTTTACCATATTGGCCAGGTCTTCAATATGACATACAAGCTAGGTTTTACCTTTTAAGATTCTTATCATTAAAAATGGTAATTCTACAAAATAATTGTTATTTCCACTTATTCATTTATTACATTCATGTATATAATTTAAAAATGGAAATTTGAACTAACCATACCATTAAAAATTAAACTAGTACAAGTCTGCCCTAAACGGGACTTTTACAAAAACAACATGCCCACGCAGGGGCCAAACTAACAAACAAACCCACGCAAGGGTCAAAATGGAAAGACATGCCCACGCAGGGGCAGAACATGAAAATATGCCCACGCAGGGGCAGAGTACCGAAACAAATGTCCTCGCAGGGACATGATTACAACACTAAAATAAACAAACAAACAAAAGATTTAGTGATCCTTCTTGCTTTTTCCCTTGATCAGGTTCACCATTTTCTTAAACATCCCTTGGTTATACCTTCGGTCTTCCCGCATTTCATGTCGCACCTCTCTAAAATTTTGCAGAATCTCCTGATGTTGCGGTGGCGATATGATTGGCGGCTGCGGAGGTTGCTGATATAGCGGAGGTTGAGGAGGCGGCTGCTGATGATACCCATAAGGAGGGTACCCTGTTCCCCAAGAAGTCCCATAAGGTCCTTCTGGGTGGAGGGCGTTGTAGTTCCATGCCTCCTGATACGGGTCCACATTGGCATAATTGTAGTTAGTGTGACCCGGTAGTTCGAAGGGGTTATACGCCGCAGGACCGGCGTATGCAGGGATTGGGTTATCAAAACCCAAAGGTGGTGGCGCTACAGGCGCAGAATTCACCTCAGAGACAGGGTTTGAGGGTCCCCCCATCTCTGGGTCTTCGTGGAGTGGCGAGAAATGGCTGCCACTCGAGGGTTGAGGGGTGCTGATGCGCACTCCTCCCCGCGCGGACATCCGCGCGTTTGATCCCCTTCTCCGCCTCGGTGGTTCCGGAGGCGGCTGTTGAACTGGTGGTGGAGGTGGCGGAGTAACTGCCACAAAACGAGAATCCTCAGAAGGATCCTGCTGCTGCTGCTGCTGGGGCGAGTAGTGGTAAGGAGGTGTAAAGTACCAATCAATATTTCTGAACTTCGCTTCATAGCTGTCTGGACCGCGGTAAGGCGACCCATGAAATGAGGACCCATCATAGATCTCAATGGGATGGTTAGGGGTCCCGGTTTGTGGTTCTGCGGGGTCCGGATCTTCATCCATATCCATAGAGAAGTGGTCTTCAGGCCATAACGGGTTATAACCTGCTGGTTCTTCTTGTTGGTTTACCGGGTTGAACTGGCTCTGGAAGTAAGGAGTGGGATCATTAAAAGAATGGTGCGAGTTTGAGCGGAGGAGGGGTATGAAAGAGTTATTGGGTTCGTTTTCGGACTGAGGCCCGAAGGAATTTAGATAGGATGGCGATGAGCTTAGGGAGACGGATCGTCTCCCGGGTTCAACGTATGTCCTCCAGGGCTCCTGGGGACTTGTGCTTACGTTGGCGGATGGCGTGCGCCGGTGAGAAGGCCCGGCTTCGTCGTCGTTGGGGGCTCGGAACGTCCCCTTTCCTCTTCCCCTACCTCTGAAGAATCGCGGCGGTATCTTTAATCTGTCAACATAAACAAGGATAACACAAGCATATGTGTAACTGAGATTAAACACAAAAGGCTAGTGTTTAATTCACTCAGCGTTGGCTCTGATACCAACCTGTCACACCCCTATTTTCCACGTGTCACCGGTGGGCCCGGTGGGGAGTATAGTGACGTAGTTGATATCATCATAAGTCAAACAGCACAATATATAAATGCACAGCGGAAGCAAAGATAGATTCATTTCAACTTTAATAAAGTGTAATATTAAATATCACAAATAGTTGAAACGGATCCACAGGCGGATCAAAATAAAAGAAGATATTGTTCAATAGCTTTATTGACATCCAAGCTTGCGAGACTTATTGTGGACGCTTAGAAGACAGCCAGCCTAGTACGAGTAGTACCTGCACTTAACCTTTTGGAAAAATACGTCAGTTTACACTGGTAAATACAATTTAACTGACTCATTTTGAAAAGGTTTAAAAATTTATTTGAATGCACGTGGCACAAAACTTTTTATAAATTGGGATAATTATGTGAATATAATCTTGTAAGGGATTTACATGTTACTTATGCGTTCAGTACCCCGATCCGTAGACCGGGTTAAAGATTAATAGACACACCACAATATTGAGTTATGCACTGAAAGGTGTACGCCTACACCCCGTGCTCAGGTCGTGGCCATCTCGTAAGATGATGCCAAGGATATCCGGGACATGGTCATTAACCCCCCAAAGGCTTTAAGCAAACAAAACACATTCAAAACATAGCATATCAATAATTTAACCTCTAATCGATTAAAGATTCAATGCCGGACCAAGCGGTATTTTATATACCGTACCCCAAGCCCGTATAGGGAAAATAAGTTAAAAGTATTTACCTTTGTAAGTATAAATCACAATTAGCGAGTGGAGGTAGCTTTTACTGGTTCTTCTATTCTGGAACAAAGGTTTATAATAACCTATTAGATTTCTAACGGGTCTTTATTTAAGTCTAAGCTTAGACCGGTTAGCTTTTAAGGACGATACGGTTCAAACGCACGATTAAGCGAAGACCGGATAGAATGTGATTTAGACCCGACAAGTTTGAAAACTTGTGTAATATGGGTATACTAAATACATTCTGGATTTTGAGACAAAGATGATAAGGTTTGACCCGTTTCGGTCAATTTATGCAAACTACTTACATAAACCGAACCGAACGCGAAAAAGGCGTCACGGGTAACCATAAGAGTCATATGCAAGTTCCCTGGGCTAATATGCCTTAAACATGTTGTGATATTAGTAAGGTATCTTCTATTATGCCCAAAACGGATTTAAACACAACTTATGCCTCATAAGGGCATTTTGGTCATTTAAAAGATTATAAAAGAGTTTAATTAGTAATCTGAGTTACGGTTCTGATTTATTCAGTAAATACACTTAATTTAATGTGTTATAACAGTAAGATATGATCTATGTGTGAAATTTATCATTTAAAACCCAACTATGCATTCTAGGGGTATTTTGGTAATTTCACAAAGGCTAAAAGGTCAAAACTGGGAACCTGAGTTTAAAAACTTTTACTTACTGTTATTATATAAAAATATACTAAAAATATCAGTAGGTATCAACCTTATGTGTTTAATATAGTTTTAGTACATATTATGCGTTAAAAACGCTTAAAAAGGCGATTTGGAGCCATTTCCGGGTTTTTAAAGGAAAGCTGATATTTTTATAATTTCAGAAGGCTCAAAATACTTTATTTAACAAATAAAATCAGTAGGAAAAGGTTTGGGGTCAAAAGGATTTGTAGAACTCATTTTATGGCTAAAAAGGGCAAAATCGGTATTAACCGAATTAAACTTAGAGACCTATGTTATGCTCAGCCAAAAATTAAATAAAAATGTTCAAAAATCCCAAAATATTATATTACATCAGTGGGTAAAAAGTTTGATATCAAAAAGTGGGTTTAAATAGATTATACGCTAATTACGCCGTTTAAGTAACACAAAGCTTTCAAATTACGCTAATGAGCATAACTCCTAATCTAGACTTCAAACTGATGTCAAATTTTAGGTGTAAGTCTATAAATCAGTAATTAATGTTTCTACTCTTTTACTTTTTCAAAAATCACGTTTTATAGTCAAAAGGGCATAATAGTCAACATTTAAGCATTATTCGGAAACATGCATAAGAATCGGATAACTATTGGACCAAGTTGTATAATCTCAGAGAGTTATACTTATATGAAACCTGGTCCAAAATAAGCTCTAAGGCAGATCTCAAACATGCATGAACGGGTCAGAACTGAAAGTCAAAGCAGAAGTCAAATTATGCGACTTTCGGTTCCGATCCGGGTTTAAACTGAAAATTGTCGAGTTGAACATGTTGGAACATGTTCTTACATTAGTTACCATGTTATTTTAATGATCAAACAGGTTGCATGTAACCTACATTGCTAATTATGCTTAAATTTGAAAATACACATTCTGTTGACTTTTTAAGGTAAGCTTTGACTCGACAATTAACATAGTAAGAGTGGGAATCTGAAAGTACCCTTTTAAGGGTTTGTTACCCACATAAATACCTACTTATAGGTACTTTCAATTCGAGAAATGACTGAGCGGATTTCATTTAATCACGAAGTCAAACTTAAATTACGATGGTTTGACTTTTGGTTAATTAACTAAGCTAGAACGAATTAGAAAGGGTTATGAATACTTACAAGAGTCCTAATTATGATTAGAGATCACTAGAAAGCCTGAGGTTGATCAGAGGAGCTCTAGAAGTGAGTCTTGTGAGTTTTGAAAATGCAAGTGATCAATTGTTACAACTTTGGTGCCTTTATATATCAATTTTGATCCTTCAAGATGATGCCAAGATAGCCTACACATGTTACCAGATGTTTACAGGTTATGAAAAACCATTGGAGGTAGCCCTGGTATAAGAAAACAACTGATCAAAGTCGGTTTAAAGGCTGTTAACAGGCATATGCAGGTTTTTGTCGCTGGTAGGTCGTAGGCGGGCCGCGTAGACCCCCCTCGCGGGCCGCGTACAAGTGTTGATCAGGTTAACAAGTTTCAATGTTTTTCATTTCAGTCCTTGGTCCTTTGAAACGTGGTTTTGCTTATTTTTCTTGCTCATTAGACCCTCAAACCTGATTTTTAAGGACCTTGGGACATTTACAAACATGGTTAACTTTGTGCTTACCCGAAAAGTCACGAATTTCAACGTTAACGCATTAACCCTTCGTACACGGTTTTGGTCATAACTTTCTCATACGATAACGAAACTTTATGAAATTTTTATCACATATTCTAGTGAGTATATTTTACCGTTACAAAGCTTCGGGTCTGCCAAAAGGTCACTCAGAGGTATACTTTCAACATGTTGACACATTTAGCCCTTGTAGTTTGTAATCCCTCACTTTCTTTCATTTTCTTCTTCGTATGATCCATGATTTATTCGTTTAAGATTATAAACACCATGTAGGGTTATTGTAGAGCCTATTTATCCATTGTTGACACTTTGGACCCTTATATTCACATAGTTTCACTTGTTTGTCAACTTTAGTCCCTCTAAAGTGATTTTTCACATATTCAAAGCCTATGACACGTGTCAATACATTATTGGACGTAAATTTTTGAGGTGTTACACACATGCACTAACCATGTTATTAACTTTTTTTTTAAAGAATACGAGTTAAAACTTTAAAATTTACTTAAAAAAATATAAAAGTGAGGGTGTCTTGTAATATTAAACTTGAGAGAATTATTATTATTAATAATAACTAATAGAGCACCCCTACCCGTTGGAAAAGATTACAACAATCATCCTAAAAGTTACAATACATAATTGCTAAGGAAAGCATAATAGCATAAAGTACAAGATGTTAATGGCTATGATATCATACAAACTTAATAGCATATGGTACAAGCAGTAATGCTTAGAATTGTTTTAAATTAGAGTAAAGTCCTATTTGAGTCCTTGTGGTTTGTGCAATTTAACCATTTGAATCCAAAAGTAAACAACATCCAAATCAGAAACATTTGGTTTTTGGATTCAAATGGTTAAGATTAAAGACTACAGGGACTCAAATGGTTAAAATTAGAGACCACAGGGACTCAAATCAAGACAGTTTTGGTTTTTGGATTCAAATGGTTAAACTGCACAAACCACAAGGACTCAAATAGGACTTTACTCTTTAAATTACTAGTGTATAAATTTTGTATTAAAAAAATACCAAGTAGATAGATGGACATTGGTGTTGAATGGGACCCCTCCTTGTATATATTTTAGACACCAGTAGATGAACCAGAATAACAATACCATTTCAACAATCGTGAACAATGGCCGTTGAATTTATGGAAACTCTGAAAGAAGCCATCACCGCCTACACCGGACTCTCTCCCGCTACTTTCTTCACAGTATTCGCCACCGGTGTCACCATCTACTGCCTCGTTTCCGTTTTCTTCAGAAGATTCTCCGATCACCATCAACACACAGCCCAACGTCTTCCGAACAAGACAGGTGTTCTATCCTCGAATTTTTAGTGTTTGATTTAGTATTACTTTAGTTCGTTTTTAGTCCTTTTTGAAAAATATAGCATCTTTGGGGAAAATTTAAAATTTACTGTGAATTATAATATTTCCTGTGTTGATTTGGATACCAACTGCTAATCAAAATTAGGGTTTTAAACATGATTTTGGGTATGTCTTATTTTTTATACCACATTTCTCTTTCTTTGACTAATTCCAAACAAATTCGATCTACAGATCAACGACATCTTCACCGTCCTCTCCTCACTCAATTACCGCCTCTCTTTCTCAATCATGGAATCACGATGTATTTCTGAGCTTTCGGGGAGAAGACACTCGTAACAAGTTTGTGGATCATCTCTATGATGCTCTTATACAACAAGGAATCCAGACGTACAAGGATGACGAAACACTTGCTCGGGGTGAGTCAATCGGTCCAGCCCTCTTGAAGGCGATCCAGGAATCACGGATAGCCGTTATTGTATTCTCGGAAAACTATGCGGACTCATCTTGGTGCTTGGATGAGCTTGCACATATTATGGAGTGCATCGACACGAGAGGGCAAATCGTTGAGCCCATATTTTATCACGTTGATCCATCGGATGTTAGAAAGCAAAAGGGGAAATATGAAGAAGCAATTGCAAAACATAAGAGGCAAAATAAGCAAAAAGTTGAATCATGGCGAAAAGCTCTAGAAAAGGCAGGCAACCTATCTGGATGGGTCATCAATGACATTGAAAACAGGTGATGTTACAACTGAGTTATATATAGCATTTAAGGTGGCTTGTTTTGAAATTAGTCACTTATATGATTACCAAACCTATTTTTAGCATTTAAGGTGGCTGGCTTTGACTTTGAAATCACTAATCGCCCCGGTCATCATAACGCTGCAGCTGATGCCTTATCTCGCATGTCTCATGCAGCCTTCTTTGCTCACTCTCGTGTTGAACCGTCCTTAATTGCTACACTCCGGGTGGCTAATTCTGATGATCCGTATCTCAAGTCCATGCAAATGAAGTGCACCTCTGCACCACAGTCGGTACCCGGCTTCCTTCTGTTTTAAAGATGGACTTTTGTTTTTCAAAGATAGTCTGGTCATTCCAGCAGGTTCGCCCCTGTGCACTAACTACCGGAGGAATTTCATAATTCTGTGATTGGCAGTCACTCCGGGGTCACACGTACCTTCCATCGCCTTTCATCCAATTTTTTTAGCCCAAAATGCGATCAGATGTTAAACATTTTTGTGGCCACTTGTCAAGTTTTCCAGCAAATGAAGTCTTCACTTTTACCTCCTGCTAATCTTTTACAACCATTACCCTTACCACAACAGGTTTTTGAAGGTATCTCCATGGATTTCATCATAGGGCTGCCCTTATCAAATGGTAAATCTGTCATTATGGTCGCCGTGGACCGGTTATCAAAATACAGGCACTTCATTGGGTTACCTCCATCTTTCTCTAGCTCCACAGTTGCCAGCGTGTTTATTAATGAAATTGTGTACCTCCACGGCATTCCAGTCGACATCGTGATGGACCGTGATCCCCGTTTTATGACGGATTTCTTGAAAGAGTTACACCGCTTACAAGGAACGACCTTATCCTTTAGCACGGCGTACCATCCACAGTCGGATGGTCAAACCGAAGCACTTAACAAATGTCTTGAGTTGTACCTCCGATGTTATGCCGCTGACCATCCTCGAGACTGGTTCAAATTTCTTCCCTAGGCTGAATTTTGGTATAACACTTCCTTTCAATCCTCCGCTCGGATGACCCCCATCGAAGCCCTCTATGGTCGGACCCCTCCTATCATCAGCCGATACCTAAAAGACTCCACTGGAAATTCGATTCATTTACCGGCCTACACCCAAAGTATATTTTTAAAGCTGCGACCTTTTGAACTGCTACTGCGCACTATTTGTAACCAGCATCATCCGTGATCCCACCTGAACCAGAAGAAACTTGTGTGAAATTCGAGCACATCTTAATCTATTTGTATACATTGGTATGTGTTTCTTTTCTCTCTCAACTTGCTTAATTTGTATCAACTGTCCAAACATATCTTCTTAATCTATTTGTATATAGTGACCAGTTAGAGTTTTGTAGTTTCATGCATACCAATTGTTTGATGAAATGCCTCAATGAACAAAGTAGGTCTAATCATGCAAACCATGATGAGTTTTTACTAGGAAGTGTTGGGATTAATAACTTATTTTGAGAACAACAATCAATTTGTCATTTGTTGATATGGTGGCACGGTTGTTGAGGTTTCTGGATCACCAACATACACACACATCTGCAGTTTACTTTTTTGTTCCTTAAATATAGATTCAGTATTGCGCAAGAATGATATTTTATTAATAAATGGATCCTTTACATTTCATTTCATATGATTGTTAAATGTTATACCATTTACATCTTTTATTCTTCTACAACATGATTGCTAGGTTGCAGGGCTATGTAGCACGGGGACTCCATTTATGTGGCCGTACCCGTCTCGGGTACTTGTCGGGGACGGAAACACCATGGGTACTCGTCGGGGACGTTTCCTAAACGTTTCCAATGTCGGGGACGTATCTGGTAGAAGTATCCAGCCCGTTTCCATTTATTTTTAGGGTTTTTACCCTTTCAAATTCCACAACCGGCCATTAAATAAATAGACCTATCATATTCGGCTTCTATAATCTTTAAACTCTGAAGTCTCATCATCTCTAATTCTCTATCGATTGCCGATCTCTCACTAGATGAACCGGAATTTGAAAATGATTTGATTATTGATAATTAATTACCTTTGAAAGATGTAGTACTTTTGGAATTTGTTTAATGTATTTTTATTTTTTTATATTTTTTATTGCCGTACCCGTATCTTGGAATTTTGAGTTTTGTCGTTCCTCGTTCCCGTATCGTCCCCGTATCCCGATCCCGTACCCGTTCCAGTGCTACTTAGTTGCAGGGTATGAGAAGAAGCTGAAATCACAGGCTTCACAGTTTTGATTGTTATTCACTTGAAGAAACATAACAAATTGAATGAGGTATCTTCTTCTAATCTTGACATGTTTGATGATTATTTTGTGCTAAATCGTAAAATCATGCATGTCAATCAAACACTAAATTTAATCAGAAGAATGGTAAGCCCGAACTAGATGAATGCTGTGCATGGTAATTATCTGATTAACAAACAACACCCAAAACTGTTTGTGCCTGTCCCCAACACCCCTTATACGCGATATACTTATATACACCCAAACACACCCTTATTTAAACCTGATATAAATACCCAAACACAGACACATGTGTGTGTGCAGCACATTGGCAGCAAGGGTTCCCCTTCTCGTGCTTGTTAGGGGATTATGCACTTTCATTTATTTCTTTTATCAACGGCTTTTAAAGATTTTGTTTCTAGCATCAACAATTATTATTCAATTTCAGTAATACGCCCCACGTTTATATGCTTTAATTTAATAGATTTTTAAGTTTGATTTTGCTTCTTAGACATTATAGATATCCTTCAATGTAGACACAAAATTAAAGGTATCCTTCAATGTAGGCACAAAATAGGCTAATTGCTGAATATGTCTACTAAAATTTGTGTCTTGTGAGTCCATTTTCATGCCTATTAATATGCTACAGATAACGAATTAGAGGTGGCAAGATGGACAATATACAGGTAACTGGTCAGAACAGGATATGATTGAAACTTTGAAATGTTTAATACAGGTCAAGATGGGTTAACTTGCAAACTGTTTTTTTTTTTTTTTTGTCCACTCCTTTAAAACAATCTGAAACAGTTGAACAGAACTATTTAGGATGTTGTATGCATTGGAAATGGCTTACTCATGTGTCCCTTTTAACCCGGTTAAAATAAATTAAACACAACCCAGATCAGCACATTTATTCGTAAATGGGTCGAAATTCACCTAAACCCACACATTTTTTTCTAAGTTCATTTCCAGCCATTTATTAGCTTAGTAGTTACACAATTTTCTCTTGATATTGTCCGTTAAGAAAATACAAATAGATAAAGGGATCCAATGTGAAATATTGAAATCTTCTGTTGACCCACATATCTTTATGGTAAAGTAGTGGGCTAATATATTGATCAGCTATTTAAAACCACATATATCTTTGTGGATCTGATTTCCACTCCTTTTTTATACTAATCTCAAACAAATTCCACAGATCAATGGCGTCTTCGTCGTCCTCTTCTCACTTGATTCCCACATCGTGGAAATATGACGTGTTCATGAGTTTTAGAGGAGAAGATACTCGCAAGAACTTTGTGGATCATCTCTACTCAGCTCTTGATCAACAAGGAATCTACACATACAAGGATGACGAAACACTTGCTCGGGTGAGTCAATCGGTCAATCGCTCTTGAAGGCTATCCGGGAATCACGGATTGCCGTTATTGTATTCTCTAAAAACTATGCAGAGTCATCTTGGTGCTTGGATGAGCTTGCATATATTATAGAATGCATGGACGAGATAGGGAAAATCATTATGCCCATATTTTATGACATAGATCCCTCAGATTACTTTCTAAATTAACTCCATTAAAATATAGATTACTTTCTAAATCGGTGTCAAGTTCTTATCTTGAAATTATATGAATATTGAAAGTTGTAAGCGAATGCTGAAAAGTAGTTACCAGTTACTACAAGTACTTTCTAATTATCCTAATGTACTCAATGTGTAGACATGAAGCTAAATGCATCAAAGACATTGTTGGTAGAATTTCCAGTAGGCTGACTACAAAGGTCAAGAAAGAGTTGATTGGAATAGTGACTCGTTTGCAAGATTTGAAATGAAAGTTGGAAATTGGGTCTGGTGGTGTGCGCATGGTTGGAATATGGGGGGTTGGAGGTGGTGGTAAAACTACCCTCGCATCTGCTGCGTATACAGAAATCTCTCACCAATTTGAAGCTCACTGTCTTCTTGAGAAGATTCGTGATGAATCAAGCAAGCTTGGCCTGAAAAAGCTGCAAGAACTTTTTTTATCAAGTGTTCTGAAAACTAATGTGGTGGTAGAGAGTGAGATAGAAGGAAGAAGCATGATAGAAAGAAGGTTATGTCGTAAAAGAGTTTTAGTTGTTCTTGATGATGTTGATGACCTTGAGCAACTAGAGGCGTTAGCCGGATCACATGATTGGTTTGGTGAGGGGAGTCGGATAATAATCACTACCAGGGATGAGCATTTGCTAACACGCAAGATAGACGCGATCTATGAAGTAAGTTTGTTATCACACGATGAGGCTATCAAGCTCTTTAGCAGACATGCATATCGGAAAGAAAAACCTGTAGAAGATTATGAGAAACTTTCACAAGATGTAGTTTCTTATGCTGGTGGACTCCCATTCACTACTAGAAAAATAGAACTTTTCAACGTGCCTTTCCGTTACAAAAACCTAATGTTGGAAAAAGCCTCGTGGAAAACTTTTTGCAACGCATCTACTACACAAAGTTCAACTCATTTGCAACCAAAATATTGTGTTGGAAATTTGTAACGCATTTCCTACGATTCTTTAATTACTCTTGTCTAAGATTTGTGACGTATTTGCAACGGAAATATGGTGTTGGAAATTTATTTGCAACGCAATTCCTACGCCATTTCTTAAAGAATTTGCAACGCATTTGTAATGAAATATAAAAAAAACAAAAGAAAAAAAACTGGAATATTTAATTTTCTGTATAAAATTGTTTTTTTATGCTGAAAATTGCATGAAAAATCACCAAAAAATATATAGAAAAGATTAAGAAACCTGCTTAAATTCACTGAAATAATACATAACGCAAGTTCTAGTGTTTTTAAACAACAAAACTAACTTGCATATATGTCTAAAAATACAAATGATAAATAATTGAAACTTGTGATTGCCAATGTCTCGTAAAGGTTACAGAGTGTTTCAAGCTTCCAGTCTTCTTTCTCCACATTCAAATAGAACTATTTGATACCTTCCAAAGTGAGTTCATCACGCTTCACAAGAATCCTAACCGGTTAGTTGCGGAGAACACGCCAACATGAACCATCGATGGCAACAACCGGAAGATATCTTAGATCTGGAACAAGAACAGCCACTTGTTAGACGCTGATTACTCCTAGTAAAATTTAATTTGACCATATATACCTGACCCTTGAACCCCATTAAAAGCATTTTATCAGCCTCGTCAAGTACAGCCTTATCGAGCTCGAGCCAAGTTTGAGCCTAAAACAAAGCTCGTTTATTTATCAAGACCGAGCTCGAGCTTGGCGTGCGTCCCAACTCTGCAGCAGGCACAGTTAAACCGGCTCCAATCAATCTTTGCACTTTCGCTAGACGGGCTGCAACCACAACACAAACAGACCACAGTCCATAACTTGATTCATTAATCAATAGCCCCCATATATATTTTTTTTTGTTTTTAAAAATAGTTTATACATACTTTATGAAAACAGGCTCGTATGCAGTGATGAGTAGATCTGTTCCAACTCCTTTGAGTCGCAAATTCGCCAAATATACCTGAATGGAAGCACACAAGTAGTTAGTTTTAACCAACACATATATTGAAAAATTGTATGCACCAAAACATGGTAGTATTAACTTGTATAGTAATAATATGTTTTGGCAACATATATTTCAAGATTTATAAAAAAAAAAAAAAAAAAAAAAAAAAAAATCTAACTGAGGATCAATAAATGTTAAGAGATACCTTAACAAGATTTTGTGCTTCTCTTCCCTGGCGTCCCTTGGATATAGCCTACGAGAAATGACAAAATAATAACAAAAATAAAATTTGATTTGATTTATTTCGGTTAACAAAATGTGTTTAGTTTGACTTCATTACTTGACAAATAGTAAAACATTTTACTGAAACTATATGCAAAGTTGAAGTTGGTATTTTGTTTACCATTTGAGCAGTAGCAGTTGTTATGACAGAAGGTATGTTTCTGTATCCCAATCCTTGCACCTCGAAAACTGCCGATTGTTCAGTCACCTGAATGAAACATATTAAACAAAGATTTTTTTTACAAATCTTTGAAAAAATAGTAAAGTAGACGAAGAGAAGAAATAAATTCGAAAGAAGGCGAAAGAGAGGAAATTTACGATGTTGCCCTCAGCTGCTTGTTCTGTTGCAAGGTCTTGTAGAAACCAAGTGGCACTTGCATTGTCTGCTAAGTCATGCTTCATTTCTAAAAGCTCAATTATCAGGCTCTCATCGCGTGCAGGGTCCACAAACACCTCCTGAACACAAAATAAAAAAGAAAATCCAATAATGAAAAAGTAAAAGAGTTTGAAGCATAATTGAACCTAATGATGATGATGATGATGATGATCTTATTAAAGACAAATTGTTTCGTTTCGATTAGTGAGTAACTGAAGTTGGAACTTGGAAAATGAATACCGAATCCACGAAACAAACAAACCTGATGATTAGGAACTTCACAAATATTGCTCACATCCTGCAAGTGAAAAATTCAAACTTCCGCATCAAAAATCTTTAAATGAACAACTCACACACACTAAGGCCCAAAAGATAAATGGAAACAAACCTCAAACCTAAGTGGGAAAGTAGTGGAAATTGCTCTACCAAACATCTGTCTTTGTGGAAGCCTACACAATAGCATTTGCATGTCAGAAGCTAAAGCCCTGATTGGAATTCGCTGTAATGGGATTCCACCAGCATCACGCAACTGCATCGTATTCCCAACATCATATGAGACAGAATCCATTGACACATCACCAATGTTGCACCCAGGTGGGTAACGATATAGCCTCTAATGCCTTCGCAACCGCTTTCACTTCTTTCTCAAGCAGAGAAAAGCACACATAATGTTCACTACTAGCCTGTAATAAGACTACACTTAGCTTAAGAAAGCAATTGTCCTTTCTCAATAAGATCATACATCATATCTGTAACTTTTGACATTACAGAGACAACAACCATCTTTCTTTCAGAACTGTCATCCATGACAAAGTTAACAATACATTGGATTCTTTGAGAAGTTCTAACACATGTGCCGCCAAATTGAACAACACACGGTAGCTCAAATTCATATTATACATTGCAATTCCATACAACAAACACGCCCTAAATTGAACTCGTAAACAATTTCATTTAAACTTCTGAACAAAATATTAGTAAACTAGAACATGAATCGTCACTAACGTTCAACTAATCAATAATCTGAACAAAATCTCAACAAAAATAGAACACGAATCGTCAGTAACCGTCAGTAACCTGCAACTAATCAACAATTTAAACAAAATCTCAATAAAACTGAACACGAATGGTCAATAACCTGAACAAAATCTCCATAAAACAGGTTTGAACGTCTTGACAATGCGAAGAACAATAACAAACGAGAAAACACACATACAACACATTTTCGGGCATTAAAATCGGATCACACAACATACTCGCACAAAGTAATTCAAATATGAATAAATAAAGCGAAAAGGAATATTTAGATAACAAGTTATCGGAATCTACTGACCTGTAGAAACTGTTGTTCCTAATCACGGCGGTGATGTCGGTTATGAGTGTTATCCGGTGGAAGATTCCGGCGAAAAGCTACCGGAGTACGAACTGTAGCTCCGTTTAAGAAGAAAATGAAGGTGTGATTGTGTGGATGAGTTTCTCTCACATGAAAATATCTTCGGTGGATTTTACACATATTGTGTGTGTGTGTGTGTGTGTTCTGATGGGACCAACAATAGAAGAAGAAGAAGAAGAAGATGCAGTTGAATTAGAATGGAGATTGATCATCATACTGGAATCAGGATGAACCCTAGAAATCACGACTGTTGAAAGAACTTGAGAAAAAAATTTGTTAGTTGTTAGGCCAGAGGGTATGGTGACAGAGGGTATGGTGATGGTCCTCCCTTTGAGGATGATCCGTCACGCAGGCGTCAAATCATAGTCTTCCAAATGATGGTACAAAATTAGAGGGTATGAAGGATGGTCCTAAATGATCCTATCCACTATTTTTATATTTTTTATTTTTTTAATCTTCTATTTTTTTAACATTTAACAAATAAATTAACTAAATATTTTCATTATCCTATATATTAAAAAACAATTATCCTATATATTAAAAAACAAAGCCAATGAATAGTAGTTGTCACATCATAATGAATTAGAGGTGGCAAAATCGGTGGGTTAGGTAGGTTTGGGTAATGGGTTAAGATTAGAGGTGGCAAAATGAGTGGGTTGGGTAGGTTTGGGTAATGGGTTAGGATTAGGGGTGGCAACAAAAACCCAACTATGATATTTTGGGTTATTTTGGGCCTTTTTTAAAAAGAAAATAAGTCAGAATGGGCTGGGGATTTACTCAAGATGGGTTAAAATGGGTTTTAAAATACCCATCTAAATTTTCACATGGGTCAGGATGGGTTTTTAACTCTCTAGCCCTCATCATCATCCGCTTTTTAACTCTCTGCACCAGTATCATCGTAGCTGTAGTCATCATCTTGTCGCTTTTGAAACCTCATCATCATCGTGGATTTAACCCTAAATCACCATCATCGTCGATTTCAAACCTCATCATCACGATCTCTGCAATTCTGCCATTGGACAGTTAGGTTGAAGCTTCAACTCTGTTTCCCTGCCGGAGACGATGATGAATCGCACAGCTTTCATCAAATTCGGAGGTACCAACTCCTTCCTTCTTCATTCTCTCTCATCTTTCCAATTCGGTACTCCCAAAGCTTCCCTTCACTCCAATGTTTCCTCTTTGTTTCATAAAATTACCAACTTGAATGATGCCTTGAAACTGTTTGATGAAATGTCACACACACGCCCTTTGCCATCTGTTGTTAAGTTTAATCAATTGTTGACTGCTGTTACTAAAATCAAACTTTTTTCTTCTTCTTCTTCTGTCTAAACAGATTGTTAAGGTTTGGTAGGAAGGAAGTTGTTCAAAAAGATTTCATGCTACTATTGTCTAAAACAGATCAGGGGTATTTTGAAGTTTTTTGGGACAACCAGAATGTCTTTCAGATAGGGATTGGGCATTACTTTAATGAGGAGTGGAGTCACTGGATTATCTTAAGTACCTTACGGATTTGGGAGAGTTTTTTTAGCATCTAAAATACACTGGAAACATGGTCTCCGCTAGAACTGGATATTAAAGTGTGATATATTATGTATGTTGTTCACAGGTCTAGTTAAAAGGCTGGGGAAAATATGGTGTCAATGTGGGATCTTTATATTGTTTATCTCTAGAGGAAAAGGGTATGTTGCAGGGAATAAGTATATGTATGATACAGGATGGTGGTTTGGTGTATTAAAAATAGAGGGATTGGCTTTGAATGGAGTGTGCAACGCTAACGAGGTTTTCGGATTAAAACAGAATGGGTTAGACGATTGGTGCCCCATTAATTTTCATGTGGCAGCCCAAAGTCTTGGACCCCTTGTGTATCTGGTGTTTGAATGCCTACCACTGACCACCGGCATAAAATCATATTCTTTGTTAATCTGGTCACGATAAGGTCAGGTTCATGTAAACCTGACCCGACACCATTTTTTAACTCGAAACAAGCAAGTCTTATTTTAACATATTATCTTTATCTTTTAATTTATAGACTTGGATGAAGAATCATAGCTGTTTATCCAGTTTGTATGACCAACAAGTGTAAGTTTCAAAATATGAAAGTTAAAGAAGATTACCTTTTGACCAGCTGTTGATCTGATCTTACTATCAACAGCAAGGCTGAAGACCCTGAGATATTCAGCCTGCAACTTGTACAGACTTCCAGCAGCAATCAAAAAAACGCAAGATGGAGAAAACAAATGAAGTTTATCGTGACGTACAATCCTCAAAAAGCACTGAACCTTTTTTTTAAATTTTTTTTGATTTTTTTTGATTTTTTTTGATTTTTTTAATTTTTTTTTATTTTTTAATTTTTTCATTTTTTTTTATTTTTTTGATTATTTATTTATTTATATTTTTAGCCTATCATGCTCAAATCATCTTGATAAAAACTCATCTTGACCTAAACCCATCCTAACCCATTTCTTAAAAAACCCATCCTAACCCAAACCCATCCTAACCCATTACCCAAACCTGCCCAACCCACCCATTTTGCCACCCCTAGTTAGGATGAGTATGGGTTTAGGTTATGATGGGTTTATAAAGAAATGGGTTAACATGGGTTTAGGTCAAGATGGGTTTTTGTCAATATGAGTTTAGGTCAAGATAGATTTAGGTATGATATGCTAAAAATATAAATAAATCAAAAAAAATTTAAAAAATCTTAAAAACTTCTTAAAAAATAAAAAAAAATAATTAAAAATCCAAAAAATTCTAAAAAATCAAAAAAATAATAAAAAATCCAAAAAATTCTAAAATTTCAAAAAAATTCTAAAAAATAAAAAAATCCAATATATTCTAAAAAATTCTAAACAACCAAAAAAAATTCTTAAAAATCAAAAAAATAATAAAAAATCCAAAAAATTCGAAAAAATCCAAAAAATAATAAAAAAATACAAAAAATTTAAAAAATAAAAAATATATTAAAAATTCAAAAAATTCTAAAAAATCCAAAAAAATATAAAAAATTATAAAAAATCCAAAAGATTCTAAAAAACCAAAAAATAATAAAAAAAATCCAAAAAACTCTAAAAAATAAAAAAAATTCTAAAAAACCAAAAAAAAATAATAAAAAATTCAAAAAAGTCTTGAAATTCTAAAAAATCAGAAAAATTATATAAAATCAAAAAAATCTAAAAAAATAATAATAAAAAATCCAATAAATTCTTAAAAATCCAAAAAAATGTTAAAAAAATACAAAAAATATCTAAAAAATCCATAAAATAATAAAAAATCCAAAAAAATCTAAAAAATCAAAAGGTTCTAAAAAATCCAAAAAATTCTAAAAATCTAAAAAATATTTTTTTTTTGTTTTTTTAGAATTTTTTGGATTTTTTAGAATTTTGTGGATTTTTATTATTTTTTAGAATTTTTTGGATTTTTTATTATTTTTTGATTGTTTAGAATTTTTTGGATTTTTTACTATTTTTTTTTATTTTTTTTTATTTTTTATTATTTTTTTGATTTTTTTCTTTTTTTTTAGTTTTTTTTTAGAATTTTTTGGATTTTTTATTATTTTTTTTTATTTTTTGGAAATTTTAGAATTTTTTGGACTTTTTATTATTTTTTTGATTTTTTAGAATTTATTGGATTTTTTAATATTTTTTTATTTTTTAAAAAAAAAATTTGACTTTTTTTTTTGATTGTTTGGATATTTTATTATTTTTTTGGATTTTTTTTTATTATTTTATGATTTTTTAGATTATTTTAAATTGTCAATTACCCTTGCCTTGTATGTGGGTTAGTTTTCTCAGTTAAGTTCATGTGAAATTACAAAATTACCCTTGCTTTTATTATATTCATCAACATCATCATCATTCACATGGACTTAACTGAGAAAACTAACCCACATCCACTCCAGGGACTATCAGCGTAACAAACTGTCAAACCACAGGGACTATGAGTGTAATTTCCAAAATCTGGGGACTATAGCTGAAACTTTGCAAAACCACAGGGACTATCCGTGCATTTTACTCAATTTGTTAAAATGACGCCTTCTGATTTCTGATGGTGATAGTAGATTCGGGAATAAAAGAGGAAAACCATCTCATGTGCATCGCATGTGCTTCTAATGTGCATAGTTATCACATTGTTCTAAGAGTTCAAAAACTCACCGAATAAGAAAACACAAAAACATTTAAAAATTTGGCCCTACCCACTGCCACTTTCTTTCATTTTTTCTTGTATGTGAAGAAGAATGCATGATAAGGGTGGAGGGTATAGTCAAACACTTTAGGGTGTTTGAGTGAAATTCTAGCCAATAATATTATGCCATGTCAACACTCAAACACTTTAGGGTGTTTGAGTGAAATCAGAGGGTATAGTCAAACACCCTAGGGTGTTTGAGTAGGTTAAAAAATAAAAAAAATTGTGATTGGTTAAAAGGGGTTAGGACCCAATTAAAAAAAAAAAAACCAGTTTACAACCTTCTCTCCCCTTCCTCATCTTCTCCATTAAAAACACAAAAACTCAATTCCATCATTGATCATCACCAGCAGAAGTACCAAACCATACACATGAACCATGAAAAACACGAAAATTCCCACACTTGGTTAAGCTCACACCTTCCGCTTCACGTTTCTTCGCCTCCACCTCCTCGTCACGGCGCTGCGGGAGCTGGTTGCGGTTGTTCTGGAACCTCCTCGTCGCTGCGGGAGCTGGTCGACTAAACGGAAGCCCATCTCTTTCCTCTCTCCTCTCCTCTACCGATTTTCTTTACCTCTCGGTGAACACTCACCGATTTCCTTTACCTCTCTCTTGGTCACCGCATATATTCAAACACATGGTATAGTCACCGATCGGTGACATACCATCCCCGCTCAAGTCCCCGAGCTCTATACCCTCCACCCTAAAAAATGGAACTCACAAACATAACCCACAATAGTAAAAATGGATATAAATGCCACATCACCCTCTAAAAACAAGAAAAAAATTAGCTATTGGTGATGCTCTAACTGATGATGTCATAACTCATAACCTTTTATAAAAAACTAGTTTTTGCCCCGCCCGCGTTGCGGGGCAATAAGCCGAATATTTCTCTCGCGTAACATGTATGTCTGTATTTCGGTTACTTGTACATACTACTCATAACACGATCTAAAAAAAATTACATCGAGACAACCAATTAAAACAAAAACACTACCATACTTTTACTAAAAAAAATAAATTAAAACCATGGAAAGACTATAATTTTAAACTGGGAGCAAAATTGTAATTTTTCAGGACAAATGGGCATGTACCAGGCATGCATGGACGAATAAAAATTACACTTATGCCCGCCCGCATTGCGGGGCATTAAATTGAATATTTCTTAGTTTCATAACATGTATGCATATATTTAGTTTACTTGTACATACTACTTATAACACGATCTAAAAAAATACACTGAGTCAACCAATTAAACCAAAACACTACCATAGTTTTGCAAAAAAAATTAAAACGATGACAGGTCTGTAATTTTGAGCTGGGGTAAAATACTAATATGCCAGGACCAATGAGCGAGTGTTAGACAACTGCTTGACACAATAAAAGTTACATTGAGTCAACCAAACAAAATAAAACACTACTATAGTTTTGTAAAAAAAAGGTAAAATGATGGCAAGATGACAATTTTTAACTGTGGGAGAAATCGTAACTTTTGAAATGAGAACAAAATCATAACTTTGAACAGAGGGCAAAGTCGTAATTATATTTTGAACTAGGGGCGAAATCATAATTTTAAACTGAGGGCGAAATCATAATTTTGAGCTAGGGGAAAAACATATTTTTATTTTGACCTATGGGCAAAAACGTAATTTTGAGTTAGGGGCAAAAACATATTTTAATTTTAAATTGGGGGTAAAAACGTAATTTTAAACGGATGGCGAAACCGTAATTTTAAACTGGGAATAAAATAAAAAAATAGGTTTTTGAACTGAGGGCAAAATCGTAATTTTAAGCTTGGGGCAAAATTATAATTTTATTTTGAACTGGGGGCAAAAACGTAATTTTAAACGAAGAACGAAACTGTAATTTTAAACTGAGAATAAAATTAAATTAAAAATAAGTTGGTCCAATAGGGAAGGGTCAGGCAAGCTACCTGGCACTATTCCCTCAACTCCTTTTTGTATATGTAGGATAATAGATTAATAGTTCCGTTACAAATGCGTAGCAAGTTCCTACACATTTCCAACACAACAGATAAAACTGGTAATTTTAATTTTTTTTTGGTTAGAAATGTGTTGCAAAATAGTACAACTAGTGTTTTTCAATGACGCGCGTTGCGCAAAAGGCATTGGTGTTTTCGACCGACATCATTCTTCAAACGATTCGAGATAAACGATGCGTAACCAGCCATATCCGGCATCGTGGAGTGTATTAAAAAGGGAGCAATTGGACGATTGGATGCTGGGCTAGGTGTTTCTTGGAATGCCCACGGATTGTTCGGGTCAAAAACACGATTATGAGGATTCATTTTTCGTATCGTGGTTGGATGAGATTTTTTTTTAAATAAGATAGAGATGATTATAGAAGAGGTGGAGTAGTTGTGGTAAAAAAATGAATAGAAGTGTGAGTATTTATAGTGAATAATTTTTTTTTAAACACATAGCCGTTGGCCAACGGCTAGCCCAAACGGCTACTTGTCTTGGCCAATGAGATCCTGCCATGTCATCTTGATAGCCCCGTCCAACGCCCGGGCTGAAACCCCCGCCCAAGGGGCCACGCCGAAACCCAAGCCCACCCAGGGTGGTGACTTGGGCGTTTGTACCCAACCCACGCCACAACCCCCGCCCCCAGGCTGAAACCCCCCGCCCAAGGGGTCACGCCGAAACCCAAGCCTACCCGGGGTGGTGACTTGTGCGTTTGTACCCAACCCAACCCCGGCCCAAGGGGCCACGCTGAAACCCAAGCCCACCCGGGGTGGTGACTTAGGCGTTTGTACCTAACCCACGCCACAACCCCCGCCCCATACCCCATATTCTAATATACCCTAAATTCACTGTTCATTTACTTTGATTTTTATCATACTAGTAATAAAACCCGTCGCCGCGTTGCGGCGAACTTATTTTGTTATTTAGTCTGTCTTTATATGTGTTTGCACTATGAGCGCGTTGCACACGGAATCGCCGACAAGAAAAAAAATGTAGAAAAAAAAACACTAAAAAATAACCGAAAGAAAATCAACTAAAAAGTTGTATAGTAATGATGTTCGGTAGAAACCCGTAGTCAGAGATGAGCAAATAGTAACGGGTACCGGTACCGAATTTGCTGAACTGAAAGAACCTAAGTACTAGTTCGGTACTGACGTTTGCCGTTCCTGGTACCGGTTCGCTACCGGGTTTTAGCTTCATATACCGATACCGTAACCGGTATTTTCTGCACCAATACCGATTCGGTATCAGTTGGCACCGAGCTCATCACTACCCCTGAAAAAAAAAGTTGTACGATACTGTTGTTGTTCGTACGGTACCCGTGATTAGGGATGAGCAAATGGTACTTGGTAGCAGTACCAAATTTCTCGAACAAAAAGATTATCAAACTCAATCCGGTACCGACTTTGGCGTTTTATGTACCACGCTGGTGCTGGTTTTTACCTTCATGTACCGATAACGAACCGGTATTATCGATACAAATACCGGTTAACACCAAGCTTATCAAACTTAAAAAGTAAAGAAGATAACAATTATTATAATTATAATTGTAATATTAAAATAATAAAACCATAAAAAAACAGTATATAATATTGTATTATATTATAATATTAGTTACTGTTCCTTTCATTCTCTTTTTAATATATAGAAGAATGTGAACATATATGAATTGTATTTAATAATAGTAATTAATTAAGTCAATAATAATAACAAAAGATTTCTATCACGATTTTTTTTTAAAAGTTAGGGTTTTTTTCTTTCGTCAAAAATAGGTTGTAAGTGTGTCGGAATTTTCAACGCATTTTTTTGTGTTGGAAATTTGCGTAGCAAAATACCATTTTTCTAGTAGTGATTAGCACTTGAAGTTATAGGTTCTTTTCTATATGACAAAGATAAAGGTGAGTGGTCGAGTGCTTTAACCAAGTTAAAATGTATTCCCAATATTAAGGTCATGGAAAGACTCAAAATAAGTTATGATGGACTTATGCCTGACGAGAAAGAGTTATTCTTAGATATTGCATGTTACTTTAGGAGATCTCTGATAGATGAGGCAATGAGGGTGCTTGATGTTTGCAGCTTTCACCCTCGTATAGGGGTAAAGGTGTTGATACAAAAGTCTCTCATAAAAGTTTCAAATGGAATAGTTGATATGCATGACTTGATAGAAGAAATGGCCCACTACATTATAAGAGGGGCACACCCTAGTATCCAGAAAAACATAGTAGAATTTGGAAAACAAATGATATTGTAGAGTGTTGTGCTATGGAGGCTGGAACGTTAATGGTAAAAGCTAGCTTTGTTAAAATTATATTATATGTTAATCTGATGACGTTTGGTTATGGATACTGACACAATTTGGTTCCCTTGATTAACTAACACATGAAAATGTAGTATTAGTTTTGTCAAGTTATGTCGAACATCCATGTCTTCCTCATGTTGTTGCAAACATGAAGAAACTTCGGTGGATTTATTGGGATAGGTATCCAGCATCAGAATTCCCATCAAATTTCCAGCCAACAAAGCTTGGTTGTCTAGTGTTGATAAGGGGCCAGCAAGAAGAACTCTGGAAAGGGTGTAAGGTAATCCTTGTTTTTCCACAAGCTTAATCAATTAATTATTAGGGTAACTCGGATAAGTAGACCCTAGACTAATGAAATTAGAATTGTGAAATGAATACTATACGTACAAGGTTTCCAAGCAAACACTTTACGTACACTGTATAAGATCAGATTGTCAAGATAAAATTGTTTACAATAAAATTTTTTGACTGGACCTTAAGACCAGATTGTCAAGCCATACAACAATTGATGATGCGGAATGCTTTTAATATCCAACCTGTGCAACCCTTTCAACCCGAACCGAACCCGACGCAACCCACCTGATCCGAACCCGAAGAGGATGTCGAAGTTGTTCCTGAGACCCAACCGCAAAAAAGGCAAACGAAGAAAAGGCAAGCAAGTTGAGGGTGAGCAACCGTCCAAACCAAAGGCGAAACCGTGGACGCAACTTGAGGAAGAAGCCTTAGCGAAGGCTTACGTAGGCACGTTCACACACCCGATAAAAGGTTCGTAAAAATAACTTTTTTTAAGTTTATATTTTTTTTTAATTTAGTAGGATTTTTTTTAAGTTTATATTTTTTTAAGTTTATGTATTGTTTTTTAATATTAATGAAAATATTTTCTTAATTTTTTTGTTAAATGTTAAAAAAAGTGGAAGATTAAAAAAAAAGTAGTAGGTAGGATCATCCTCCCATTTCCACAAAATTTGTGGGATGGACCATCCTCCCAAGGATGGTGATGTGTCGACGACGTGGCGGATCATCCTCCCTTGGAGGATCATCCCCATACCATGTAGCCTTACTTTACGGAGATAACTACGTTGACTAGCCTCATTCACAACTCAACACAACCCAACCTTTAATATAAAACTAATTTCTCTCTCTTCCACCTACACAATCCAACCCAACTTAATTTTTGTCACACATTCACAAACTAATCCAACCTAAGTTTTAATAAAATAAACATATATATGATTATATTATATTGTATTAAAAATAATAATATTAACAATATTTATTTATTTTTATTTCAAAAATTTAAAAGGCATTTATTTTAAGAATAAAAATAAAGTGTATTTAAATCATTTATATTTATAAAGTGTATTTAAATCATATTTATATTAAATAAACATTTTTTTAAACGAACTTTGTTTTCAATAAAATTTATACCGACACGTTCACACAAAAAATTAAGAAATACAGTGCATTTATTTTTATTTTTAAGTTTAAATAAGACAATTTATTTGAGTAATTTATTCATTAGCGGAAGAAGTAGTTTAGATGATAAATGAAAAAGAAATAAAAAATAGTGGACCAACCAAAGTTGGTCAAGTGGCAAAAGAATTTGAGCAAAATTTGGAAAAGTTGGGTCATGACCTAAGGCTAGAGGGTATGGTAATGGTCCTCTAAGGGAGGATGATCCGCCACATAGGCGCCACGTCATAGTCCTCCCAAGATGGTCCATCCCACAAAACTAGAGGGTATGGGAGGATGGTCCTAGATGATCCTACCTCACAAAACTATGTACAAGTATTAATGCCTAATGTACAAATCTCATTCACAAACAAATAAACAAAGTTGGGCCCACCATTTGGATCGTCCTGGACGTCCATGTATTTGTAACGCCTCGTATTTTCATATTTGTATTTTACTTTTCGAGGCGTTAATCATAATGGTAATACATTTTTTTATCACATTGTTAATGGATAAACACAAGATTTTTATAAGAAACTGAAAAACTATACAAATATATTTTTCTAATAATTTTTAGCGTAAAACTATACAAAAGAATTTTTTAATAATTTTTAATAATTTTTCTAGCTTAGGTCCCTTTTGTAAAAAGTACATGATTTAATCCATAGTATTCAAAAAAAAAAATGAATAGTGACAGTGAATAGTGCCATACGGATTATACCCATTTTTCTTCTCCAATCACCTTTTCAACCTCTTTAAATCACCTTTTCCACCTCCATTCTCCATTATTAATTTCTTTTTCATTTATTTTTTTTATTTATCTTTTCTATTTATTTATTTTAATTATATCCACCAATCACCATTCACCTCATTCACCTATAAATACCAACCTTCTCCTACCATTTTTGTAACACCCCAAAACCCGAATATTCATATTCGTTAAATGTTATGATATGGCACATTAAGAAATAAATAACTAGGTTATTTATCCTAGTTAAGTATATGGTAGAAACAATTAGAGAATAAAGGTTGTGCAATTATAAATAAAAAAGAGAACATGAGGGACTAGGATTGCCAAACTTGAAACATGATTTTATAAAACAAAATTAAAACACCACACACACACATAGTGTATGTGTGTGTGTCGACATCAGGAAGGAGAAAAAGGGGTTCAAACCCTAGTTTCACTATAATCATCAAATTGAAAGGGGAATTCAGCTCGAATCCAATGCATGAACATGAATTCATGATCATCTAGCCCTATAAATCACTTGGTAAGTTGTAATTTATGATTTGGTGATTTTAGTATGAAATGGGTTATGATCAATCCACAAATTTGTATGAGATTTAGCATGAATATGTGTTAGAATCATCATATGAAACATGTGTGGTGTATGATTTTGATTAAATTCGTGTTTAGAAGTAAAACCCATTTGGGGTGATGAAGTAATTGAATCACCATGTTCAATAATTGTGTAATTTGTGATGTAGCATGTTGTATGTGATGAATTATTGTAGATAAGGTGATTAGGACATGAAATAAATGGATGTTTAGTTAAATTTGATGAATGAAGATAAGAACATGGAGGATCATGCATGAATGGGTTGTACATTGTGCTAAGATAGTGGTACGCACACCAAGTGTTTGATGAAATGCCTAGGTGAGCTTAATAGACGAAAATTGTATGAAGTAAAAGATGAATATATGTGAAATGTGAAAATGATGCGTTTGATAGTAAACTAACTTGAGAAGTGTGTTTTGGATATAGTTCATGTGGATATCATGTGAAATGATGTTGGGTTAGTTTAGTATGGGTTAAAGTGTTAGTTGTGAAAATATGAGAATGCTAGTGTGGATGGAATGGATTATGTAAGTATATGTGTATGTGTGTATAAGTAAATGATCGTGTAGTTGTAGATGTCACACAATACGAGGGTGTAATGCGTATAACATTAATATTGTGGTCTACTCTATTAAGATGGATACATGTTCATAAGTTGAAAGTGTGTAAATAGGACATTGGATTTTCTGAAAGTTAACAATGAATGTATAACATGGTTAGCCTTTCGGATATGATTGTAATAGTAGAGAAATCATTAAGTACATGCTATGTCCATATGCGAGTTTATACTAACGAAGTGGCAACCATAATGACATGAAAGTTTAGGATCATGTCAAGATGGGGGAAAGCAAGGAAGGCTAACGGAAAGGATAGGAGGAAGCACGTAAGAAACGGGCACTCGAGGTAAGTGATCTCCGTAGTCACTTCTTAGTTGTTTAATTAATATAATGCTTTATTTAATTAAACATGATGTTGATGTCAAGTATGTGTTAAAGTCTTTCGTTGGAAGTAATGGGGATGAAGTTGACTAAAACGCCCTTGATGGGTATTTTGGGGTAAGCAATCTTACAAGTAGTTTAGAAACAAGTTATGCGACTAGTGTAATATTTTGGACAAGTTTAGAAGCGAAGAGCATGGTCTTGGTTTGTCATAAACCAATTAACGCGCAAATACTCCTAACGGGTCAAAAATAAATATATGAACGACAATGTGTTAAGAGGATGCATAATGTCCAAGTATTTAGCATTTTATGATAGATTCCACTGATATTATGAGGTTTATAAGAGTTTATAGTAGAACAAACAAATTATGTTGATGAATGAACGAACGGGTCAAAGCTTGGGTAAGAGGGTAAATAGCCGAAAGAGTGTAAGTTAAGAATTTCCTTAACCCTGGTGTGAGATTTTAAGTTCACATGATAGGATGTGAATTTACAAGCATGTAGGAAGAAACGGGAGGTTAAACGGGTAAACGGTTCAAAAGTTACGCGAGTTTTAGTGCGCTCGGACGACGAAACGATTCTGCAGGAAAAATGGTTTTGGAGGGGGCGTCGCCGACGGGTAGGGAGCCCGTCGCCGACGGGTTCGTATAATCGGATTTTCATCCGACGCCTTAAGTTCCTGCCGACGGCTAAAGTGTGAAACGGGCTTTTCCCGAGCCCGTCGCCGACGGGTTTAGTGCCCGTCGCCGACGGCTTCTTCTGCTGTTTCTTCCGTTTTTCGCGTTATGCCTCCCCGGTTAAACCGTAACACTCCCGAAAGGTTTCTTAACATAGTATGAGTCAATACGTGTGTGTTTATGTATGTATGTAGAGGCGTAAGAATATGTACGTGTGAATGGAAGCATGTATATGTATTGCAGTATTAATTTTATGAACGTAACTAAGTATGTAATTATATATGCATGTATGTTTGTATGTAGGTATCGGTGTATGTATGTATGCAAGTATTTATGTATGAATATGAGTACCATGCATTTAAATATGAAGGTACATACGTGTGCAGGTACGGACGTATATATGTGGATGCAAGTATGTAAATATGTTTGTGAGTAGGTAGTAATGTATGTACATATGTAGTGACGAAGTAATGTATGTGTATATGTAGATGTGTATTTGGTACAAGTGAAGGTACATATGAGTGTAGGCATGTATGTAACGATGTAGGAAGGGTATGTACGTATGTCGATGTGTGTGTACGAATATATATAAAGATATGCATGAATGTATGTAGGTATGTAGAGATGTATGAATGTAGATACTTATGAAGTGTATTTATGTATATATGAAGATACGTATGATAGTATGAATATATGTGAAGGCGTAGGAATGTATGTACGTATGCAGGTGTATATTTATGTACATATAAAGATACGTATGAGTGTATGCATGCATGTATTGAGTTTTACGCAGGTATATTATTGAAGGCTCACGGGGGAATGAATACGTGAATAATATGCTTAAAAATGAGAGAGGAAGCTGAATGGAAAGTGTACATGTAATATATTCTTGTTTATGTATTGTATACTAATGTGTTGAATGTATGTGGGAAAGCAGGTTATACGGAATGTGAGCGATTATCACGAAGATTAGAGATCGAAGACCGAGTCACTAGAGAGATTGTACGGGGACGTTGAATGTGAAATGTAGCAATCATAAGCTATGTTTTTAATTAATAAATAAGAGGATAACGGATTTATGAATAAGAGTGATGTTAAAGTTAAAGTTTAAATAAGTTGAGGTATTTAATAAGTAAGAAATTTTATGGTTCGTGTTTTCCGCTGCGATTTTTTGTCATGTACGTTTTAGGGTTTAACAAGTTGGTATCAGAGCCCTGGTTTGAGAGACTCAAGTGTAAGAAGGTAAGCACTTGAACTCAAACCTGTGTGCTCTTGTGATAAGAAACCCGTACAATCCAAGACTCGGTCAAGATCCAAAGGTAAAAGAGAATGTAAGTATGTGCTTATGTACACGCATAAAGAAACTGACGGTTTTGTATATGCAAGGTAAGTATAAGCGTTTGAGGAGGATGACCCACGAGTGCGGTCAAGTACCGACACCAAGGCATGAAATAAGATAAAGTTGAACCCAGGTACGTAAATTTAATATGTCGGTATATGAAATGGTAAAATGCGTTGAAGGACCATGATGGTATAGTAAACAAGTTTTGAAAAATGATACACGTGCCGAAACCAAATTCTTCGGACATAAGGTGACAATTACACGAAGACACGAAACTAGTATGTGGATTGTGTACCTGGCCAGTACACGTGAAGCATATGATGTTCGTGGGACCGTGATAATTGATACAGGTATGTCCGCTAGAAGTAAGTAGTAGGTGGACGTGGGGGTGAAGAGAAATGTAAGACTCTCAAGAATGAGAGTATGATATGCTATACTAGAATCCGCGAGACGGATTCGAAGTATGATATGCTATACTAGAATCCGCGAGACGGATTCGAAGTATGATATGCTATGCTAGAATCCGCGAGACGGATTCGAAACATGATATGCTATGCTAGAATCCGCGAGACGGATTCGAAACATGAAATGCTATGCTAGAATCCGCGAGACGGATTCGAAACATGAAAGAAGTTAAAATATGAATGCAATGCTTGAATCCGTGAGACGGATTCAAGGGATGAAAAGCGTACATGCAATGTTTGAATCCGCGAGACGGATTCAAGGAATGAAAGATAGGAATGATGCAAATTCCTTGTGGAATTGGTTATGATAAGCGAAAGCTGTAATAAGCTATGCACGTCGACCGGTTCAAGTTGAACAAGTCGAGTGAGGATAAGGTACCATCCGTTTAGAACGAGTGGTCGTGAATGCAATAACGAATGTATGAAGTTCAATCCGTTATACGGATAGAACGGAAGAGTTATGTTGAAAGTAATTAACCCGATGTTGCCGGGTCGTAAGCGGTATGCTTGAATCTCATTATGAGAGTATATGCTATTACCCAATTAAGTGGATGACCGAGTGCGTGAAAGAAATGAAAGTATATAAGCGGATGAAACCGAAAATGTTGGAATGGGCATGGCGTAATATGGAAAGCTTGGTTCTAATAGTTGACGTAGGAATGAAAATTATGTCATTAAGAAGTGAAATTTTAATGTTTTGAGTAAAATATACGAGTATTAGTTAAACTCTTGCATGATGAATGTGCATGATGTGTATACCTATGTAACTTAAGTAAATGCGCAAAATGAGAGGGATAGTAATGTAGAAAGATGTTAACTATGGAGTTAAGCATGTAGACGTGATTATGGAATGAATGAATAAACATGTAGTGATGATCATCACTAAGAAACTATCATGAGGCAAGAAGTTGAGGTCTAAAGATATATATATTTAGAAGCATGTTATTTAGGAGGGATGGTAGTAACCGGTAAGTAAAGGATTATGGTCCCGTGGGTATGAGAAAGGTTTCGGGGACGAAACCTCTTTTAAGGGGGGTAGACTTGTAACACCCCAAAACCCGAATATTCATATTCGTTAAATGTTATGATATGGCACATTAAGAAATAAATAACTAGGTTATTTATCCTAGTTAAGTATATGGTAGAAACAATTAGAGAATAAAGGTTGTGCAATTATAAATAAAAAAGAGAACATGAGGGACTAGGATTGCCAAACTTGAAACATGATTTTATAAAACAAAATTAAAACACCACACACACACATAGTGTGTGTGTGTGTGTCGACATCAGGAAGGAGAAAAAGGGGTTCAAACCCTAGTTTCACTATAATCATCAAATTGAAAGGGGAATTCAGCTCGAATCCAATGCATGAACATGAATTCATGATCATCTAGCCCTATAAATCACTTGGTAAGTTGTAATTTATGATTTGGTGATTTTAGTATGAAATGGGTTATGATCAATCCACAAATTTGTATGAGATTTAGCATGAATATGTGTTAGAATCATCATATGAAACATGTGTGGTGTATGATTTTGATTAAATTCGTGTTTAGAAGTAAAACCCATTTGGGGTGATGAAGTAATTGAATCACCATGTTCAATAATTGTGTAATTTGTGATGTAGCATGTTGTATGTGATGAATTATTGTAGATAAGGTGATTAGGACATGAAATAAATGGATGTTTAGTTAAATTTGATGAATGAAGATAAGAACATGGAGGATCATGCATGAATGGGTTGTACATTGTGCTAAGATAGTGGTACGCACACCAAGTGTTTGATGAAATGCCTAGGTGAGCTTAATAGACGAAAATTGTATGAAGTAAAAGATGAATATATGTGAAATGTGAAAATGATGCGTTTGATAGTAAACTAACTTGAGAAGTGTGTTTTGGATATAGTTCATGTGGATATCATGTGAAATGATGTTGGGTTAGTTTAGTATGGGTTAAAGTGTTAGTTGTGAAAATATGAGAATGCTAGTGTGGATGGAATGGATTATGTAAGTATATGTGTATGTGTGTATAAGTAAATGATCGTGTAGTTGTAGATGTCACACAATACGAGGGTGTAATGCGTATAACATTAATATTGTGGTCTACTCTATTAAGATGGATACATGTTCATAAGTTGAAAGTGTGTAAATAGGACATTGGATTTTCTGAAAGTTAACAATGAATGTATAACATGGTTAGCCTTTCGGATATGATTGTAATAGTAGAGAAATCATTAAGTACATGCTATGTCCATATGCGAGTTTATACTAACGAAGTGGCAACCATAATGACATGAAAGTTTAGGATCATGTCAAGATGGGGGAAAGCAAGGAAGGCTAACGGAAAGGATAGGAGGAAGCACGTAAGAAACGGGCACTCGAGGTAAGTGATCTCCGTAGTCACTTCTTAGTTGTTTAATTAATATAATGCTTTATTTAATTAAACATGATGTTGATGTCAAGTATGTGTTAAAGTCTTTCGTTGGAAGTAATGGGGATGAAGTTGACTAAAACGCCCTTGATGGGTATTTTGGGGTAAGCAATCTTACAAGTAGTTTAGAAACAAGTTATGCGACTAGTGTAATATTTTGGACAAGTTTAGAAGCGAAGAGCATGGTCTTGGTTTGTCATAAACCAATTAACGCGCAAATACTCCTAACGGGTCAAAAATAAATATATGAACGACAATGTGTTAAGAGGATGCATAATGTCCAAGTATTTAGTATTTTATGATAGATGCCACTGATATTATGAGGTTTATAAGAGTTTATAGTAGAACAAACAAATTATGTTGATGAATGAACGAACGGGTCAAAGCTTGGGTAAGAGGGTAAATAGCCGAAAGAGTGTAAGTTAAGAATTTCCTTAACCCGGGTGTGAGATTTTAAGTTCACATGATAGGATGTGAATTTACAAGCATGTAGGAAGAAACGGGAGGTTAAACGGGTAAACGGTTCAAAAGTTACGCGAGTTTTAGTGCGCTCGGACGACGAAACGATTCTGCAGGAAAAATGGTTTTGGAGGGGGCGTCGCCGACGGGTAGGGAGCCCGTCGCCGACGGGTTCGTATAATCGGATTTTCATCCGACGCCTTAAGTTCCTGCCGACGGCTAAAGTGTGAAACGGGCTTTTCCCGAGCCCGTCGCCGACGGGTTTAGTGCCCGTCGCCGACGGCTTCTTCTGCTGTTTCTTCCGTTTTTCGCGTTATGCCTCCCCGGTTAAACCGTAACACTCCCGAAAGGTTTCTTAACATAGTATGAGTCAATACGTGTGTGTTTATGTATGTATGTAGAGGCGTAAGAATATGTACGTGTGAATGGAAGCATGTATATGTATTGCAGTATTAATTTTATGAACGTAACTAAGTATGTAATTATATATGCATGTATGTTTGTATGTAGGTATCGGTGTATGTATGTATGCAAGTATTTATGTATGAATATGAGTACCATGCATTTAAATATGAAGGTACATACGTGTGCAGGTACGGACGTATATATGTGGATGCAAGTATGTAAATATGTTTGTGAGTAGGTAGTAATGTATGTACGTATGTAGTGACGAAGTAATGTATGTGTATATGTAGATGTGTATTTGGTACAAGTGAAGGTACATATGAGTGTAGGCATGTATGTAACGATGTAGGAAGGGTATGTACGTATGTCGATGTGTGTGTACGAATATATATAAAGATATGCATGAATGTATGTAGGTATGTAGAGATGTATGAATGTAGATACTTATGAAGTGTATTTATGTATATATGAAGATACGTATGATAGTATGAATATATGTGAAGGCGTAGGAATGTATGTACGTATGCAGGTGTATATTTATGTACATATAAAGATACGTATGAGTGTATGCATGCATGTATTGAGTTTTACGCAGGTATATTATTGAAGGCTCACGGGGGAATGAATACGTGAATAATATGCTTAAAAATGAGAGAGGAAGCTGAATGGAAAGTGTACATGTAATATATTCTTGTTTATGTATTGTATACTAATGTGTTGAATGTATGTGGGAAAGCAGGTTATACGGAATGTGAGCGATTATCACGAAGATTAGAGATCGAAGACCGAGTCACTAGAGAGATTGTACGGGGACGTTGAATGTGAAATGTAGCAATCATAAGCTATGTTTTTAATTAATAAATAAGAGGATAACGGATTTATGAATAAGAGTGATGTTAAAGTTAAAGTTTAAATAAGTTGAGGTATTTAATAAGTAAGAAATTTTATGGTTCGTGTTTTCCGCTGCGATTTTTTGTCATGTACGTTTTAGGGTTTAACAAGTTGGTATCAGAGCCCTGGTTTGAGAGACTCAAGTGTAAGAAGGTAAGCACTTGAACTCAAACCTGTGTGCTCTTGTGATAAGAAACCCGTACAATCCAAGACTCGGTCAAGATCCAAAGGTAAAAGAGAATGTAAGTATGTGCTTATGTACACGCATAAAGAAACTGACGGTTTTGTATATGCAAGGTAAGTATAAGCGTTTGAGGAGGATGACCCACGAGTGCGGTCAAGTACCGACACCAAGGCATGAAATAAGATAAAGTTGAACCCAGGTACGTAAATTTAATATGTCGGTATATGAAATGGTAAAATGCGTTGAAGGACCATGATGGTATAGTAAACAAGTTTTGAAAAATGATACACGTGCCGAAACCAAATTCTTCGGACATAAGGTGACAATTACACGAAGACACGAAACTAGTATGTGGATTGTGTACCTGGCCAGTACACGTGAAGCATATGATGTTCGTGGGACCGTGATAATTGATACAGGTATGTCCGCTAGAAGTAAGTAGTAGGTGGACGTGGGGGTGAAGAGAAATGTAAGACTCTCAAGAATGAGAGTATGATATGCTATACTAGAATCCGCGAGACGGATTCGAAGTATGATATGCTATACTAGAATCCGCGAGACGGATTCGAAGTATGATATGCTATGCTAGAATCCGCGAGACGGATTCGAAACATGATATGCTATGCTAGAATCCGCGAGACGGATTCGAAACATGAAATGCTATGCTAGAATCCGCGAGACGGATTCGAAACATGAAAGAAGTTAAAATATGAATGCAATGCTTGAATCCGTGAGACGGATTCAAGGGATGAAAAGCGTACATGCAATGTTTGAATCCGCGAGACGGATTCAAGGAATGAAAGATAGGAATGATGCAAATTCCTTGTGGAATTGGTTATGATAAGCGAAAGCTGTAATAAGCTATGCACGTCGACCGGTTCAAGTTGAACAAGTCGAGTGAGGATAAGGTACCATCCGTTTAGAACGAGTGGTCGTGAATGCAATAACGAATGTATGAAGTTCAATCCGTTATACGGATAGAACGGAAGAGTTATGTTGAAAGTAATTAACCCGATGTTGCCGGGTCGTAAGCGGTATGCTTGAATCTCATTATGAGAGTATATGCTATTACCCAATTAAGTGGATGACCGAGTGCGTGAAAGAAATGAAAGTATATAAGCGGATGAAACCGAAAATGTTGGAATGGGCATGGCGTAATATGGAAAGCTTGGTTCTAATAGTTGACGTAGGAATGAAAATTATGTCATTAAGAAGTGAAATTTTAATGTTTTGAGTAAAATATACGAGTATTAGTTAAACTCTTGCATGATGAATGTGCATGATGTGTATACCTATGTAACTTAAGTAAATGCGCAAAATGAGAGGGATAGTAATGTAGAAAGATGTTAACTATGGAGTTAAGCATGTAGACGTGATTATGGAATGAATGAATAAACATGTAGTGATGATCATCACTAAGAAACTATCATGAGGCAAGAAGTTGAGGTCTAAAGATATATATATTTAGAAGCATGTTATTTAGGAGGGATGGTAGTAACCGGTAAGTAAAGGATTATGGTCCCGTGGGTATGAGAAAGGTTTCGGGGACGAAACCTCTTTTAAGGGGGGTAGACTTGTAACACCCCAAAACCCGAATATTCATATTCGTTAAATGTTATGATATGGCACATTAAGAAATAAATAACTAGGTTATTTATCCTAGTTAAGTATATGGTAGAAACAATTAGAGAATAAAGGTTGTGCAATTATAAATAAAAAAGAGAACATGAGGGACTAGGATTGCCAAACTTGAAACATGATTTTATAAAACAAAATTAAAACACCACACACACACATAGTGTGTGTGTGTGTGTCGACATCAGGAAGGAGAAAAAGGGGTTCAAACCCTAGTTTCACTATAATCATCAAATTGAAAGGGGAATTCAGCTCGAATCCAATGCATGAACATGAATTCATGATCATCTAGCCCTATAAATCACTTGGTAAGTTGTAATTTATGATTTGGTGATTTTAGTATGAAATGGGTTATGATCAATCCACAAATTTGTATGAGATTTAGCATGAATATGTGTTAGAATCATCATATGAAACATGTGTGGTGTATGATTTTGATTAAATTCGTGTTTAGAAGTAAAACCCATTTGGGGTGATGAAGTAATTGAATCACCATGTTCAATAATTGTGTAATTTGTGATGTAGCATGTTGTATGTGATGAATTATTGTAGATAAGGTGATTAGGACATGAAATAAATGGATGTTTAGTTAAATTTGATGAATGAAGATAAGAACATGGAGGATCATGCATGAATGGGTTGTACATTGTGCTAAGATAGTGGTACGCACACCAAGTGTTTGATGAAATGCCTAGGTGAGCTTAATAGACGAAAATTGTATGAAGTAAAAGATGAATATATGTGAAATGTGAAAATGATGCGTTTGATAGTAAACTAACTTGAGAAGTGTGTTTTGGATATAGTTCATGTGGATATCATGTGAAATGATGTTGGGTTAGTTTAGTATGGGTTAAAGTGTTAGTTGTGAAAATATGAGAATGCTAGTGTGGATGGAATGGATTATGTAAGTATATGTGTATGTGTGTATAAGTAAATGATCGTGTAGTTGTAGATGTCACACAATACGAGGGTGTAATGCGTATAACATTAATATTGTGGTCTACTCTATTAAGATGGATACATGTTCATAAGTTGAAAGTGTGTAAATAGGACATTGGATTTTCTGAAAGTTAACAATGAATGTATAACATGGTTAGCCTTTCGGATATGATTGTAATAGTAGAGAAATCATTAAGTACATGCTATGTCCATATGCGAGTTTATACTAACGAAGTGGCAACCATAATGACATGAAAGTTTAGGATCATGTCAAGATGGGGGAAAGCAAGGAAGGCTAACGGAAAGGATAGGAGGAAGCACGTAAGAAACGGGCACTCGAGGTAAGTGATCTCCGTAGTCACTTCTTAGTTGTTTAATTAATATAATGCTTTATTTAATTAAACATGATGTTGATGTCAAGTATGTGTTAAAGTCTTTCGTTGGAAGTAATGGGGATGAAGTTGACTAAAACGCCCTTGATGGGTATTTTGGGGTAAGCAATCTTACAAGTAGTTTAGAAACAAGTTATGCGACTAGTGTAATATTTTGGACAAGTTTAGAAGCGAAGAGCATGGTCTTGGTTTGTCATAAACCAATTAACGCGCAAATACTCCTAACGGGTCAAAAATAAATATATGAACGACAATGTGTTAAGAGGATGCATAATGTCCAAGTATTTAGTATTTTATGATAGATGCCACTGATATTATGAGGTTTATAAGAGTTTATAGTAGAACAAACAAATTATGTTGATGAATGAACGAACGGGTCAAAGCTTGGGTAAGAGGGTAAATAGCCGAAAGAGTGTAAGTTAAGAATTTCCTTAACCCGGGTGTGAGATTTTAAGTTCACATGATAGGATGTGAATTTACAAGCATGTAGGAAGAAACGGGAGGTTAAACGGGTAAACGGTTCAAAAGTTACGCGAGTTTTAGTGCGCTCGGACGACGAAACGATTCTGCAGGAAAAATGGTTTTGGAGGGGGCGTCGCCGACGGGTAGGGAGCCCGTCGCCGACGGGTTCGTATAATCGGATTTTCATCCGACGCCTTAAGTTCCTGCCGACGGCTAAAGTGTGAAACGGGCTTTTCCCGAGCCCGTCGCCGACGGGTTTAGTGCCCGTCGCCGACGGCTTCTTCTGCTGTTTCTTCCGTTTTTCGCGTTATGCCTCCCCGGTTAAACCGTAACACTCCCGAAAGGTTTCTTAACATAGTATGAGTCAATACGTGTGTGTTTATGTATGTATGTAGAGGCGTAAGAATATGTACGTGTGAATGGAAGCATGTATATGTATTGCAGTATTAATTTTATGAACGTAACTAAGTATGTAATTATATATGCATGTATGTTTGTATGTAGGTATCGGTGTATGTATGTATGCAAGTATTTATGTATGAATATGAGTACCATGCATTTAAATATGAAGGTACATACGTGTGCAGGTACGGACGTATATATGTGGATGCAAGTATGTAAATATGTTTGTGAGTAGGTAGTAATGTATGTACGTATGTAGTGACGAAGTAATGTATGTGTATATGTAGATGTGTATTTGGTACAAGTGAAGGTACATATGAGTGTAGGCATGTATGTAACGATGTAGGAAGGGTATGTACGTATGTCGATGTGTGTGTACGAATATATATAAAGATATGCATGAATGTATGTAGGTATGTAGAGATGTATGAATGTAGATACTTATGAAGTGTATTTATGTATATATGAAGATACGTATGATAGTATGAATATATGTGAAGGCGTAGGAATGTATGTACGTATGCAGGTGTATATTTATGTACATATAAAGATACGTATGAGTGTATGCATGCATGTATTGAGTTTTACGCAGGTATATTATTGAAGGCTCACGGGGGAATGAATACGTGAATAATATGCTTAAAAATGAGAGAGGAAGCTGAATGGAAAGTGTACATGTAATATATTCTTGTTTATGTATTGTATACTAATGTGTTGAATGTATGTGGGAAAGCAGGTTATACGGAATGTGAGCGATTATCACGAAGATTAGAGATCGAAGACCGAGTCACTAGAGAGATTGTACGGGGACGTTGAATGTGAAATGTAGCAATCATAAGCTATGTTTTTAATTAATAAATAAGAGGATAACAGATTTATGAATAAGAGTGATGTTAAAGTTAAAGTTTAAATAAGTTGAGGTATTTAATAAGTAAGAAATTTTATGGTTCGTGTTTTCCGCTGCGATTTTTTGTCATGTACGTTTTAGGGTTTAACAATTTTCTTCACACCAAATCTTCTCAATCTTCTCTCAATCTCCTCTCAATCTCTCTAATTCTAAGAATTCTAAAAGAACACTAAGTGTTCTAACCATTCTCCTCTTTCTCTAATTCTCATAAAATCTTCCAAGCAAGAAAGAGAACTCGAAGAGTTCTAAATAAAACAGTACACCCAACAAAGTTCGTAGTATGCTCTGTGGTTGCAGCTTAGTCTGATCTTCCACATCAGAAACGGGGATTCGGTTGACTGTTTTGTATACGGTATAATTGTACCGCTTATAGGCTTGAAGTTTCCAACCTTCAACTCGTCACGGGATTACCAAAGGAACAACTTTGAGAAACCGTGAGTATACTAGCAACCCCTTTTTATGTTTACCACTTTTGGGGTGTAACATGTTTACCTATTAAACTACATTTATTCTTTATGCAATGCACGAAAACAATCTTTATACATGAATACTATGTTGTTATACTTGATGCTTACGTGGACCATACTTATGTGATATGTTTTAGTCATTAGCTTTCACGAGCCTCCATTTGACATGTATAGCGCTATAGGAGTAACGCACCGCCCCCTTTAAACTTGGGTCATGTTGAATTATATACTTATGGTCTTTTCATAGCAACGAAATGATGACATGTGCTATGAAAAGGGCTGCTTGCGTAAACAGAGGATTGGCTAGAAATATTGCATGCCATGTTAGATCTTGTATAAACAAAGTTGCCATGTGGATTCGTTTTTAAACTTTTATACTTATACTTATGCTTAAACTTGTATACTCGCCTTTGCTTTTGCATTGAATTGTATTTTAAACATGTTACAGGTTAAGGATTAATGATGCTATGAAAATGGATAGCAAAGATGCCTAGATACTCACTTAGACGTTTAGGTTTAAAGTGTTGTATCAATATTGTTATATCATGTTTTGAACAATGTTGTTATTTGAGTTTCTTTGTAAAATTTGACAATTCATCTATGTTATGAAATCGGTTGAATTAAATATTGTCACCAATAGTGTTATGAAGTCTCTTGCAATCTACGCACTTCGTCTCATCCCGATTTTTCAGCCATCGGTTGGGGTGTGACAGATTGGTATCAGAGCCATAACTATAGGGAATTAGGTAGAATTGCCATGCTTTTTACCTAGTCTATAGTTCTAGAGCCTTATTCTTATGTTTTGCTTAAACCACTTGCATGATACATTATTTACTCCTTATTTATTTGTTTTTGGGCTTTTAAACATATATGTCACTTTTGTGTTAATACTTGCTTTGTTTGTTAATACTTGTTGTATCATTCCATCCTTTATGTGCTATCCTTGAAATGTCTTTTACATATTATTTCCTGAATTACTTATTATGCTTATACTTGTTATTATTATTTTGAACATACGTCTTTTACTCGTTTATTCTAAATCCGACAACACTCATATTGTACAAACGAGACGAGTTTAACAAAATAGGCGTGAAACCCACAATTTGGTAAACGACTCCCATTCCGCTTAATTCTATTTTTGCATGAAATTATGCCATTAAGTTAGGAGTGAAATCCACATCTTAATGGAAATTTCAAATTCTAGTGGACCCTCGTCAACGTGTCAAAATTTAATTTTGACCCGACGAGTACCAACCACACTTAGGGTACGAAGTCGTAAAGTTAGGGGTGAAACCCGCATCTCGGCGACTAGTCCCACTCCTCGATTTTCAATCTCGCCAAAGTTTCAAATTTTCGATCGAATGGAAACGTGTAGTAACTGGAAGGGTAAGTACCGGTAGTCGGGACGTCCTGTCTAGGCTGGTGTAACACCCCGAAAATTTGCGTCCTATAATGTGTTGACACGTGTCATAGGTTTGAACGTGTGAAAGAATGTTCTTGAAGGACTAAAGTTGACAAACAATGAAACTGTGTAAATATAAGGGTTCAAAACGTCAACAATGGATAAATATACTTTACAATAACCCTACATGATGTTTATAACCTTAAACGAATGGATATTGGATCATACGAAGCAAATTGTGAAGGAAAGTGAGAGATTACAAACTACAGGGGTTAAATGTGCCAACATGTTTAAGTTATACCTCTGAGTGACCTTTTGACAAACCCAAAGCTTTGTAATGATTAATTATGCTCACTAGAATGTACCACAAAAATTTCATGAAGTTTCGTTATCGTATGAGCAAGTTGTGATAAAATTCGTGTGCAAGGGTTAGAACCGTCAACATTGAAATTTAGGGCTTTTCGGGTGATCACAAAGTTACCCGAGGACTTGACAAAGTGGGTATAAGTCTTAAAGCCCCAAATATTAAATATCAAAGCTTCTTATGCAAGATTGGGCTTGAAAACGACCTTTCGGGGGACCCGGGGACCAAAATGTAATTAAAAGAAACATTGTTACCTGATCAGAAGCCTCAGGCGGCCCGCCTGAGGATTAACAAAAACTAAAGCGGGCCGCTTTAGGACCCCAGATGCAGAAAACAACCTGATGCATGGACAGCTGCCTGTTCGTGCCATCTAACCGACTTTAAACATGGTTTTTCGATTCTATGGGCTGGTATATGCTAGTATACATCTTATAAAAGCCATATACATTCATCTTGATCATCCTACACTCATTTGGAATCAAATAAGAAAGATCAAAGTCCTTGTTAAAAAGTCGCGTGTTCATCATACAAACACATATCAACTTCTGGACATCAAAGGAGCATACGGGTCATTCACAAGACTTCCATATCATCCATTAGACGTGTGTAAGTGCTCTTGATCCTTCTCGATTCAGTTTTACATCGTTTATAGCCTAGTAATCAAACCGTCGTAACTACGGTTTGATTTATCGATAAATCACAATCGGTCCAGAGATTTGTCGAATTGAAAGTTGTTATAAGTTGGTATTTATATGGATAATAAACCCCTAAAAGGTCACTCACTGATTCGAATCCTAACTAGGTCGTTTGTCGAGTCAAAGGTTATCCGAAAAGTCAACAGAAACCTTAATCGCATATTTAACAACACGGAAGGCGTGTAACCTGTTTTATCAGCCATACAACTTGAAAATAAGTATATTAACTTGTCTACGCTTGTATGATTCGACAACTTTCTATTAAGAACCGATTCGGAGCCGAAAGACGCAAAAGTTTGACTTTTGCGTTGACCTCAGTTCTGACCCGATTTATATAGGTTTAGACATGCCTTAAGGTTCCATTAGGACCTAGTTACATGTGTGTATAAGCCTCTGCGTTTATACCACTCGAATCCCTAATCGTCGGATGTTTCCGTTAATCGCTTAAATATTGACCTTAATGCCCTTATGATCATAAAACGAGATTTTTGGAGATATGAACATAAAATAATCTTAGTTACTGATTATTAAACATGTACGTAAATTTTCACGTCAATCGGAGGTCTAGATTAGGAGATATGCGCATTAGCGTAAATAATAAACTTTTTATTAATTAATCGGCGCGATTAGCGCATAGCCTATCTAAACCCGATTTTCGACACCAAAACTTTTACCCAATGATGTTAAATAATATTTTGGGATTTTTGAATATTTTTAATTATTTTTAAACTGATCTTAAGCTAGGCTTATCGCCTTAATTCGGTTAATACCGAATTTACCCTTTTCGGTCATAAAATGATTTCTACAAGGAATTTTGACGCGAATCCAATTGCTACTGATTTTAAATAATAAATGTAATGTTTTAAGCCTGTTTAACTAATCAGAAAACCCAGAATCGTATTTTTATCGTACGTCGCTTAAAACGGGTTTATACGCGTATTATACGCGTAGTTTAGGCTTAAAACCATTTTGACATATAAGGATTATTACCAATTAATATAATCTGTTAAAAATAAGTTGTTTACTGATTACTTCAGTCCCGAACATCGGGGTTACGTTAAATCCCTTTTATAATCTCTAAAATGACCAAAATACCCCTGCGGGGCATAATTAATGATTAAACTCGTTTTGGGCATTATGGAAGATATCATAATGATATCACAACATATTTAAAGCATATTAACTTAGGAAACCTGTTCGCGACCTATTCGGTTACCCGTTACGCGTTATTCGCGTTCGGATCGGTTTATATAACTAGTTTATATAAGTTAGCCGAAACGGGTCAAACCTTATCGGTTTTATCTCAAAATCCAGAATGTGTATGAAATACCCATATTAGACAAGTCTTCAAACTTGTCGGGTCAAAAACACGTTCTATTCCGGTCTTCGCTTAATCATGCGTTTGAACCGTATCTTCCTGTAAGACTAACCGGTCTAAGCTTAAGCTTAATTAAAGACCCGTTAGCATTCTAATAAATTATTTATACCATCATTCCAGACTAGAGCCTTCCGGTAAATGGTACCTACGCTTACTTAGGTGAACACGGCTGAGTTATTAAATTCTTACTATTTAAGACAGGAGCTAGCTCAGGTAAATACTCTTAACTTATTTTCCCTATACGGGCTTGGGATACGGTACTATAAAAGTACCGCTTGGTCGGGTGTATGTAATATTTAAATCGGATTGTGATTGATGTACTTACATAACCTGTTTAATATGTATTATTTTATTATTATTTGGTGTATGGCCTTTAGGGGTTAATGACCATGTCCCGGATATCCTTGGCATCATTTTACGAAATGGCCACGACCTAAGCACGGGGTGTAGGCATACACCTGACAGTTGCATTATGTAAAAACTGGTAATCCACTCGAAGGTATCATCCCTGTGGGCATTATACCGGAACTGGTAATCCACTTAGGGGATGATAGCCTGTGGGCATTATACCTGTGGCGTGTCTGTTAATTTAGTCCGGCCCTACAAACCGGCCCTAAACGGACGACAAATAAGTAAAACTGTATACAAGATTATATACAAATAATTTTCCCAAGTTATAAAAGATTAATTTTGCCTCTGTGCATTTTAATCAAGTGTCAAAAGGTTTTGTGCCTGGTGCATCTAAATCAATTTTCTTAAACTCTTTTCAAATGAGTCGGTTGAGTGTATTTACCAGTGAAAACTGACGTATTTTCCAAAAAGGGTTAAGTGACAGGTACTGAACGTAATTGGCTGGGAGCTCAGGGCGTTAATAAGGAATCTTGCAAGTTCTAGGCGTCTAAAGTCTGTTGAACAAATGATATGTTTTAAGATCCGCCTGTGGATCCTTTACTTCCGTTGTAATACTGAATATTACTTCATATTCGGAAAGTAATAATAAATATCCTTTGCTTCCGCTGTGCATTCATATATATTGTGTTGTTTGACTATTATGTTGCCAACCACGTCACGCTACTCCCCTACCGGGCCCACCGGTGACACGTGGAAATTTGGGGTGTGACAGGTTGGTATCAGAGCCAACACTGAGTGAATTAAACACTAGTCTTTTGTGTTTAATCTCAGTTACACAATTGCACATTCTTGAGTCTAGACAAGAACATAGGACAAGTTCCAATTCGTTTCATTGTCTTTTGACTACTTCCTTGATTATTTTTCTGATTAGCCTTTGCATGGGCAAGTCATTTTTATTAGAAGTCCCGTTTAGGGCAACCATATACTTGTTAAATTTTAAAGGATCGATTATATTTAAAATATCATTCCTATATTATATGATCTACCATTATAATAAGATGGCAAAATCTAAGAAGAACAAAACCTAGCCATATGTCAAATTAAGACAGGGTCAAGATGGTAGTTCCACAATTAGATTCAGATCCTTGTTAACAGTTCAATTTAGGATTGTTCTGCGTTGAATATTAAAAAGAATCTTAAAGGTAAAACCTAGCCTAAATGTTAGCATTCAAGGTCAAGATGGTAGAACCTATTCAAGAGATTCAAATCTTTATTAAACATAAGAAAGCATATTAGCATGCTTGACAAAGTGTGATACGATAAAATCACATAAGTCATTTTAATTGGGTTATTATAAATTCCTTATTTATATAATCATCCCTTATGGATGAAGTGCCTACGGGCTATAATTAACGTCCTCTGGACTAAAGACAGTGGTAGCCTACAACTCCCTGTCCAGAAAAGGTAATAAACTTTGATTCAAACCTTAGTGTCTCGATTCTCTGTAATCAAGGCTTATAAATTAAACATGTCTACGTGACTAGGCCTTTTGTGCTATTATTAACTTATAATTTAGGAATATAATAAATATCCTGAATAATTATATATTTATCAAATTAATCAATATGTGTATTAAAAACATGGTTAATAAATCGTTCAAAAAGATAAAAACTGTTTAAACTTCCGTAAAAACCTTGTCCTTGTTTAACTTTTATGTAGAAATTAAAACTACATGGCTGGGTCGGAGGAAGGGAACAGTCACCCTCTGGAAAATCGCGATGATGAAAGGATTAATATAACCAGAGGAGAACTTCGTACATTGATTGACTCAGCTGTATCTAAAGCTGTGAAGGAGAAATTCCAGGAGTATAGTGAGACATATAGTGAAGCCTCATCTGTACCCCACTCTAAATCTGTTCCTAAGAAAGAGGAACCAAAGAAAGATGATGATGACCATCACCCCTCCAATCAAAACAGTGTCCCATCCAAAAGGATAGTGTTCGATAATGAACCGCGTACCAAGTCCTGTACCTATAAGTACTTCGTTTCCTGCAAACCCCGGGATTTCACCGGGGAGAAAGGGGCGATTGATTGTATGACTTGGCTAGATGAAATGGACACAATTGTTGACATCAGCGGTTGTGCTGGGGAGGATATTGTGAAGTATGTATCCCAATCGTTCAAGGGAGAGGCACTGGCATGGTGGAAGTCTCTCATTCAAGCTGATGGGAAGATTCCACTCTGCGGCATGTCGTGGGAACAGTTTGCTGCTCTCATTAGAGAGAATTATTGCCCGCAGCATGAGGTGGAAAGGATTGAATCAAAATTCTTAGCATTGGTGATGAAGGATCTAGATTGTCCAGCTTATCTCACCACTTTCAATACCCTATCCAGGCTAGTTCCGTATCTGATAACACCGGAACCTAAGCGAATTGCTCGCTTCATTGGGGGTTTAGCCCCAGAGATAAAAGCCAGTGTTAAGGCTTCCAGACCTACTACATTTAGGTCGGTAGCCGACCTCTCTCTGTCCCTTACTTTAGATGCGGTCAGACTAAGATCGCTAAAGAAATCTGAAGAAAGTAAGAAGAAGCGTGAGGATGATAACTCACGAGAATCAGAGAAGAAACACAAGGGAAACACTTACTCAGAGAGGTCTGGGTCTGGAAAGAATGGTCAGCGGACAGAGGAAAAGCCAAGGTGCTCGACTTGCCAAAAACACCACTATGGAAAATGCAGAATGGAGTCCAATTCTAAATCAGGACCACCTGCATGTGGGATATGCAAGTCTAGGGAGCACAAGACTGTTGATTGCGGGAAGATTAAAGATGCTACCTGCTACAACTGCAACGAGAAAGGGCACATAAAGACCAACTGCCCTAAGTACGCGAGGAAGCCCGAGTAGGCCGAGAGAACAAACGCACGAGTTGTCAGGATGAACGCCCAAGAGATGGTGCAGAATAAAAATAGTATAATATGTACTTTTCCTTATCAAACAGTTTATGCAGAAACTTATTTGATATTGGCACATATAAATATATTATGAATAATAAATGTTGAGAACTGTTGTCTCCACCTGATTAAGACTCCGGTCATTTAATGCCCGGTAGAAAGTGACGATGTTACGTCGAAAATGCTCCAACAAATCCTATATTGATATTAATATCTATTAGAAATCACTCTTTTCTAATATCCTTGTAGCAAACTTTTGGTTACATTCATAAGAACTTCAGATATTAAAAAAAAAAAAATGAGGCATAATTTACCAATGGAGTCTTTAAAGACCCTCTCTCCCATCCTTGGAGATAATCCTTCCATAAAAATCTGGAGTACTCTTCCCCAAAAAGAGTACGACAATATATATTATTTTATTTTATTTTCTCATTGCTTTCTATCTTCTGCGAATGCCTAACTATGTTTGATAAAAGTGCCATATGAAGATTGGCGTATCTTAGTGTGTCCCATAGATTGCTTCCATGCCTGATCAGTATGGAGGTTTAATGCATGGAACCCCTGAGATATCCCAATGGTCGTATTGTGCTAAAGTCGACTAGTAGTATTCAAAGAAGATATCCAATATAAAATGTCCTTATAAGTATCTCTACTCAAGACATCTTGGCTATTGTAAAGAGAATGTGTCATGTATCTGACATCGACATCGACAGATGAACCAAAGCCTGAAAATACAGACATCTCTACCATCTCTGTGTGTCATAATTATCTTCTTTATAAGAATTACCATGTTTACCTTTTGAGAGGTAAGAGGATGTTAGGACAAACATCCCGCTTAGGGCTGCAATAATTGTAAAAGCCTTATATCTGTTAGTATCAACAGAATAGGAAGAACTAAGAGTCAAATCGATAAGTTTTTAGAGGAGGTGTCATAAAGCCAACAGTCAAAGTTCTAAGAACTCCAATTTTTAGTAAATAAGAAAGACGGTTCATCTTGCTTATGCATTGATCACCGCAACCCTATTTAGATAACAATTAAGAATCGCTATTACCTACCCAGGATCGTCGATCTGTTCGACTAACGGCAAGGATTAGCTATTCCCTAAACATTAGCTAAGCAGTGGTTGAAATAACCATCTCACCTTAAAAAAAAAATATAAGCTTTTTATAATAATTGATATGTAAGTATAAAGGCTACTCCTTTGGAGACCTTGTATAGATGGAGTGTTAAATGTCTAGTTTTAGATAGAGAATTGGTAAGTCCAATTATCAAGATCTGAAAGTTGCCAGGGGGACAACAAATAAGATCATACAAATCCATAATCGATTGTAGGTTGCCAATATACGGCAGGAAATCGAGGAGTTATGAAAATAGCAAACTTCCTAAGTTCTTGTTAAGGAATATGGTTTAACATAAGACATCACCCAGGAAGGGTGTACCAAATTTGTAAAATTATCAGACTAGTTAAGCTCTGAATATATGGAAATCATTCGAAGGAAATTGAATGTATCAAGATCAAAGTAGCTGGTAAGCTAAAACCTACTTAAGGAGTTTGACGGAGCTCGCAATACATTGCATAATAGTGACTGAAGGATGTGTTCCGCCAATAAGTCAAGAAGCTCCAAAAGGATACATACGCCTAATATAAAAGCCACTATGGGAGCTTGGAAAGACTCCAGATATGCTATGAAAGTTAAGTCCCTTATGCGACAAAGAGTACTTCCAGCATTCTAACAAATCTCGAGGTCGAGATTTCTTTTAAGGGGGTGAGGATGTAACACCCCGAAAATTTGCGTCCTATAATGTGTTGACACGTGTCATAGGTTTGAACGTGTGAAAGAATGTTCTTGAAGGACTAAAGTTGACAAACAATGAAACTGTGTAAATATAAGGGTTCAAAACGTCAACAATGGATAAATATACTTTACAATAACCCTACATGATGTTTATAACCTTAAACGAATGGATATTGGATCATACGAAGCAAATTGTGAAGGAAAGTGAGAGATTACAAACTACAGGGGTTAAATGTGCCAACATGTTTAAGTTATACCTCTGAGTGACCTTTTGACAAACCCAAAGCTTTGTAATGATTAATTATGCTCACTAGAATGTACCACAAAAATTTCATGAAGTTTCGTTATCGTATGAGCAAGTTGTGATAAAATTCGTGTGCAAGGGTTAGAACCGTCAACATTGAAATTTAGGGCTTTTCGGGTGATCACAAAGTTACCCGAGGACTTGACAAAGTGGGTATAAGTCTTAAAGCCCCAAATATTAAATATCAAAGCTTCTTATGCAAGATTGGGCTTGAAAACGACCTTTCGGGGGACCCGGGGACCAAAATGTAATTAAAAGAAACATTGTTACCTGATCAGAAGCCTCAGGCGGCCCGCCTGAGGATTAACAAAAACTAAAGCGGGCCGCTTTAGGACCCCAGATGCAGAAAACAACCTGATGCATGGACAGCTGCCTGTTCGTGCCATCTAACCGACTTTAAACATGGTTTTTCGATTCTATGGGCTGGTATATGCTAGTATACATCTTATAAAAGCCATATACATTCATCTTGATCATCCTACACTCATTTGGAATCAAATAAGAAAGATCAAAGTCCTTGTTAAAAAGTCGCGTGTTCATCATACAAACACATATCAACTTCTGGACATCAAAGGAGCATACGGGTCATTCACAAGACTTCCATATCATCCATTAGACGTGTGTAAGTGCTCTTGATCCTTCTCGATTCAGTTTTACATCGTTTATAGCCTAGTAATCAAACCGTCGTAACTACGGTTTGATTTATCGATAAATCACAATCGGTCCAGAGATTTGTCGAATTGAAAGTTGTTATAAGTTGGTATTTATATGGATAATAAACCCCTAAAAGGTCACTCACTGATTCGAATCCTAACTAGGTCGTTTGTCGAGTCAAAGGTTATCCGAAAAGTCAACAGAAACCTTAATCGCATATTTAACAACACGGAAGGCGTGTAACCTGTTTTATCAGCCATACAACTTGAAAATAAGTATATTAACTTGTCTACGCTTGTATGATTCGACAACTTTCTATTAAGAACCGATTCGGAGCCGAAAGACGCAAAAGTTTGACTTTTGCGTTGACCTCAGTTCTGACCCGATTTATATAGGTTTAGACATGCCTTAAGGTTCCATTAGGACCTAGTTACATGTGTGTATAAGCCTCTGCGTTTATACCACTCGAATCCCTAATCGTCGGATGTTTCCGTTAATCGCTTAAATATTGACCTTAATGCCCTTATGATCATAAAACGAGATTTTTGGAGATATGAACATAAAATAATCTTAGTTACTGATTATTAAACATGTACGTAAATTTTCACGTCAATCGGAGGTCTAGATTAGGAGATATGCGCATTAGCGTAAATAATAAACTTTTTATTAATTAATCGGCGCGATTAGCGCATAGCCTATCTAAACCCGATTTTCGACACCAAAACTTTTACCCAATGATGTTAAATAATATTTTGGGATTTTTGAATATTTTTAATTATTTTTAAACTGATCTTAAGCTAGGCTTATCGCCTTAATTCGGTTAATACCGAATTTACCCTTTTCGGTCATAAAATGATTTCTACAAGGAATTTTGACGCGAATCCAATTGCTACTGATTTTAAATAATAAATGTAATGTTTTAAGCCTGTTTAACTAATCAGAAAACCCAGAATCGTATTTTTATCGTACGTCGCTTAAAACGGGTTTATACGCGTATTATACGCGTAGTTTAGGCTTAAAACCATTTTGACATATAAGGATTATTACCAATTAATATAATCTGTTAAAAATAAGTTGTTTACTGATTACTTCAGTCCCGAACATCGGGGTTACGTTAAATCCCTTTTATAATCTCTAAAATGACCAAAATACCCCTGCGGGGCATAATTAATGATTAAACTCGTTTTGGGCATTATGGAAGATATCATAATGATATCACAACATATTTAAAGCATATTAACTTAGGAAACCTGTTCGCGACCTATTCGGTTACCCGTTACGCGTTATTCGCGTTCGGATCGGTTTATATAACTAGTTTATATAAGTTAGCCGAAACGGGTCAAACCTTATCGGTTTTATCTCAAAATCCAGAATGTGTATGAAATACCCATATTAGACAAGTCTTCAAACTTGTCGGGTCAAAAACACGTTCTATTCCGGTCTTCGCTTAATCATGCGTTTGAACCGTATCTTCCTGTAAGACTAACCGGTCTAAGCTTAAGCTTAATTAAAGACCCGTTAGCATTCTAATAAATTATTTATACCATCATTCCAGACTAGAGCCTTCCGGTAAATGGTACCTACGCTTACTTAGGTGAACACGGCTGAGTTATTAAATTCTTACTATTTAAGACAGGAGCTAGCTCAGGTAAATACTCTTAACTTATTTTCCCTATACGGGCTTGGGATACGGTACTATAAAAGTACCGCTTGGTCGGGTGTATGTAATATTTAAATCGGATTGTGATTGATGTACTTACATAACCTGTTTAATATGTATTATTTTATTATTATTTGGTGTATGGCCTTTAGGGGTTAATGACCATGTCCCGGATATCCTTGGCATCATTTTACGAAATGGCCACGACCTAAGCACGGGGTGTAGGCATACACCTGACAGTTGCATTATGTAAAAACTGGTAATCCACTCGAAGGTATCATCCCTGTGGGCATTATACCGGAACTGGTAATCCACTTAGGGGATGATAGCCTGTGGGCATTATACCTGTGGCGTGTCTGTTAATTTAGTCCGGCCCTACAAACCGGCCCTAAACGGACGACAAATAAGTAAAACTGTATACAAGATTATATACAAATAATTTTCCCAAGTTATAAAAGATTAATTTTGCCTCTGTGCATTTTAATCAAGTGTCAAAAGGTTTTGTGCCTGGTGCATCTAAATCAATTTTCTTAAACTCTTTTCAAATGAGTCGGTTGAGTGTATTTACCAGTGAAAACTGACGTATTTTCCAAAAAGGGTTAAGTGACAGGTACTGAACGTAATTGGCTGGGAGCTCAGGGCGTTAATAAGGAATCTTGCAAGTTCTAGGCGTCTAAAGTCTGTTGAACAAATGATATGTTTTAAGATCCGCCTGTGGATCCTTTACTTCCGTTGTAATACTGAATATTACTTCATATTCGGAAAGTAATAATAAATATCCTTTGCTTCCGCTGTGCATTCATATATATTGTGTTGTTTGACTATTATGTTGCCAACCACGTCACGCTACTCCCCTACCGGGCCCACCGGTGACACGTGGAAATTTGGGGTGTGACAGCTGGCAATTCGCATAAATCCATTAAGGACCTGTTTGCCTACCTGGGGACCCTTGACGAGAGTACTAATACCTATTAGGCCAAAGCATGCTTCCCAAACTCAAAAGAATTTTCGATTCACTTTGGAATAGTCAGAGTTTTTAAACCCAAAACACTCGAACATTTTATCACCTCTCTTTTATGTTAACTCAATTTTTATGTGATTTAATACTTGTTACCTCTTTCAAAACCAAACACGACTCAAACTCATCCCCTTTAAAATTCAAAATTTATTTCAAACGATTATGCATACATATCCCTTTTCTTATACTTATACGTAATCCCAAAATGGGGACATATCATCAAGATATGAGTGATTCCCTTACCTTGACAATTAGTTCCGCTCCTTCCTTTCTTACAACGACTTCACCAACGAGCTAGGAGTCATTTCCTTACCTCGGTGATTGTTACAATTTATTTTTTCTTTTCAAAGAAACCTTGTCATGCCAACCACACGATTTAGTTTTATACTTAAATCTTTAGTCATTTTGTCAAATATATATATATATATATATATATATATATATATATATATATATATATATATATATATATATAACGGTTATGTAGCCGTTGCCAAACGGCTATATTTCCCCCTATAAATACCCAATCAACAAATCTCATTTTATTCATAACAAAACACTCTCCCTTCTCACTCTCTTCAAGTTTTTGAAAATAATATTAAGGATGATTCAGCCGGCTCTTGTGTTTGCTAGGGTGCTGATCGTGATACTGCACTATTTGATTTTTAGCCTTCCATTAGAAGAAATTGGTTCATATTTATTCTTGGAGATTTTCGTTGTTCTACCATTGTATTTTATTTGTTTGATGAAAAGGGTATGATTTGTCATGTTTATTGTACTCATTTCAGAAATAAAATTTTAAGTGTACCATAGTAGGAAAAAATCATTACATTACCCTACCAACTATTTTACATACATCATCATATACATTTCAACTCGTGCAGTCAAATATCGTGACAAATTCACACATACTATCATTATACTTTGTTTTTTTTTCACACTCGAAATTTCATGATTGTTTTACATGCTAAAATTTGTCATGTTTCAATTAATACTATATACGCAATCATTAGTATTCGTACTCACACTCATGCTCATACTCATAACAATACATTTTATACTTATGCTCGTATTTATACTTATATTCATACGTTTCATGCTTATACTTGTACTCATACTACTCGTACGTTTTATGTTTATACTCATACTTAAACTTATACTTATGCTCATACTTTCATTCATACTCATGATTCATACATTTGTACCCATACGCGAGCGTAATCCGAGTGATTCGCTTACGTGGGTCCCAAACATACTTAAGCATGGACTTGCTTATATACTACATACTTATACGTACACATTCCTATTTTTAAATTATGTATACCCTGATTCGTACACAACTAGTACAAGCTATGCGGATCATACGACGATCAAAATAATCGCGGGTGCACACGGGATTATAGTGATAGGCGTATGAAAACCATAGAGTGTACTACTGTGTATGGTAAGACACGGAGTGTAACATGACACCGAATAACGAGACAGACGTAACGTGGTCAAAACATGGTGGATACGCCGCTGGTACTTCCTATATATAAGTGTTTTCACCATGTTACCAAACTTTCGTGAAACGTGCCATGAGAAATTCAGTGTTTTGCAGACCTTCTTGGACCTAAATAAACCTTAAACAACTCACAAACGCATTATATCTGATTATCCACGACGAGACTTCAATCTTAAACACATCACCCTCGTCTATCCAATACTTATGCTATTCTTATACTCGCATTCGTTTAATCAATCATTCACCTTTATACTCCTATTATTCTCCATTATTCTTTCCTTTTATACGAACCCCGTTCACAATCAAGTCTGTTTAAACGTTCAAATCTCAACATACCTCTTTACCTTATAAAACTACCTTCCTAATCTTTATTCATTTTAGAACCACCGTAGTGGTCGTTACTTCCAAAACCGTTTTATGTAAAACGTCAAACCTTCTCATTCCTCTTAATAAAACAATTTTTTACGAATATGTGATTTTGTACCATTCTTAAACTTTCCATACAAACTACCTCACTTTTCATCAAAATACATACCGTTTTATACGAAAGCTTCCTTCTTAGGTAACACATTTTAAAATACCTCATCATTGAGTTATTCAAACTTATTTAAACTCGCTTGTCTATACACATACATGCACGTTTTACTAATGCTCAATGCCTTGAATAATTTTAGACAAACGAACCCTGTTTACAAACCTATCTTTTCGTTCCTCGAAACTTCATACTTTTCAACATATTTCAGAAACTTCCAAGTCTCGATTTTAGACAATCATTCTTTTAGCCAAAATGCTTTTTCTCCAAGGTCTTCCTCTTAAATAAATTTCGGGACGAAATTTTCTAAAGTAGGGGAGACTGTAACGCCTCGTATTTTCATATTTGTATTTTACTTTTCGAGGCGTTAATCATAATGGTAATACATTATTTTATCACATTGTTAATGGATAAACGCAAGATTTTTATAAGAAACTGAAAAACTATACAAATATATTTTTCTAATAATTTTTAGCGTAAAACTATACAAAAGAATTTTTTAAGAATTTTTCTAGCTTAGGTCCCTTTTGTAAAAAGTACATGTTTTAATCCATAGTATTAAAAAAAATGAACAGTGACCGTGAATAGTGCCATACGGATTATACCCATTTTTCTTCTCCAATCACCTTTTCCACCTCTTTCAATCACCTTTTCCACCTCCATTCTCCATTATTAATTTCTTTTTCATTTATTTTTTTTATTTATATTTTCTATTTATTTATTTTAATTATCTCCACCAATCACCATTCACCTATAAATACCAACCTTCTCCTACCATTTTCTTCACACCAAATCTTCTCAATCTTCTCTCAATCTCTCAAATTTTAAGAATTCTAAGAATTCTAAAAGAACACTAAGTGTTCTAACCATTCTCCTCTCTCTCTAATTCTCATAAAATCTTCCAAGCAAGAAAGAGAACTCGAAGAGTTCTAAATAAAACAGTACACCCAACAAAGTTCGTAGTATGCTCTGTGGTTGCAGCTTAGTCTGATCTTCCACATCAGAAACGGGGATTCGGTTGACTGTTTTGTATACGGTATAATTGTACCGCTTATAGGCTTGAAGTTTCCAACCTTCAACTCGTCACGGGATTACCAAAGGAACAACTTTGAGAAACCGTGAGTATACTCGCAACCCCTTTTTATGTTTACCACTTTTGGGGTGTAACATGTTTACCTATTAAACTACACTTATTCTTTATGCAATGCACGAAAACAATCCTTATACATGAATACTATGTTGTTATACTTGATGCTTACGTGGACCATACTTATGTGATATGTTTTAGTCATTAGCTTTCACGAGCCTCCATTTGACATGTATAGCGCTATAGGAGTAACGCACCGCCCCCTTTAAACTTGGGTCATGTTGAATTATATACTTATGGTCTTTTCATAGCAACGAAATGATGACATGTGCTATGAAAAGGGCTACTTGCGTAAACAGAGGATTGGCTAGAAATATTGCATGCCATGTTAGATCTTGTATAAACAAAGTTGCCATGTGGATTCGTTTTTAAACTTTTATACTTATACTTATGCTTAAACTTGTATACTCGCCTTTGCTTTTGCATTGAATTGTATTTTAAACATGTTACATGTTAAGGATTAATGATGCTATGAAAATAGATAGTAAAGATGCCTAGATACTCACTTAGACGTTTAGGTTTAAAGTGTTGTATCAATATTGTTATATCATGTTTTGAACAATGTTGTTATTTGAGTTTCTTTGTAATATTTGACAATTCATCTATGTTATGAAATCGGTTGAATTAAATATTGTCACCAATAGTGTTATGAAGTCTCTAGCAATCTACGCACTTCGTCTCATCCCGATGTTTCCGCCATCGGTTGGGGTGTGACAATATTGACGTTGAAGACGGGGACCGGGGGGGGATGGGTCGACGCCGGCGCCGGACCGAGACGGGGTGGGGGCACGGGCCATACCATGCAGCCTAAGGTCGTTCACACGACCAGCTTGCAACTTTTATTTTCATTTTTCTTTTATTTATTTTAATGAAACCAATATTAACTTGACAAGTGGCAACCTAATTTATGGTGGGTCACCAATGGGAGTGGTCTTAGAGCATTCACATTTGATCCTCTATATTTAGTGAGTGGGTGTAAGTGGTTGTAAGAGGACGAGAAAGAAAATGTCAATAAATTTGAGAAAACACTGTTCATCATCTATAATTTTTTAATATTTTTAAAAGTGGTTGTGAGTAGAGAAGAAAAAAAAGGTAATGATAAAAGTATAAAAAATATTATTTAATTAAAAAGGAGAAAGAAAAAAATAGTAATCTTTAGTATGATTATAAAGAAAGAGATTGGAGGATTAATTGTTAATGCTCTTAATGTCACTACCCTAAATGACCATTAATATAAAAATATTTAATTAGGGGATTATAATATAAATTCTTTAAAGTTTTCTTAAACAGGTTTACTAAAAATATGATTATAGTTAATAATGGATAAAATTACTATTCTATTTTTAAATATCTCAACCATGTATGTACAAGTCATTTCATCTATTAGTTTTGTAAATTAAGTTAAAAAAGTTATTAAACGCTCAAAAGCTACAACTTTATAAAGGTTATTTGCTATTGGTTGACGCTCTTTCACTTCACGTTACTACTATGTCATAAAGTAATTGTCACTTTATCAACACATCACAACCTCGTTCTCGTTCACTTTCTTCCACTGACATTTACTATGGTTTCACCCCTTTCACGCCCTATTAAAATGTTAAAAAGTAAAAAAAAAAAAAAAAGACGAAAGAACTTTATTAGTTGCCAAGCATGGGACCCACCACCACAACCATCGTCCACGCATGACTCCACCCACACACACCCCTTGCCACGCCTTGTCAGACAGTGTACCCCTGCCATGTGGCAAGGGATGTCAATCAGTAGCTGACTGACTACGAAACACATCCATCCATGTTTAAATCGTTTCAGTTCCTTGCACATAGAAAATTCACAGTTTAATTACAATAGACCTGATACAACACCAATCATAAGAAGATAATGTAAAAAAATAACGTAAATAACAAAGTTAAAAAGAAAAAAATTAAAAAAAGGAAAGGTATAAATAGTAGAAAAGAAGAATAAACAAAGTTTAAGGAAAATAAGTAAGATAAAGGTAAAAAAAAAGTTTAAAAAAGGAAATAAGTAAAAAAAAAAAGCAAAAAAGATAGGCAAATACATGTATTATTGGTTAAGTAAAAGGAAAAGGTGAGGGGAGCTAGAAAAGTATTGGTTAAGTAAAATAAATTTTCTTAGCTCACTTGATTATATTGATATTTTAAAGCAAGAAGACCTGAGTTTGATTCTTAAAGGTACTCAATATTTTGTGATGATATTATTTATTAACATGTATATTTGATGATATTATGTGGAAAAAAAAACATTTTGTTTTCCGTTTAACATCTAAACTCAAAAACCGAACAACCCAAACCCGAATAACCCATACTTGAACAACTCGAACTTTAAATGAGTCAGTTGTCGGTTCACTTTTTCCTAGCCAAAAACTCAAATAACCCGACCTGAAAAACCCAAAACTCAAAAAAATACCCGAATAACACCTCTACACCCAAACACAATCGAGCCCATTAGAACTAAAGAGGATGCATAAAAAGGGGTTGAAGTCGAGCCCATGGAAAAGAATATCATGCATTGGATTTCTCATAAGGAGCTGGCTTTGGCCTGTGCATGGGTTGACAACTCAGTGGGCCCGACTATGCTTAGTTCTTTATAATGTTTATTTATTTATTTTAGTTGTCTAACAATGTTTATTTATTTATTTTCGTTGCATAATAATATTTATTTATTTTTTAATATGAAATCATCAAAAAGAAACCGACTTTTGGAAACGTGTCCTTGAAGTATTACACAATCTAATGGGACAGGAACCATACCGGAATGCAGATTCCATCTCTGGTAAATGGAGAGAAATGTCGAAAAAATACACCGTGTTTATCACCATCTACAACGACTTCTCCAACAACAAATCTAGAGTTATAGTAATGTGGATTTGCTAATTGAGACGCACAAAATCTACAACACGAATATCAAAAAGCTGATAACTCTTGAGGAACAAAAAACCGATGCGTTTGATCTTGCGATTCTTGGGTTTAACTGTTACCGTCAAACTTGTATGTAAATTATATGTTTAAGGAAGTGATAGAAAATTTTATAGAATATTGATTTTTTTGTTAAAACATTATACACGGTTGTTATAAAAATACAAAATGACAATAAAAATAATAATTTAATCATGAAACCTATAAAACGCAACAATGACAAACTAGTTCTATACCCGTCTGGTGGACGGGTATATTAATGGTATAATGAAACGACAATAATCACATTTATAAAACTAAGAGAAAAGTGCCCGAATAGTCCCTGTGGTTTGCGCATTTTTCACATTTAGTCCTCAACTTTCTAGAATTACAGCTATAGTCCCCAACTTTTGTAATTTCGTTCTCGAATAGTCCCTGGCTTGGATGAGGATTAATTTTCTCTGTTAAGTTCATGTGAAATGACAAAAATACCCTCTTTATTAAAAATAAAAGTAAAAAACCAAAGAATATAGCTGAACTTAAGTGGAGCCACCTAAATAATAAAACAAATTAATTAAAAAAAACTTTTATGGGCTCCACCCCAACCTCACCTCTTCTTCATCCCATCACCACCTTTAACCACCATATCACCACCCACCTCCACCATAACCACCACCTACAACTCCATTAAATTCAACCCCTCTTTAGATTTTAGACAATCCCTACAACCCTTCTACACACCATATGCCAATCGGCCTAATTGCACACACTAAAAGCTTCTCATATCCCCTATAAATAGAGTGTTTCTTTACCGCCCATTGCATCCCTCTCATCTTTTCATCTTCCTCACTCTACTGTCACGAAACGCAGCAACAAAACGTCACCACCGTTAGCATCTTCATTACCATCTTCATCACCAACACCACCGCCGCCGCCGGCATCCCGTTCTACTTCCTGAATAAACACTGCTACATTCGCAAATTCTTCAAACCAAATCCTCACAAATTCTATATCTAACCCGTCGGCACCTGCAACAAAATCTCCACGTATCTTTCAATCAATCGATCTCACCTCCACATACACAAGATGAATCCCGATAGTACGTTCATATTATCATATACTTGAATTGTCAACTCAATTTATCATCTTTAGTTTATAATTCATGTGATTTTACTAGATCTGTGCTTGTTTGATCGAAGAATTTCCGCAATTTGTGTTTGAAATGTTGTTTGGGTTTAACTGATGATGATTCGGGTTTTGTTGGTATTATAAAATTGGGGATTCTGTGTAATCTGTTGATTGATCATTGAATTCATATTCTAAGGATATGATCTGTAAACATTGATTTGAATTTTGATTTGGATCTTTGAGTGGGGCCGTTGAATTAAGGGTTTTGAGTTTTGATTTGGATAAGTATAGAAGTGGGAGCTTGTTAATTACAGGTTAGATTTTGGTGCTGAAGTGGGGGTGAAGTAGTTGTGGTGGTGAAAGGTGGGTATTTAACAGGTTAAGTTATTTTGTCTTTCTAGTAAGGGTATTTTTGTCATTTCACACTTTCTTAACTGAGAAAAATAACTAATGTTAGGGCTAGGGACTATCCGGGAACGAAATTGTAAAAGTTAAGGACTATAACTGTAATTTTAAAAAGTTAGGGACTAAAGGTAAAAAAAAGACAAACCACATGACTATCCGAGCATTTTTCTCTAAAACTAATGTAAAAAAAAACAAAAAAAAAAAATACATATTGCATAGCATGCACACACTACTCATGTACCACAATTAAGTGTTGGTGTTTCATTTTGGCCGTATTCAAGCGAGATTTGTGCTTTAAAGATTTTAATATAGTACTGAAAAAATATCACCTCATAAAAAAACAAATTTATATATAAGCATGATTAATAGCAATTTTCTTTTAAAAATAAAAGTATTTCCAATATTTACTTTTAAAATGTTTTATGTAGGGTAAAATATGAGTTAAGGTGTTCAAAACCAAACTTTTGTATTTTACTCACAAATAATTTGTCTTTTAATAATTTTTTTTGAACGGCAAAACTCTTTATATATATATATATATAAAGGCCAGCAAGGAGCTGAAAAGCAACAACAAAACAAGGGACACAACAGAAAAAGCAGATTACAACAACTCTAGAATGTCGAAAATCTTCCAATTAACCCACTTCGGCTCCTTGAGGTTTGACCGGTTACAAACCCAAATGCTGCTTCTTTGATCTGGTTGACAGAAGAGGAGACCGGAACAAAAACGTTATCAAAGACTTTCTTATTCCTGTCGATCCAAATCCTCCACACGGTTGCGAAGACTATGGTATAGACCACTTTCCTCCATATACTTCCACCCGGTTTCTCCTTAATGTAGGTAATGAGATCAGATAAGTTAGAAATCTCAGCTGGATAACCGATTCTAACCCAAGACAATATACTCCACCAAATGCATTTCGACCACAGGCAACCCACAAAATGGACAGATTTATATCATTACTCGACTTACAGAAATTATTTGCACCAGTATATCCAGAATTGTAATTCTCCTGCAGTTCCACTGGATCTCTTCTTAGTTGAGATAAAAGTACTCCCTGTTTAAATGACAAAACCAAAATTAAAATTTAAAAGTACACTCACTCATACAAGGTGAAACTTGAACAACATTAGCAACAAGGTTATACAAGTGATGGCTATTCTAAGGATTATTCACACAGAAGATGGTCAACCATCAATATAAGCTTACATTTCTGTCTGAAGGGTACACGTAATTCTTCTGAGAGACATCTCCTACTGCATTCCCATTATATTTCAACACATCATCCCCAAGTGAAGTTTGTTGACTTGTATTACAAAATGCACCATCCGGTTGTTGCTGGCTCTGATTTGAACTCACATACCCGCCTACATCTTTTTGCAGTTAGTCTGTGTCCAACTTTATCAAATTTATCATAATTTGATGCTATGCAATTAATGCGGTAAAAAATCGGATATCGGTTATCGCGGTGGGATATTTGTAGTTTTAATATGATGCAGAATTTATATATATAGCAATTTAACACTAACAATTCATTATACTCTCCTACCATCAACAAATTAACCTTTTGCAACTTGCAAAACACTAACAGTTGTAGCAAGTAGGAACTAATTAAGACTTAAAACACTAACAATTAAGACTTAAATCACTAATAGCAGCAATAAGAAGAAAGACGAATGGTATAACTAAAAAGAAAGGTACTGATATCGGAAAAAACGGTGATATATATCGGTCAAATATGGGTCCAATATCGCCGATATTTGACACTGATATTTTACATGGGGACCGATAACTGACTCATCGGTGATATATCCCCGATATTAACTGCATCGCTCAAAATGGACATTTGCCGTCTACACTTAAAACCTCTGGTCAATTATCTTAATTCTTAACACCAAATAAAGGAAACAAACCTGGATATTGTTCAGATGCATAATTGTTTGAACCACTTTGCATCCCTCCGTAATCTTGTTCATCAACTGAAAACGCTGAATCTTTTGAAATCTCATTCTCACTGTAAAACGCACTGATATCTTTCAAGTTTTCCTCGCCCAAACTCAACTGTTCTTTTATTCTTCTCAACACTTGATCAATTTCAAAGTTCGGTGAACCGCTAATTTCCTCAATTCCTTGTGTACAACTCAAAGGACTTGTCCCGTTGGATCTAGTAATCACATCTGAACTAAATTCTATTGAACTGGGACTAGAGGTGTTGTCGTAAGGTTCACTAAACTGACTAAAAACAGCAGAAGATTGAGTGAACTGAGAAGCGTAAGAGTTTGAACCCTGAACAAGAGCAGAAGAGCCCGGAGAGAATGTTGAAATGGATCCAGGACTATGCCCACTCTGCACTGACAAAAAAGTCAACAGAAAAGAAAGTGTTTTCAACATGATACGCATACATATAATAGTCAAGTTTTCGCCAAGCTAAAGTGACATGAAGATGTCTACGTTCTGAAAATATGCATAAAGAGGAAATATGAGTTTGTTCTTTTATTATTAGTAAATTATTTAAAACATTAATTACGTTACATTTACATATGTGTATATACACACACGCATATATATATATATATAGAGGCCGGTTAAGGTACAAAAGGCTCTTAACGTACGACGGTACGCGATCACCAATATAACGTGCGTAATTATGCAATAACGTGGTAATTAGGGTTAACCCAACCCATGCGCAATTATGCAAATAACGTGTGTAATTATGCAATAATGTGCGTAATTTTGCAAATTTAATTGCTATTGTGCCATCGCGTTCAATTGAAGGCCTAGATTAGATCAGATGTGAGGTTGAGATGCTCGCGTACGCATCTCACGATAAGGTGGTCTTGTACGTTAACTGGCCTCTTTATATATATTATAATGTATAGGGCTAATGTTATAGAATAGCAATGTACTTAGGTTGGTGACTTGGTGGTTTATTTTGGTAATTGTACTTATATATGTATATTATCATGTATGGGCTAGTTTCATGAGGCGTTTTTTCATGAGGGAGTGTCATTCATTAGAACTACCGTTTCTACTGCAAAATCACGAGACTTACCACGGTTATATCTCTATAATGAACAAGTACAATGTGATCCATTCCCCTGTCACCATAAGATCAAGAAATATATAACCCTGTTAGCACAGAAATATATTAAAGTCTAGATCTATGTTCCAACTTTTAGTTATGACAGAACATTGAATACCAAAGTGTTTAAAAAACTAAGTAGTCAGCTGTAATATAAAGCCATAGTATAGAAAACAAGCAAAGCAACAAAGATAAGAAAGATACTCACGAATCCAACATCCAATAACTACGCCTCTGGAAGTTCGGATTCACCTCACCGTGTGCATAGTAACAGTTTAATGCCTCAACATTTCCAACCTATGATATTTTATAGTATAATCAGTAAATTATGGTTGAGAAAAGATCTTAATTCCATCTAAGTCCATATTTGACTTATATTCAAAAGATACCCATGCTTTAAAAGGGAAAAATGGAATAACCTTTAGGCGTTCATGTGCTTCTCCAACAGTTCTTCCATCCTTTTTTCTCCTCCAAGTATGACCATCTTTACGGAAAAAACGCAGGACCCTCTTGTTAAACAGAAATAAGGAACCACCTGTAAAAGGATTTAATAAAAAAAATAACAAAATTATTAGCAAACTACTGTAATAGACATAGACTCACATACACCTTTTCAACAAAGAAAAATAAATGTATAAACATTACTGGGTGGCTTTTGGACGGGCTCATTGGTAAGCTGTTTTTCATCAAAATTCTGCAGTATGAAGAACACCTCCCCTGGTTTTAACCACCTGATTTGTGCTTCTTGGACAAGATCAGCGATGTTATACCCTGAGAATATAAACAAAAAAGTGAGATACAGATTACAGAACTAACATTAGAATATCAAGATAAATGTTGTTACAGGATATTCACGTGACATAAACTTGTTACAGTTTCACATACATTACTTAAGGTTTAAACTTTAAACCTGTCATCAATATTTTGCGGGCTTTTTTTCACTTCTTCAAACACGAAGGTTCTTTTTCTGCAAACTGGACTGAGCGGTTTGGTTTGCAGAGGTTTAAAAACCGTCGGGTATCAAACTGGGTTCGTTTAATCCCAGTAAGATAACCAAAGTAATAATATGTTACATAGCCCTAGAAGTTTTTCCTTACATGTGCTAAAATAATTTCCCTCTTTGCTTAAAGTTGTCTTTTCCCTAAAATTCAATACATGTCATATAATATGTAAGGATATTACATAGTTTTAGTAGTTTCGGGTCAATCCCACCCATGCTAAAAGTTGCCTGGAGTCCTAAAAACCATCAAAACCACACCGTGAACACCCCTAACTATATCCAGGAACAAAATCACAATATATAGCTAGCTAGAGACTACAGAAATGATGCAACTGCTTATTCTACACACATAACAACAGTAGCAGACTAACAGCTTGAGTATGTTACAATCAAGTACTAGCCTATTAGCATCTTTGTTGCAAGCAAACCTAACTCAAAAACCTTCACCTAATTACATATAGCAACACTATTATTAGGTTCTACACCGATCACATGTATCCTATCATCTTCCAAAACACAACAAAACTTCTCACTAAATTAGTTATTTCAGCAGATCGCTAATCGCTTAATTCAACACATAACAATGACAAATTGACGGTTCAATACTTCAATTGCGTGTGTGATTAACAACGTGAAAGCAGTTAAAACATTGAATCTAATAAACTATATCAAGTATACAGACAAAATTTCCAGTAATTCAGCATACGAACGTAAACTAGTAGTTCAATTTCGTGTGATTAACAACATGAAAGCAGTTGAAACGTTGAACTAAAATAAGTAAATAACCTAAATCAAGTATACGCAAAATTTGAAGCAATTAAGCATACGAACGTAAGCTCCAAATAGATACAGTTAATTAACTTATGGAAAACTAAAATTTGACCTGACGTCATCATCTGTATAGTGTATACTCTGCTCTGCACACGACTGAAAAACAACAACGAGCAATAGATTGATTAGATTCTGATTCGTCACGTATTCTCGAAGCTTCGAGATTACTTCCGAACGCTAACGTACGCCGTAATAAGATCTAACGGTACCGTCGTACCGGAGGAACTGAAACCGGTGGTTTAACTAAAGTTATTGAGTGACGGTGTTCTGATAACGGAGACGACGGAGATCAGTGTAAAAACGCATGATTTTGTGTGGATGAGTAGTGGTGGTTTGCGGTGGTTGGAAGGAGTGAGAGAGAGAAACTCCGGCAAAGGGACGACGGAAAGGAGGTACGGTTGCAGAAAATATCCTTTTTATCATTGAGAATTTGAAAGTAATTATTAATATGAGTAAACTGCCATTTTGGTCCCTGTGGTTTGGGCAGTTTTGTCATTTTAGTCCAAATCTCAAACTTTTTAAATCTGGGTCCCTGTGGTTTGTATTTTGTTGCCATTTTAGTCCAAAACTCAAAATCTATCATTTTTGACTATTTTAAGGTCCTTTTTTTGTCTTTATCTGCAGGGGTAGTTTGGTCCATTTAATTTTCATTAATCCAATTTCTTTATTAAAAAAACCCCAAATATAAATACCCCTTTATCATCAGACCAATTACATCATCATCTTCAACCCTTTTCTCATTCATCTTCCCCTCTCCCAAATCTTAGAAACAAAACCAGCCCATATGCACCACCCAATCAAGATGGCACAATGACAATCACCACTCACTCTTTAATCTCCACCTTCACCCCTCCTCACCAAACCTTCAACCACCACCACCACCACCTCCGTCACCACTAACTCAAACCCCCACTCAAACCACGCGCACAACTCTCCCTAACAACTCCACAACCACAAACCTCTCAACCAACCCCAACCACCACCGGCGTCATTGTCATCGGCGCTGGTCCACCAACCTCCACGCCGACATCCCCTTCCTCCTCCTTGAAGCCGCCGACGCCGTGGGCGGCCGTGTACGCACCGACACCGTCGACGGCTTCCTCCTCGATCGTGGCTTCCAGATCTTCATCATCGGTTATCCAGAAGCCAGAAAAATACTCGATTACAAAACCCTAGATCTTCAAAAATTCTACTCCGGTGCCAAAGTTTACTACGGCAGACGCTTCCACACCGTCGCCGATTCGTTACGTCACTTTTCCGACGCTATTCAATCTCTAACGAATCCAATCGGATCAGTTTTTGATAAATCTCTCATCGTGTTGACTAGAGTTAGGGTTTTGACTCAATCCGATGAGCAACTACTCTCCGGTGAAGAGACGTCAACAATTAGTCTACTTAAACGAATTGGATTCTCCGATTCGATAGTGGATCGGTTTTTTCGACCATTTTTGAACTGAGAAAAGGGTTGAAGATGATGATGTAATTGGTCTGATGATAAAGGGGTATTTATATTTGAGGTTTTTTAATAAAGGAATTGGATTAATGAAAATTAATTGGACCAAACTACCCCTGCAGATAAAGACAAAAAAGGACCTTAAAACAGTCAAAAATGATAGATTTTGAGTTTTGGACTAAAATGGCAACAAAATGCAAACCATAGGGACCCAGATTTAAAAAGTTTAAGATTTGAACTAAAATGGCAAAACTGCCCAAACCACAGGGACCAAAATGGCAGTTTACTCTATTAATATTTTAAATGGTGTTATTATTACTCTTTATAAAATTCAGGTACTTTTGTATTGGGATTTTTGTCGTTTGTTCTGGTTAAATTAATGTTTATAATTGACCTATAAAGTTAATTTGAAAACTACAGATTCCATCTACATGTCTTGGTTTTTTTTTTAATTAGAAAAAAAAAAAAAAATTGGTTAACTCACACTGTCACACACACCATTTGAAGTCTAAATCTAGATTAGGGTGAACGGGGCGTTTGGCGGGATGGTGTCGTGAAGAGTTACTGCACGGTAACACCGCCGCCACCGGCGTCATCCCTACACCTGGTGTGGCAAACTCAAACGCCAAGCGAGGAGTCACCAGCACTGTTTTCAGATGCGGACCAGACTAGCTGATCGGACCGGGAACCAGAGGTTGTGCCGGTCCGTGTCAAGGTATTGGATCGGAATAACATTGAACGGGTAACCCAACGGTTGGACCGTGAAACCGGGCGGTCGAACTAGTTTTAAAAGGGGTTGAACCGTTTTTTTATATATTTTTCAGTTTAACCCTATTAATTTTTATAATATTTACGACACCTCCCGGTTCTTATCACCGTCCGACTAGTCGGACTCATGAACCGGTAAGAAGACTGAAGAGCCGGTTCGATGTGCGGTCCGGTTCTGAAAAAATTGGTCACTTGCGTAAGGGAAGAGGAAGAGAGAGGGTTAATAGTGGGCTCCACTCTCTTCCACCAAGCACACTTTTATTCATATATTTTTTTATTTTTAAAGAAAAAATTGTTTGGTTTGAGTGTTGCGAATGTTTGTGTGCAAAATGTGGAGTGAAGAGAGGAGTTGACATGGCATAGTAGGATTAGCTAAGGTGGAGAGGGGACTACTCCCCCTGGTGGAGCGCCCCTTACACCCTTATGAGACTAGAACTTTCATCTACCGATTAAAGAACACCGTTACTCAAGTCCATTCAGTTTAAATATATCTACTCAAGTCAATTCAGCTTATATTGTTATTACTATGGTTCGAGCTCAACTCGTTAAATTGCATTGTTAACTAGTTTACATATAGATACCAAGACTAATTTGTATGAAGGGGTAATCAAGATCAAAGTTCTTATGGTATGGTATGTAGGATAATGTCGTAAATGAATTGGACAACCGCAAGCTTAGTTTTGTTCATATTAGTTTTGTTAACGTTAGTTCATTTAGCTTTAGTCGAATAGATAAACAAACACGAAAACTTAAATACATTTAACATGTTGATTCTTGTTTAGTAAGAAAATAACTTTATTGTGTTGGTTTGTGATTAGGCCAAACCTAAAGTAACAAACATTGGTGTCACTTGGCACTAGTAAATTTTTATGTGCTATATAATCTTACCTCAGATAGTCTTTTGTTTGGATGAAACGTTATTAAAAAAATTAATAATAATCAAAATATAAAAATTAGTTTTTTTTTAACGGCAAATTAGGATCACTGATGGACCACTGGAGTATTATTGTGCCACCAGCAGAACCATCCAATCATATCCATCTCCACTAGGCTATAATGTCTATACACAAATTCAGAAGGAAACCCAATAAATATGGGAAAAACCCCCTTTGTGATAATCAAACACAGGACCTAATGGTCTCAAAACCTTATCCCACCCCAAGATGCTACTAGGCTATAATGCTATGGGCAAAATATAAAAATTATTATTAATGCAAAACATACCTAATCCTGCAAATGTTAAATAAACAAAGAGAATAAAACACTATTCGTCAGATTGTGCTTTGATTCTACACCTACCAAACTTTAATTGAAATTGGATCATCCTAAAAAATACAGTGGGTTTGTCATGGATAAGATGGATTATTATCAAATTTTTATTAAGGATTTTTGAGTTTTAATAACAAGTTCAAAACCATATATTAAAGAGAAATTTATAACATAACTTTTAAATGATTTTAATTAGATGATAATCCCTAAACATAACTACAAAATAGTTGTATGATGCACATTTAATAAAAATTTACATTTTAAAAAGAGGATTATGATAACAATATGATAAAATCGTACTTAATACTTGTTAGATATAACGAAAGTTAGAAAGAGAGTGAGCTAAGCGCTACACAATCCACTTACGTATCACATTTAAGGCAAAATATATAAGTATTTACATGGTTATCACATTTTTTTTACTTAAAACTGATTCGACAATAATGTCACCCAAAGTTCTAAATAGATGAAAGTTATAGTAATTATTCTGCTTTTTAATAAAAAAAATGGTAAAAAGGTATAACAAATCTTCTTATGAGGACTTATTAAACAAAGTTAGGTAGTGTTTGGTATGTAGGAATGAGAGGTGGAATGGAATGGACCATTGTCAGGGAATGAAGAAAAGAGTGTTTGGTTGGTCTATGGAATGGAATCGTCCATTCCAAAATGCATTTCATTCCCTCAAAATCATTCCATCCGTCCCCCCTGTTTTTTTTTCATTCCATTCCCTCTTCCCCCTTCATTAACAACACAACCCACCACCGTTGCTACCACACACACACCACCACCACCACCGTCATCCGCCGCCGCCACCCGCCACTGCCGCCACCCACCGCCGTCGTCGCCACCCACCGTCGCCACCACCCACCTCCAATCATCGCCACCACCCACCTTCGATTGTCGCCACTACCATTGCCACTGCCACATCCGATCACCGTCGCCACCGCTATCAACCGCCACCACCCACCGCCACCACCGCTACCACCTCCGACCACTGTCGTCGCTGCTACCACCTCCGACCACCCCCTGCCACCACCATCGCCACCACCGCCACCTACCTCCACCGTCATGCACCACCACCACCGTTGTTACCATCCGCCGTCGTCTCCACCCACCACCACCACCACCACCGCCAACCGCCGCCGCCGCTACAACTGACACCTAGCACCACGCCCCGTCATCGCCCATCACTGACCACCGCCATCTGATTTTATTCCTTCGTCTTTTTTCGCATGACAAACAACAAAAAGTAATTGTTCATTCCATTCACACATGGTAACCAAACAAGATATGGAATGGTAATGATCAATTCCATTACATCATCCATTCCATTACCTCGTCCATTTCATTCTCCCGTCTATTCCATTACCCCATATCAAACAGACCTTAAAGTAGAAGTGTTTCTATAATTAGTCGTTATCACTTTATAAAAGTAACACTTTGAAAAAGTCACTTTTTATGTATCATATTTTACTGTTCCTAGTCAATAGCACTTTTATAAGATAAAATGATGTTTTTCTTGTTAACCATAACTAGCGCTATTAAATCCGCGCGTTGCGTCAGAAATCCTTGCGTTACGCTGTGGGTGAGTATTAGGGCCTGTTTGGTAGCCTCTTAATGACCATTCAGATGCTACCTCTTAATGGTTTAAAGCCTCTGAATGAATAAGAGGTAACCTCAAGTCTGAATGGTTAAGAGGTAACCTCTGAATGGTAAAATCATCACATGTCACATTCTTCTACCTTCGCATTAGTAAAATTCTTAATAGTTCCATTAAGAGGTAGCCTCTTAATGACCATTCAGAGGCTACCAAACAGCCCCTTAGTTTGTTTAACTTCGGTACTGACACTTGTTATAGCAAACAATAGAGAAAAAACTAAAAAAATCATGATATGACAAAAAATATATCAACACAACGGGAATTTGATCGGTGTTGGTTTGTTTTGTTACACCACGTACACTCGTTACAACAACCCATAAAGAAAAAATCTTGATATGACCAAAAAATAGCGACACCAAATTAGTTTGTTTAATTTCGGTACTGACACTTGTTATAGCAACCAATAGAGAAAAACTAAAAAAATCATGATATGACCAAAATTATACCAACACAGCGGGAATTTGATCGGTATTGGTTTGTTTTGTTACGCCACATACACTTGTTACAACAAGTCAACAACCCATAAAGAAAAAATCTTGATATGACAAAAAAAAAAAAAACCGACACATGATTTACATGGATAAAAAACAAACACATGTTATATAAAATATATAAAAAAACCACACAATACATATAAAAAATCACTAAACAACACATATAAAATAATCCTTTAAAACAAATAGTTACTATTACTGTTCATTTAGTTTTTTTTTATTAATAGTATACAATTCTCTTTTAAAAATATAAAACAACGGTGAAGTTAATAATTGCTATGTACATAAAAAATTCTCTCACACCTTACTAAAGTTTAAAGATTACCAATTTCGAGTCTTTTAGCTTTTAAAACTTCTATAATTATTTGCATAAACGCCCCGCTTGCGGTATGTTCATATAATGTATATATGTGTGGGCGCTTGAGGGACAAAAGCGAAAGTGCACTAATTTTAACGTTATTTTATTAATTTCGTGAAAATAACGTTAAAAGAGAGGGATGATTAATCATGCATCATGTGGTGGGAATGATAGCCGAAAGACAAGGGGGTACATGCACTAATCGGCGTTTGTCTCAATTGCTGAGTGTTATGTGCCTTATGTCCAAGGCTTGATGCAAAAATACTATCGAGTCGGGAGTCTCATTGGAAGCAGCCTCTCTATTCCTACGGGGTAGAGGTAAGACTTTCTACATCTTACACTACTCAAATCCTACCTTAGCTTTGCTATTGGTGAGATATACTGAGTATGATGATGATGATAATTATTTGCATAGAAGAGAAATAGGTGAGAATCTTAAACATGTCACAAATTTGAAATCTAATATATCAATTACGAGCTAGTGTTTGGTCTACGCAGTTCAGGTCTGTTTTGAGTTAACTTAACAGATTTATTGGTTCACCTGCTAACTTTTATCTTTATTTCTGGTGGTATTTTATGTTAAAGGTTAAATATAACATCAAATATGTAGTTGAAGAGTAATTGTTTATAGGCATACAAGTTTATTTATGTGAGACAATATATTTAGAGTAGTAATATATAATATAGAGTAAACTGCCATTTTGGTCCCTGTGGTTTGGGCATTTTTGTCATTTTAGTCCAAATCTCAAACTTTTTAAATCTGGGTCCCTATGGTTTCACTTTTGTTGCTATTTTAGTCCAAAATCCAAAAACCCTCTTTTTTGACTGTTGAAAGCTAGTTCTTTTGTCTTTTTGTGCAGGGGCATTTTGGTCCATCTCAGGTTTTTTTATAACATATTAATTATTATTAATAAACTAAAAAAGAGTAAATTGCAATCATCTCTTAACTCCTCTTTCCCTCAATTCATCTCTCTCTCTCTCTCTCTCTCTACCTCTACACATCCCCATCTGCATCTTCATCTTCTCTACCAAAACCCTAATTATACTTAAAACACAAAGGCATATACTATCACAACAACATTCATTCTATACTACACTCTAAACTGTTAACAGCTTACAAGAGTCAACACCATCATAATCGAATAGAAGAGGACCACCACCTCTGATGACGGCTGGAGGTTGTCTTCACCGCCATCAGTCGCCGATAACCTCCCGACATCACCTGTAAATGTGATCGCCCGAAATAACAGCGCCGGAACCTTGTCACCGGTCACTCGCCGGTCTTCCTCTTCCCCATTCATGCTTCCTTGCACGTCGATCTCTCACTCAACCTTTCTCTCTTCCTCTCTCTTCTGATCTCGTCGCCGCCACCACAGTGGTGGCCGGCCATATGTGCAGAAATGGAGGCATGTGGGTGTGGGTGTGACTGTGAGAGTGTAAGGAGATCGCCGGAGTGCCGGCTCTGGTCGCCGGCTGAAAGGGGAGAAGGAAGTGAAAGGGGTGTGCAGCTGTAATCTCTATGTAATTAGGGTTTTATTTGTTTTTGAATAGAAATGGGGGTGAGAGGGGTATAGTGTTTTATAGAAATGGGGGTGGTGAAGGTGACGGTGGGGGTCATGGCGATGGAGGTGGAGGTTGTTGATCTGGGGTTGATTCCTTGTGTTAGTTCTTGATCTGGGTTTTTTTAAGATGATCTACTTTGAGTTCTTGATTTGGATTTTTTTTTTTAAATATCCATTTACCCTTTAAAAGCAATACAACACATTATATTTATGAAATGACCAATTTACCCCTGAATTAAAAGACAACATCCGGCTTTCATCAGTGAAAATAAGGGGTTTTTGAATTTTGGACTAAAATGGCAACACAAGTGAAACCACAGGCACCCAGATTTAAAAAGTTTGAGATTTGGACTAAAATGGCAAAAGTGCACACACCACCACAGGGACCAAAAAATGGCAGTTTACTCTATAATATATGATAAAAGAGAAATACATTAAACGAGTTGTGTCCGTATCAATACAGGAGTGTACAAGCCTTGTCCGGTTCCACATGTGAGACCTAATTTTCAGGTTTGTTCAACATGTTTGATCCACCAACCTATTAATAAGCTTCGCTTAGCAACCATGTTCATTCAATAACATATAAATTATAACTATATTATAATTGAGATGAGATGCATAAACGAAAAACATAAACTATTTAACCAATTATATCTTGTTCATAAAGTATTTGAGTAAAACAAAAACAAAAGAGGTTGCGAGATTGATGGGTCCAAATGGGAGACGAATATTAAATGCTAATTTGATGTTTATTTCAAAACTAGTTTATGTCTAGCCCGCGTTGCGGGGCGATGCCCGAATAATTCTCAATGAATTAAAAAAAGACTATTATAATTTTGCTAGGAAAAAAAAACGATGATAAAACCGTAATTTTGGGCACAGGGCAAAACTATAATTTTTCAGGACTAATGAGGCAGTGTTAGGCAGCTCCTTGACACGAAAAAAATCAAATCGAGTAAACCAATTAAAACAAAAAACCTTTATAGTTTTGCTAAAAAAACTAAAACGATGGGAAAAACGTAAATTTTAACTCAGGGCGAACTCATAATTTTAATCCAGGGATAAAATCGTAAATTAAATGGACCAATGGGGGAGTGTCAGGAAGCTGTCAGCATGATTGTAATTTTACACTGGGGGCAAAATTGTAATTTCACCACGAAACAAACAAAACCGATGGACAACATGTAAATTTAAGTTGAGGGCAAAATCGTAACTTCGTTGTGAGAAAAAAAACTAATGGCAAAACTATAAATTTATACCGGGCAAAATCGTAATTTTGAACTGAGGGCAAAATTTTTAGCTGAGAGCAAAAGCGTAAATTTATTTTTAAGTGGGGGTAAAAACATAATTTTGAACTGATAGAAAAATCGTAATTTTAAGAGAAAAAAACTAACGGCAAAACTGTAAATTGAAACAGGGCAAAATCGTAGTTTTGAACCGGAGGCAAAAATTGAAATATTTAGCTGGGAGTAAAAGCGTGAATTTTTAAGTGGGTGTAAAAACATAATTTTAAACTAATGGCAAAATCGAAATTTTGAAACGGGATAAAATCGTAAATTTGTTGGGCCAATAGGAAAGTGCTAGGAAGCTGCCTGACACTATTTCTCTGCCACCCATTTAACCCAATAGACGAAAAGCACTATTACCTCACATGGGCTTTGTAGATATTGAATTTCATTTTTACAACTTTCGATTTTAAAGTTTGCCTGGATGAAGAATAAAACAAAAAACTTAAAGAAAAAAGGTATTTGGTTCATTTTTTCTATTTTTTAAAATTATATAATAACGAGTTGAAGTTACCCGCGCGTTGCGGCGGGTGTTGATCAAGAATGTTTTTAGTGTCAATAAATAAATACGATGCAATAACCGTTAAATTTATGCAAAACATTTTTTTTCAAAAAGGAAATCAACTCGATATGTGCATAACAAAACTTAAAATTTTGTATGGTGTTAAAAAACAGTGTTAAAAAATTGGTGTTGCAAAAAACATATTGAACATTATGTGTGATGAACCAGTAGAATATTTTTAAGTTAACATGAATCTTAGGACTCTACAAACACAAAATCGACATACAAATCCTGTTGCAATAAGCCCTCTTGCAAAAAAAAAAAAAAAAAACAAAAAACAAAAAAAAGCATGTGTTGTTTGTAGCATGTAAACAAACAAATTGACAACGAAAAACACCAAAATTAGTTTGATTAGGTCGGATGCCAGATTTGAATGTGTATGCTTCGAGTTACCTGATTAACCCAAGGAACTTATAAACGGAATCCACCGTTTTTAGGTTATTTAATTTCTAATAATGAGACGTCTATCTTCCATATCCCAACCATTCCAATTCCCAGTTCTCAATATAGTTGTGAACCCATATAAATGCATTTCCTTTACTACAAATTAAGTAGAGTCATATATCGAGTTCTACAGAGTTCGTTTTCTACGGCAACAATATAGTATTTTGTGAACCCTTAGTTTAATATAACACACTCGTTTTAAATATGTGATTATCGAAATCATTCACTCGTGATTAGCGAATGCAGGTTACAAAAGGTTCATTTGATTCGATTATTGATTACATGCTACAAATCCAGTCGTTCGATTCTGGCGAAAAATCTAAACGAAATCCGAGCGTAATTTCATTCATTATCGTCATGATCATTTCAAACTCCTGATCCGATCATGTATTTTCATAGATCACATATGATTTGAATAACCATCAATTCTATGACAAAACACATACAATAAAAATTAACAAATTAAGCAAATATCGTATCCTAATTTCACTATATTCTTCCATAAAACTGATGATCATCTACGAATTTTAACCAATATGTAACAAAGAAATTGACGCCGATAAATAGCACTGCTAATAACAATTGCAACAAACTAAAATCCAAATACAACTTGGAAATATGAAAAAAAACATGTGTTTTTGTAGCATGTAAACAAAGATATGAATATGAACAAAGAACCAAAAACAAAAAAGCACAACAGTAATTCTTGGATTACCACCATGAACACAGAGAACGGTGGGAGTGAAAACATACCGGATTCGGCCAGAACAGGAGTGAGTAACGATTGGAGAAAAAGGTAAAACGAAGGGGAAAGTGAATTGGTAAGAGTGAGAATAAAATACGGCGGATTTATGTTGCATCGGTTCCAACCCATCAAGAACTGTACTGGGATGATGAGATGTGAATCGGTCATATGCCTGTACAGATCCTATACACGATGATGTGTTTTTGTTGAGCATCGAACCGTACTGGGACCGGGAAATTGGGTATAGCGTCTTGTAAAAGGGACCTCTTTCGAACCATTCGGAATGTGAATCCGCATCCCGCTCGTGTGCAGTAGTAGAGGTTTTACATTCATTGTTGATCTTTGGCGCCAATTTTTAAAAAAATTGATAAATTTTGTGGTGAATGACCATGATAATGTCGACCAGAGTGATCCTGTGGCGTTGAGGGTTATAAAGGGTGGAAACGGTGGTGGCGGTTGGAGGAGACATGGCGATTTGAGGAGACGCGGTGAAAGAGGAAGTTACGACGTGTGCATATCTATGGCTTGAAAATATCAACTAACATCATTTTTATGTACATAAAGAACCCTCGTAGTTCCAGTTTGAAATTTGATTTCGGGATAGGCAACCGTATGCGGAACATCTATGTGATTTAGTTAGAAAAATTTTAGTAATCGTAAAGATATATCATTCAAAGCGGTGCATTTAATTTCATTGTGATCAAGGCTTTGAACCAACATGCCTCTTCACAACTTAAATAAACTAATAGAACCTTTTAACAAAAGATACAACGTTTTGGAAGAGATGCCTGTTTTTATATGGATTAAATTAAGATCACACCCTTTCATAATTACTTTTCATGTGAATATATTTTTAACCGACGTGTAATTACATTTTATGTGAATAGATTTTTTAACCGACATGTCTTTTAACTAAAGGGTACAGCCCAAGTTGGTTTTTGTAGTGATATATAATTCTATACTAATAAAAATTACCTTATTTTCTGGATGAATCCTTTGTTTTTATACGGAGATACACAAAAAATTACCTTATTTTTCTGGATGAATCCTTTGTTGTTTTCGTTTGGCTGTTTCAAGTGATTTCTCTACTCGGTTTTTTTCTTGTGACTTCTCTTTTTGATGGGTTTGGATGCGGAAGGACCATCGTTGGGTGGTTGAGTTTCGGGGACGGTTTCGGTTTGGGAAAGGTTGATGGAGGTTGGTGAAAGGTTGATGGGCGTTTGTGGAATCGGGCTAGGTATAGAATCGTCGGTGTGTGGAAAGTTAGTAAACAAACGATTCCCGAGATACGATGCATAACCCGCCATATCGGGCATAGAGGAGTGTATTAAAAATGGATGAGGCATTGGACGATTGGGTGGTGGGCTAGGATTTTCTTGGAATGCCCACGGGTTGTTCGGGTCATAACCACGATTATGAGGATGCATTTTTCGTTTTGTAGAATGAGAATAGAGATGATTATAGAAGATGTGGAGTGTATTGTGGTTGAATGTGGTAAAAAAGGAAAAGAAGTGTGAGTGTTATAGTGAAAAAATATATATTTTTTTTAACATAGCCGTTGGCCAACGAGAACCCGCCATGTCATACTGATAGACCCGCCCCACGCCCGGCTTTAAACTCCCGCCCCTTGGGCCACGCCGAAACCCAAGCCCACCCGGGGTGGTGGCTTGGGCGTTTTCAGCCCACCCACGCCCCAACCCCCGCCCCATACCCCACAGTCTAAGGAGGCTAGACTCTATCCATCATTACCTAATCCACAGAAGTAACACATGTAGGGATTGAACATTGGTCTTTATTGGAGAGCCCAGGCCTCCCTACCACTAGATTACAAATGGTGGATTGATGTTGAAAATAGTTGCATATTATTTTTATTAAAGTTTTATGCTTTTGTAGGAGATTTATACATAGTATATACCATATTGGGTTGTAGTAGATTAGTAGTTCAAAGATAGGAAGCTGTTGTATTTAAAATGCATATAATGAAAGGTTGTTGATGTTACATAAAAGTTTAAAGTGGAAGACAAAAGAAAGGCCATGAAATTGGTACACTTCTTACTTTATACACTTGTAGAATTATCTAGCGGGTTATCCCTCAGGTACCCTTGTGGGTAATTGGGTATCTCAGATACCACGGTGACACAACCGCTACCCTCAGGGGGCAGAATTAGTGTATTAGAAGCTGTAACACGGGCTTGGGCTTTGGCTCAATCCCGTATTCGTAGTGATTTTTGTTTTTTCCGGTTATATACAAAGGATACCCCTAAAAAATACGAGGATATCCCTAACTAAATAATTGGATGCTTGATATTACTAAAATTCTAATTTTTTATAAGTCCAAACATTTTACAACCCAAAACTTGTAAAAAAATTAAGCCCGAATGATTAGATAAGCCCAAATTAATAATAATAATAGAATTTAAAGAAGGCCCAATTGGTAAATAACAAATATTAGCCCAATAACCAAAACAACAAAATACACCTTTTGATTATCGGCAGCAATTTGGAAACCAAATGTCAAACAAAATACAACTTCTGAAATCGACATCGTCCCTGTTGCCTGAACTCTGAAGTGCTTCTTGTTGTCTGCTGAGTGCTAAAAGCCTGAAATCGTCCTTGCTGGCCTGACGATTGTTGGAATCGTCCCTGTTGTTCGCTGATTCGGAATTCACGTCCAGATCGCTGGAATCGTCCTTGCGCCGCCTGAAGTCGCCTTACTGATCGTTAACTAGAGTTGACATTTGATTTGTGAGTTTTCTGGTCCGTTGATTGCACGGTATTTTTTTTGGAATACCCCTAAATTAATGGGCTAGCTCCGCCACTGACGACCCACTCGGGTAAGTTGGGGGGTTGTGCCGTCGGGTACTAATCACCGAAGAAAGCAGTTGCCATGTTGACCATTAACGGCTTTATAGCCATTGGAAATCAAAAGAGTTTACTTAAATTTTAACCATTTATATATACCATACTCTTTACCATTTCACTTCACCAAAATTTAAACATTTCTACCAAAATTCTATATACACACAAATAATATTGCTCCATGGAATCCAAAAGATCAAAGGTTGGTGCAAGCAAGAAAAGCTCTAAGTTGCGACAAAGACTCAACACCTACATTGCCGAATTGAAAAGGGAAGGAGACAAGCCAAGTCATCAAGTAAAGGTAGTTAAGTTGATGATCGCGCAACATACACAACAAAGAAGGAAGATTTTGTAAATGAGACAGTGCAAATGTAAAGGAAACAAGGAGAAGAAGTTATAAGATTGTTAGCGGAGCAACGAGAGGCTATGAAGGAAAAGCGTTATGAGCGGGACTTGAAGACGTTTACGGATTTCCACAAACATGTGACCGATCTGATGTTAAAAGTACTTTTAGATCGAAAACTTACAATAGAAAAAATACAATTGGACTCGTGATATTTATATTTGTTATTTTTTAGAGTTAATTGCCATTTTAGTACCTGTGGTTTGGGCCATTTTGCCAGTTTAGTCCAAAGGTTTCATTTTTAACATCTGGATCCAAAAACGTTTCATCGTTGCCATTTTGGTCCAACTGACTTAACCCCATCCAATGAACTCTGTTAAGTCAAGGGCATTTTAGTCATTTCCCTTACTATTTTAATTAATCCTTTTAACATCTCCCTCCCTATTTATATATAATGAACAAAGAAGTATGTATATTATACACACAACAAAACCACCAGACCATACATCCCCCACCACCTACCTCCACCCGTTACCACCACCACCACCACAACCACCCACCTCCACCATGCCACCCACCTCCGCCATCCTCGTCAAAGATTTGCTTCTCTCTCATCTCATAAAACCCCCAAATTCACAGAAAACCCCCAAATTCACTGAAACACCTCCCCAACCCAATCAATCACAACCTCCAAGTTCAAATCGCACATAGATCTTCAAAGCAATCACCACCTACAAAACCCACAACCCAGCGCCGTCGTTTATCACCATCAACACCCACCTCCGCCATCATCACCAGCAACACCCCACCTCCACTTTCATCACAATAAACATCCACACCATCAAACCCGTCGAACCACCATTTTTAGAGAGATAGAAAGTCAAACCTGTTAGGGACGATGGTGGCTTGTGATGGCCTTGCAGTAGTAGTGGCGGTGGTGTACAGTTGAGACGGTGAAGGTGGGGGATTTTAACAAAGATCAAGCAATGGTTCAGATCTGTTACGGTGGTGATTGGGGTTTAGAGACAGAGACGGTTCAAATATGCAACGACGATGGTGAGGGTCGCTGGCGGCGGCAGTGGTGGTGCTTACAGCGGTGGTGAGGTTGTTGATGGTGATGATATCATCTGGTGGTGGTTGGTTATGGAGAATAAAGAGAGTGCATAGAGAGAGAGAGAGAGAGAGAGAGAGAGAGAGGAGTGTATGTGTGTGCAGTGGTGGCTGATAGTGGTGGGTGGTGGTGACTGGTAGGGGGCGATGGTGATTGTTGTGGTGGATGAGAGAGAGAGACAGGAGAGAGTGAGAGATGAGTGGTGGTGGTGCACAATATATGTGTATATATATATATATATATGTTATTATAATTATATTATAATTATTATATATAAGATAAATTTTATAGAATATAAGATAAATCTTATATAATGATTAAAAGAAAAAAATAAAGTGGAATTAAAAAATAATATATGAAATGACAACATTGCCCCCTGAGTAACAGAGTTTATTGGATGGGGTTAAGTCAGTTGGACCAAAATGGCAACGATGAAACGTTTTTGGATCCAGATGTTAAAAATGAAACCTTTGGACTAAACTGACAAAATGGCCCAAACCACAGGGACTAAAATGGCAATTAACTCTATTTTTTATTTAAGTGTTGGTACATGTTTTGTTTATTTATCTTTTCATATTTTAGTGTTTTCCTTAGTTTGAATTATGTGATCTTTTTAGATAGTTAAAATATCGTATATGACGTATATAGTGATGCGAATAGATTACCCTACAATTAGAGGTGCACCAACCGGGTTTTTTTAATATCCGGGTTCGGGTATATACCCAGGTACGAGTATGATCGGGTTTTGACTTTTCGGGTATTGACTATATTCGGGCCGGGTTCGGGTATTGGTCAGAAAATCTATACCATGTGTACCCGGGTTCGGGTTTTCAATACCTGGGTATTAGAATACCCTATTTCCGGGTCCGGGCAGGGTTCAGGTATTAATCGGGTAGGGTTCGGGTATTGGTCGGGTATGGTTCGGGTTTAGGTATAGATCAGGTTTTTCGATTCATTTTTTTGGCATAAAACATAGAAATATAATGGAAACCTTTATTTAGACATATTGTATGCCTTGAAATTTGCCCAAAAGGCCTCACACAAGCTCTAAACATTCAAAAAAGTTGTTGTACACAACGGGTCCGGATATTACGAAAACCCGGGTACAAACCGGGTATGAAAAACCCGGGTTTGGGTATTAAACATAATATGCATACTCGGTCCCTACCCTACAGGTAGGTTCGGGTTTAAAAAACCCAGTTTTTCTAATACCCGGGTTCAAGTTTTTTTCCGGATTCGAGTCCAGGTTCGAGTTTTTTGTGCACCACTACCTACAATTAGTGGTGCATAAAAAACCTGAACCCGGGCCCGGACCCAAAAATAAAACCCGGAACCGGGTATTATAAAAACCGGGTTTTTTATACCAGAACCCGAACCCGACCCTACCCATAGGGTAGGGGTTGGGTATGCATTTTTGTTATAAAACCCGAACCCAGAACCGGGTTTTTTTATACCAGTTTTCAACCCAGGTTTTACGAGTACCCGGTTTCAACCGAACCCGGAACCGGGTTTTTTCAATACCCGGTCTGGGTTTCCCAATACCCTGTTCAGGTTATTTTGTTTTTTTGTGTTTTTTCGAGTTTTGTATCTTGTTAACGGCTATATAGCCGTTAGAAGGTGTATTATGATCATTTGTTTGGTTTACATTGTATTTTTATACCCTATAAAAGGGGTCTTTGATGACCAACAATAAACGAAGATGTTCATCATCTTATTTGATCTAGTTCAATGATTATTTAGGTGTCATGTATTTCTATGTTTTATGAAATAAAAAGGTTTTGCATTTTATATTTCTATGATTTATCCAAAAAAAATGAATACCCGAGGCATACCTGCACCAAACCCGAACCCAACCTGATCCATACCCGACCCTATCCGAACCCAAAAATAGTGTATTATAATACCCGGGTATTAGAAAACCCGACCCGAACCCTACCCGAACTCTGGTATATAGGGTATACATTTTTTATATAAAACCCGGACCCGACCCGGGTATTGTCAATACCCGATTTTGTAGAACCCGATCGTACCCGAACCCGGTTTTGTACCCGGAACCGGGTATTCAGAAAACCCGATTTGTGCACCACTACCTACAATTACCACAAAGAGACGATACAATTACACATGGTCCACAATTGTTTGATCCAACGCCAAGCATAATCATAGGACATGCGGGCCAACCTTATCCGGCCCATCAAACTTTTTTTTTTTTGAACGGCTAAATATTACATCCCTGTTAGTAGTTAGTGGGAGTCGAACCCCTGACCTCTTAGTTAGAAACCTTACCATCCCTGTTAGCACCACTGGGCTATAACCCAAGTGGCAAACTATTAAAGTATCAATGACCATAAGTGGATAATGATTGAACCATACTTGTAATAACATTACACTAGTTGTACACCCGTGTGAATACACGGGTTTGTTTAATAACGATCGAAATCAAATACTAAAAAACAAATTATAATATATTATGTAAATTCTTTGTGTTTAGTTACATATCTTTATAAAACAATGTTAAAGATATGATCCGTCATAAATTTTGCTTAGTTCGGACTCGTTTGTCGCCATATAGTCCTTAATTAGCTTGACATGATCTTCATTCCCACGGCTCTCTTTCTTCTGCTCAATAGAAGATATGATCCTCCATGATGCCCTCCTGGCTCCGATCACGTTCTTGTAAGCCACAGAAAGAAGATTCCTTTCCTCCACGGTCAACTCCTCGGAGTCAACGATCTTCACGACCTTTTCCATAAAGTCGACCATTTCTTCGTATCGTTCGGCCTGCTCTACCAGCTTGGCCATGTACACATTGTCCTCACGTGAAGCTTCGGCTGAGTTTAGAATAAAAAAAAACATTTGCTTGTTACAACACCATATTATAGAAAAGACCACTCATAAAAATTAATTATAAGTTCAATATGTAACATATGACCTGATTCCATCAGCGCTATACGCCATTGTCGTACACCAAAGGCCAGGGGCATCATAATCTACTCTTTGACCCCAAACAATCATAAAGCCATGCTTTGATTTTCCCATCAATTGCTGTTGAGAAAATAAACTGCACGAAAAAAAGGGGGTTGATTGTGCAAGCGACCACGTGTGAATATTTTAGAATCTAAAAATTTAATGATAGCTGGATATCAGATTGATATCCAACAGTGGTTTCAAACACTGTTTTAACCCAAAAGTGGTTTCAAAACACTGTTTTAACCCAAAGCAGTGTTTTGAAACCACTGTTGGGTTAAAACAGTGTTTTGAAACCACTTTTGGGTTAAAACAGTGGTTTCAAACACTGTTAACCCAAAAGTGGTTTCAAACCACTGTTTTAACAACACTGTGTGCAAGTGTGTTTACATAGTTACATGTGTGTGTATAATTAATGGAGGATTGATACAAACCTTGGGAGGAATATGAGGGTTTTCTAGACGAAACTCGTGCATGATCCAACCAGTTTTAATCCCATTCGGAGCTCGGTTGTTGTAAAACACTAAAGTCTTTCTCATCCCTGCGAGGGCACCAGCGTTCGGATAAACAACTGTTCTATCTTTCCCAGTAGCCTTCCAGTATCTGGTTTTCGTGGCCCTGTTGGTCCGAAATCATGTTGCATACTTGCGATCACGGAAACTGAAGAAATACCACTCACTTGAATTGAGTTTCGCCACCTCTTTAAAACAAAAACAAAAGATCAAAAAATTCTAAGAGCTTAACCCATAAGAAACTTATTAGATGGAAATTCAAATATAGCTATCATTAGAGTTTATGATATACCTTTAAGTAAACTCAATGAAAAAATGGTTGGTTAAACTTATTAGATAGAAATTCAAATATATACAAGATCAACTTCTTACAACATCTCTGTTGAGACGCGTTCATAAACATTTAACACACTAAAAGAAAAAAAAACAATTATCCATTCGCATCAAATCACCAATGGCTAAAATGAAAAATAATAGAGAAAAATAAATTTTAAAGTACCAACAGCCCCACCATCATTGATTAAAAAAAATTGATTTTTCTTTCTTAAAAAGTTGGTTCATACTTCATTTCCTATAAAACAACTAATCCAGAATTTCAAAAGGGGCCTGAACGATGGGCTTTTAGAGAAGCATGCTAACTTCACATTTAATTTGATTAATTGAATCCAATAAGCTTACAATATATGTACAGATACACATCATTATACAAAAATGTACTTTTTACAACAAAAGTATGCTTCAAAAAAAAAAAAAATAATAATAACAAAGAATAAATAACTAACCTCTAGACGAAGAGCCTTTCCTTTTGCTACATCTTTTCGACTTGAGCTTCTTACTACACTTGACACAAAACCAATCCTCCTCAGGAACATCTTCAAGCGGCGGATCACAACAATCAATATGCATGCCAACACCGCACCCAACCAAACCGCTTTCATCCCCACATATCAGCATTTCTCCCTAACATGCAAATGCGTCTGCCAAACATATAATTCTTGTAAACTGTCGAAAGGTGTAAATGTACCTACTTGACTCCAAAAAGTCAAAGTCAACTTACTTCAGAACAAAAGTCAGAAGTGAAATGAAAAATTTACCTTTTTCAAGGCAATCTTGATCATCTCAGCAATTTGAAAATGAAGATGCTCACCACAATTTTCTACCATTGTCTCTAAAAGCCGTTATCCTCTCCATCTACGCTCCATTTTTTGGCATGCATAGCAACTACAAGTGAAAACAAACATTAGAAGTTATATACATCATACCTAAATCCCTGCTTTAGAAACATTAAAAAAATTGCATCATTTTAGTCCCAGATGACATCAGTAAAAAAAAGTTTTGTTCATTTGACCCGCCTTATATAAAACACAAGCGGCCCATTCATCAGTTAGTGGGTCGAGACCACCACCTCTTATATTATTAGAAGGATAGTGTAACTTACAGGTAGCAGCGCATGAGAAAGCCAATTGGAGTTGCTAATTTCAAATCGGTTTAAGTTCTTCTAAGAGCTTAGCAACTCTGTACTGCAGCAACAACTATGGCTAGAAGTTGAGTAGCCTGCAACACCTCCTGCTTGCAGAATACGAACAATCTCTTGTTACAGAAATTACACACACACACGTACACAAACCTGTTGAGTAAATCAGAGATATATGGAGATGAAGACATCACTTACTGTAAAATTCACAATGGTGTCACCTTTAAATTAATTAAAAAAAGAGAAAAAAAAAAACTTAACTCAAATAATTGACATAAATTAATTAAATTTCCTTTCATACCTGAAACAAAATTCATATCCGATTTCATAAACACAAATGATAAAAGTGTAGAGTAACATACATTTTTTACTTGGAAAAAAACAATGCAAAGTTTGAGGGCCTTTATTGATATCTTCGATTCACCCACCCACTCGTGAGCATGCTCGGAGGAAAAGATTAGTAGACCAATCAACTTTGATCTCTTAGACTCTTAATACAAAGTTTGAGGGCCTTTATTACAAAGTTATCATTCAAATAACAAAAGAAAGCAACAGAGAGTTCTCATATCATACCAAAGTTAAACAGTTACATTCATCATGACGTCTCCACTCCCGAGCGCTTGTTTGATCATCTCTATACCAACGTTAAGAACTGCACGGAATGACCGAGCTAAAACCCTTCCACTAATAGCAGCAAGCAAAAATCTTCCCTATTAACCATTAAAAAATGATTAATTAATATAGTTTGCTAAAGAAACACAGTTCTAGCACCTTAACAACTTACATTGGCATCTTCAGAGTGAAGATTGAATTGTGGCTCGATAACTTTTACCATGAAACGGCGAGTGCCCTCTTCATTGGAATCATCAAATCCATGTTTGTCTATCGATTAACCAGAAAAAAGGATTAAAATCTTACATAAAAGGATAACAACCTGTATATGTGATCAGATCAATATGGTTTTGTACCAATAGCCCAAAATGATTGACTGTCAACTTTAGTAGAATTTGCTGAAGACGAGTTTGACCCTGATGCCTCATTTTATTTAGAATAACTTGCACCTTGTCCAACAGAAGGGTTCTTTGAAACATCTTCATGAGAAGATTCCTTTACATATTGTGCTTGATTCCCTTCTAGAAGCTTCCGCTGGGCATACTGACGAGAAGGACCTTTGTAAAGACCTTTGTCGTTTGCTCGTTTACAACCTTGTTAGATTACAAAAGAAACACAGAACCATTCAAAAAACAGAACCATTCAGAAGTTAGCCCGAACAGCGACAATATAGACGATCCTCGAGTCACTGGGAAGAACAAAAATGGTAGACACAAGTTACCAATTAACCCGAATCGTAGAGCCACTGAACTCAACTTTGATTGCCATCTGTTAACCAAAACAATCTCGGGTTAACTACTTAACTATACCATGTCGAACAAAAAAAACGATGATCATGTCTATGTGTTTATACACCTAACCTGCACATTGAAATCACCTCTGTTGTTACCAAACCACTTTAGCAAGTTCCCTTCTTGTAAAGGATAATACAACATAGCATTATAATTCAATCACATAAAATTAAACATGTAGCAATATCCACAAGAACACATTCAAATTGGAGAGCAGTGACCCTAAATTACTTATATTAAAAAAACAGAACACACAAATTAAAAGTAGAGTAAATTTCAAAGTTCGTCCTTTATGTATGTCTAATATATCAAAGTATGTCCTTTATCTTTAATAACCTCAGAAAACATCCTTAATGTTTGAAAAACCAATCAGGTTATGTCCTTTACCCTAAACCTAGTTTGTTTTCCCAGTTAAATCAGGTCACGTGAGAAGCACATGAGGGTATATTGGTCTTTACCTTAATACTAAAAAAATAAAATTATAACAAATTCAAATCTTCATAATCTGCACATTATATCTTCAAAACTGCACATTATATCTTCAAAAACTTCAAGCCAAACCCTAAAAAGAAATCATAAACTGCCTTCACCCCCTTTTAACTCTCCCTCTCTACCTCTCCACTGTCACCACCGTCACACCTCTTCTTATCTTCTTCAACAACTCATAAACCATAACATAAATGTTTCAAATTCAAACCTATCCACGACTTAAATAACTAACATCTTCAAAAACAATGTCTCCACTAACCCTATAAACAAACTAATATAAACAAAATCGTTACCAGCTTCTACACAACTCAACAACAACATTATCTGGTCTAACAACCTGTCCAGATCTTATGTTGCACCTGATGTCCAGATACGGCTGTAAAATACACAAATCGTAGTCCAAAACCAGAGTGAGAGAGAGGGGCGGACAGGCAGTTAGGGTTTAGTGGTGGCGTTAGGGTTTCAGTGGTGGGGCTTTGATGGTGATGGTGATATTCGACAGTGGCGTAACAGAATCAGGGATGCGGCGACGGAATGGTTTGTATTCCAGTGTGGCGGCTGTATGATTGCTATGGTGGTGGTTCGTGTTCCGGTGTAGGAAATTTGGGGTTTTTTTGGTGAGTTGTTCTCCACAATCACAACCTCCGCCACAGCCTCTCTATGAATCATTTGTCATCGATCTCAATAAACCACTTTGTTGCCCTAATTTTGGTGAGTTGTAAGAAATTGGGGGTTTTTTTTTGTTTATGGGTTATTGATGATAATGTTGATGATAATCTGGGTTTTGAAGTTTTGAAGTTTATGGGTTATCGATCTCAATAAACCACTGTGGATTAAAGAATGGTTACCTGCACATTATATTAGATATATTTTTTTCTTTGTGTTTTGAAGATCTGGGTTTGGCTTGAAGTTTTTGAAGATATAATGTGCAGTTTTGAAGATATAATGTGCAGATTATGAAGATTTGAATTTGTTATAATTTTATTTTTCTAGTATTAAGGTAAAGACCAATATACCCTCATGTGCTTCTCACGTGACCTGATTTAACTGGGAAAACAAACTAGGTTTAGGGTAAAAGACATAACCTGATTAGTTTTTCAAACATTAAGGATGTTTTCTGAGGTTATTAAAGATAAAGGACATACTTTGATATATTAGACATACATAAAGGACGAACTTTGAAATTTACTCTTAAAAGTAAATAGTAGTGGAATTCACAATACCTTTACGGCTACTGCTTTGGCTTTGATGACGTCTGGCTGCATTGTCTCCAAACAAATGCTCATTTAAACTGGACACCTTCAATTAACCAACCAAAAACACCAATTCACAAAAATTCGTAACAAAACAATTAACAATAACCTAATCAGTGAAGCGAATGGCAAATGCACGGCCATCTTCGGACTTGTCCCTGCAACCACAAATGACTTACTGCCCTAACTTCAACTGTCTCAAATCATCAAATCATATTCATTATAATGCACAAAATTACCAGTACACAAAATTACAAACAAACCATCTTAGCACTTACTCATACACATAATGCTACACAAATAAAGCACAAAACAGAAATCCAAAACAAATTTAATTAACATCGAACTTTCTGGTACTAAAGCAATCAAAAGTATACTACTGAAAAAAGTGTGTAATTTGTGTAATTTGGATCTTTAGCTTAGATTTATATACAACGTAAAACGCCAGAAACCCTAAACCAGAGTTCAAATGCAACCGGTAAATCACTACTCGCTGTTGATTAACCCCAATCGTACCCAGAAACCCCAACCGTACCAAGAACACAGATGAATTGAAGAAACAATGAGTATTGAGAAGCCAGGGGATGGGCAAATTGATAGTGAACCTGATTCAAAAGAACTGATCGAAATGAAACTGAGAGTGAGATTCGACTAACCATTAGTAGCTTGCCTCTTGTCTTTTGAAGGAATCTTGTTTGCAAGTCTAGCAGTTTGAACAGCAGCATCCGCAGATGAAGCTTCAGGAGTTGCACGGCTCCATGAAGAATGAAGATCTAGGGTTTTGGATGATCGTATTGTTATTATTATTTAGGGGAGTGAATTTATTTATTTTGAAGAAGAAAAGAAAGATGAAGGCGAGGAGAGAGAGGATGGATGGATATTCTCTCTCTAAGAGAATGGAGGGTTTGAATTTTGAAATCAGAGGATGAAGCAGTGTTTTAGGGGTTTTAAGTGTTTAAATGGTTTGCCCAAATGTTTATTTCAAATTATAAAAGTAGAAAAACATGGAGCCAAAATGCTTAGAGATAGGTTTGAAATTTGAAAACATGGAGCCAAAATGCTTAGAGATAGGGTTAAATATATAAATATATAAAAATCGGAATTATGACATCATCTGATCCAATGTGGCATAGCTAATATGATGACACGTAGGCAAATCTAGGTCATCATCTAAGCTCCCTTAATAGATTATATAGATTACAGCAAACTTTCATAAACAACTGTTTATCCACCTTCTACATTTGCATTTTTTTTAAGGCTAATATTACTAGAAAACTAGCAAGGAGATAAAACCAGCCAACCAGGGAAACATCTACATAAAGTTGAAACTATATCAATCATCCTATTTTAGGAGAGAGATTTTAGAACGATTTTTAAGGCATAAAAAACCCGAACGCCTTCATGTCTAGTACCATGATTATAAGCAAGGGCGTAACTTATAAGAGGCTTGGGGGTGCCCTGGCCAGCCGTTGTTTCGGTTAGTATTGTTGATTTTTTGATTTTTCGTCCTAAATTTTATAAGTATAATGGCAGGCCTCCACCAATTATTTTGCCTAAAAATTCCCGGACCCTACCAATTTTCTTGTAAAAAAATCACATACATAATGTCGTATTGAGTTATAAAAAAACATGAAGAACAAGGCTGTTATATTCATATTCCTTATTTAAATAGAATAACTACTTAGAATAATGAAACAGATTCTATTACAAGTTATCGAACCTATGAATCTATTCACTATTTTTTATTTGTGATTTCATGATTAGGCCTTGAATTATGCCTTGAATCTAGAAAAAAATATACAAAAATAGACGAAAAAATTTGAATGAATAAATAATAAAAAAATATTGTTTCCCTATAGTCAAATTTGAAGCACATATCCCCTTTGGATGAATGCCACGAAAACCACTTTAAATAAAAAAATTTATACTTGTTTTTAAACTTGAAGTGAGCTTTTAATAAAGTTTGACACTAGCTTTATACAAATGAAACTTGAGGGTTGTTTGACCCGACCCGAACTGAATCACCAATCCGAACATATAACCCACTCATTATAGGGTCAACCTTCCCACTTGAGAAAACCACCATGCTCTCATACTTCTATATTTGCAATAACTTTAATTAATATTTATATCTAATTACAAGAAAATCTTATATCTAATTACAAGAAAATCCAAATAAGACTGGACTAGACCAGAACAATCTATGTTGGGTTTGGTTCTCATCGTTTTGGGTCATTCTAGTTCGTTTCCGATGATAGCGAAACCAAGGGAGGGTCAAAAGGGTTCCGAGACCCTCTCTACATAAAAAAAAGTCAAAATTCGCTATGTAAACAAGTTGGGTTTTAAGAAAAGAAAAAAAAGGACCCTCTAGTAACTAAACCTCAATTTTAATAAAGAAAATTATCATTGTTTGGAGGGGAATTGGATTTTAATAATCCCAACTTTCAGCAATTGGCCGATAATAATCCCAACTTCAAAAATAGCCTACAACACTCCCAACTTGTAACATTTTGGCCAGCAATGATCCTTGTCTAACTGGGTTAGTTAAAAGTGACGTGGCAGCTGACGTGTTTAAAACTTGAAATATTTTGGCCACCAATAATCCCCAGTTTCACTAATTGGCCGGAAATAATCCTCCAGTCACCACCATCATCTCCGACCTCCACCACCACCACAGCACCGCCACCACCACCACCACCGCACCGCCACTACCACCACCACCACCACAGCACCGCCACCACCACAGCACCGCCACCACCACCGCCGCCACCGCCACCACCACCGCCGCCACCACCACCACGTCACTTGCCGGTAATGTGGTGGCGGTGCTGTGGTGGTGGTGGTGGTGGTGGCGGTGCGGTGGTGGTGGTTGTGGTGGTGCTGTGGTGGCGGTGGTGGTGGTGGCGGTGCTGTGGTGGCGGTGCTGTGGTGGTGGCGGTGCTGTGGTGGTGGTGGTGGTAGTGGCGGTGCGGTGGTGGTGGTGGTGGCGGTGCTGTGGTGGTGGTGGAGGTCGGAGATGATGGTGGTGACTGGAGGATTATTTCCGGCCAATTAGTGAAACTGGGGATTATTGGTGGCCAAAATATTTCAAGTTTTAAACACGTCAGCTGCCACGTCACTTTTAACTAACCCAGTTAGACAAGGATCATTGCTGGCCAAAATGTTACAAGTTGGGAGTGTTGTAGGCTATTTTTGAAGTTGGGATTATTATCGGCCAATTGCTGAAAGTTGGGATTATTAAAATCCAATTCCCCTTGTTTGGATGAAACGTGAATTTTAATATGTACTAGAGGTCAACATATCAATTTGGAACACTACTAGGAGGAAAGCACAATATCCTTTTTAGGAAAACATGAGTTTTTCTTGCAATGTAAATAGAATGCGTATGCCACCAAGAGATTTCGATTTCAATCTTTCATCAATGGTTTTAGAGTAAAATGTGAAAATGGTCCCTGAGTTTAAGTTATTTTTGTCACTTCAGTCTAAAAATAGAACTGTTTGTATCTGAGTCCCTGAGGTTTCATTTTTGTTGCCATGTTCGTCCAATGGCAAACTGGGTTAGAATTTTCTGTTAACTTCTCCCTTTTTTATCGTTTTCCCCATTTAATTAAAATATATTATGGCATAAAATGACGATTATACCCTTCATTTAAACAAATGAGGAAAACCACAAAAAGGATAAGTTAACAGAAAGTTCTAAATCAGTTTGCCAATTGGATGAAAATGACAACAAAAAATGAAACCTCAAGGACTCAAATTCAAAAGTTTTTATTTTTAGACTAAAGTGGCTTAAACTCAAGGGTCATTTTAGCATTTTACTCCTGGTTTTAAAACCAGATTGGTTAAAAACAATAGTAAATGTGGGAATTTTAGGATAATATTTTAGATATCAAAACAAAAAAATTATACATGTGGTATCATACTTTTTATTTCTGATTTTCGACTCGTCTACTTTTCGAATAATACAACAATATATCCACGTATACATGTTAAGTTTGTGTATAGCTTTTGGTAATAAAATTGTGAAAACAAGATCTTATCACATGCATGAACTTTGGCAGTGAATCTCAAGTGACTTGGTTCACTAGGTTCCCACCCACGCATCCCCCAATCCTCTTTGCTTCTCACCAAAGTCTATGCCCCTCTTTATCTCGTTTATATATAACATCAATTCAAACCACTCAAAAAACACATACAAACAAAACTAATATAGTGTTTTGCTTTATAATATACAATGTTGGATTGGGGCCCGGTTTTTGTTTCAGTGGTACTCTTCGTGTTGTTCACACCAGGGTTACTGTTTCAGCTCCCAGGACAAAGGCGTTGTGTTGAGTTTGGCAACTTTCAGACGAGTGGAGCAGCCGTCTTCATACATACATTGCTTTTCTTTGGCTTCATATGTCTCTTCATGTTTGCCGTTAAGATCCATCTCTACGTTAGCTAATTAAAACCGAAAAGATCACAATTATGTCTGATTTTTACGTTTTCAAATTGTTTGTTGAATTTCTAATGTTTTGGCACTTGCTTTTGTTTTGATGAAAATTATAAGAAAATATCAAGTTGTTAGCTTGGATGTCACTTAAAAAACTTTTGTGTTAGGACATATTTGATATGTGTCCACTTACCATGAATGCATAATGATATGATGGGTTATATTTATTTGACAAAATACTTTAAATGATATTTAGGAATTAAGGTTTGTTATCTCGCTTTTTATGTCCCAAATTATACGACATAATACTGCAAATGATATTTGGGGATCATAATAATTTTAATATGGTTGTTAGTGGGAAAAGTTATTATTTAATTAAAGAATATATATGGGTAATCATATATGAGGATTTTTTTAAGTGAACAAATTTTATGGATAAATGTGTATTTTGGTTAAATTATACGGATGAAGAAAAAGGTTCAATTGTGAATGCTCTTACAAACACACCCTCACTGCTTCGACCCATTTCACCACGATCATCCGCTCCTTTTTCTGACAACCCCCCAAATTGGTCCTCATTCCCATTGGTGACGATCGCCTAATAGGACCCTAAAGGTCCAGTACACGCTGACTTTTGACATGTCCGTCACTCTCCCACAGTCTTAACTTCACAAACACCGCAACATCCACCGCCGACGATTTGGAGACCTACGAATTCCTATTCTGATCTCGTCCGTCTTGGCAATTATTATTAAACCCTTTGTTCATACTCGATATCAAGTCCCAATCGAATATATCAAACAAACATAAAATTATGGCTAGCTCCCACAATATTATCAGATCAAGAAAACTACTTAAAAACTTGATTCTTACAAATCCCTACCCAATACGCGGTATATTTATACAATAACTAGGATTGTCCACACAATTATCCTAAAGACATCCAAATCTAACTCGTTTGGGATGCTAGATAATTATCTAATCAATTAACTAGGACATGATAATTATAATTAATTATTAAATCACAAACACATTTAATAATCTACAATTGTCCACACCTTGAAACCCTCCTCGAGCCTTGCACGCCAAATCAGTTTCATTGTTCGGAATTCCCAACACGATACATATTGAGATTTCATGTTTCTAAAGTCAGTATCGAAATCAGGTCTCAGATCTTTTGATTATATTGATTCTAACATCTGGTTTCCTATAGATATATAGATATTTTGATTTTATTGATTCTAACAACTGGTTTCATACTATTAACTAAATATTATATTTCATAATAATAATTTTTGGTCAGCTATTATATATTTAATGCGAAGGAAAAGACGTGCAGAACGTGCGTCTTTACTACCAATCAGCGTATGCCAGCTGGCAAGCGACGGTTCACTGATGGTTGCCACGCGCGTGTGGTCTCCCATGCGCTTGACAATAGACGAACAAACTACATGCTTCACAGTGCATTTAATGCCTCGGGCAGTGCATTAGTCATAGACTGTAACACCCCAAATTTCGTTGACATGATATAATGTTTAATCGCAATACTTTAGCGAAAAGAAATGGTAAACATGAAATTTTACCATTTTTAAGATATATAGCATTAACAATAAAAAAAAAAACTTAATATGCATTAAGGTTTAGCAAAGCTAGAATATAAATATGAGGCAAAGGGATATGTTTTAAAAGATTGGGGGGGGGGGGGGTTAAGGTGAAAATTTTGTAATTAAAACCCTTATAAAAAATGCCCAGTGACTAAAGTGTGGGTATGTGCGATCGTGAGAGAGAGAGACCAGGGAAACTCTTTGCCTCAAACCCTAGCATCCAAAATTCCATCAATTGAAAGAGAAATTTGCAAGGAATCGAATGCATGGGCTAGGAATTTTGATTTACTAAGTATACTTAACCTCAAGTAAGTGTAATTTCTTGATTTGGTGATGTTTGATTATGTGGGTTTAGTGTAATTCGTGAATGTAATGCAAAATTTGGTATGATTAATGGTTGCTATGAATGTCTAGACATCAATAGATGCTAAATTTCGAATTTGAGCATGATTAGGGCAAACCCACTTGCATGTTAAGTAATGGTTAGAAATTGTGAAGTTCTACATGTTAATTTGATTGATGTTGGTGAAAAGGTTAGGAGTAAATGATTTGGAACTATGTGTTCATGATTAGGATGATAAATTTCCAAGTTAGGGATGTTTATGTTAATCAATGAGTGAACTATGGAAATTGTGCTTAAGATGCTTGTACACTATGCTAAACTAGTTGTAACACCTCAAAAATTTACGTCCAATAATGTATGGACACGTGTCATAAGCTTTGAATATGTGAAAAAGTACTTTAGAGGGACTAAAGTTGACAAACAGTGAAACTATGTGAATATAAGGGTCCAAAGTGTCAACAATGGACAAATAGGCTCTACAATAACCCTACATGGTGTTTATAATCTTAAACGATTAAATCATGGATCATACAAAGCGGAAAATGAAAGAAAGTGAGGAATTACAAACTACAGGGGCTAAATGTGTCAACATGTTGAAAGTATACCTCTGAGTGACCTTTTGGCAAACCCTAAGCTTTGTAATGGTAAAATATACTCACTAGAACATGTGGTAAAAATTTCATAAAGTTTCGATATCGTATGAGAAAGTTATGATCAAAACCGTGCACGAAGGGTTAAATGCGTTAACGTTGAAATTCGTGACTTTTCGGGTAAGCACAAAGTTAACCAAGGACCTACCCAAGTTTGTAGATGTCCTAAGGTCCTTAAAAATCAGGTTTGAGGGTCTAATGAGCAAGAAAAATAGGCAAAACCACGTAACAAAGGACCAAGGACTGAATTGTAAATCTTAGAAAACTTGTAACCTGATGAAACACTTGTACGCGGCCCGCGAAGAGGCTCTCGCGGCCCGCCTACGACCTGCCAGCGACAAACAGTGAACAGATGTCAGTTTCCAGGTCTGAATTCGATGCTTAACAGCTGTTGTCTGATACCTGGGGCTCTCCAATAGTTTTACATGCATAGGGGGGCACTTGGACAGATCTTACAACATATGTAGACTCTTGTGGCACCATCTTATGCAATCAAGATGCATATATAAGAACTTTTAAGTTGCAACCATTTTCACATTCACTTGCAAGACCACTTCTGGAGCTTCTCTGATCAACCTCAGGCTTTCTAGTGATCTCAAATCGTAATTAGGACTCTTGTAAGTATTCCTAACCCTTTCTAATTCGTTCTAGCTTAGTTATTTAACCAAAAGTCAAACCGTCGTAAATTAAGTTTGACTTCAAGATTAAATGAAATTTGCTCAGTCATTTCTCGAATTGAAAGTACCTACAAGTTGGTATTTATGTGGGTAACAAACCCTTAAAAGGGTACTTTCAGATTCCCACTCTAACTATGTTAATTGTCGAGTCAAAGCTTACTTTAAAAAGTCAACAGAATGTGTATTTTCAAATTTAAGCATAATTAGCAATGTAGGGTACATGCAACCTGTTTGATCATTAATATAACATGGTAATTAATGTAAGAACATGTCCCAACATGATCAACTCGACAATTTTCAGTTTAAACCCGGATCAGAACCGAAAGTCGCATAAATTGACTTTTGCTTTGACTTTCAGTTCTGACCCGTTTGTGCATGTTTAAGATCTGCCTTAGAGCTTATTTTGGACCAGGTTTCATATATGTATAACTCTCTGAGATTATACAACTTGGTTCAATACTTATCCGATTCATATGCATGTTTCCGATTAATGCTTAAATGTTGACTATTATGCCCTTTTGACTATAAAACATGATTTTTGAAAAAGTGAAAGAGTAGAAACATTAGTTACTGATTTATAAACTTGCACCTAAAATTTGACATCAGTTTGAGGTCTAGATTAAGAGTTATGCTCATTAGCGTAATTTGAAAGCTTTATGTTAATTAAATGGCGTAATTAGCGTATAGCCTATTTAAACCCACTTTTTGATATCAAACTTTTTACCCACTGATGTAATATAATATTTTGGGATTTTTGGAGATTTTTATTTAATTTTTGGCTGAGCATAACATAGGTCTCTAAGTTAATTTGGTTAATGCCGGTTTTGCCCTTTTAAGCCATAAAATGAGTTTTATAAATCCTTTTGACCCCAAACCTTTTTCTACTGATTTTATTTGTTAAATAAAATATTTTGAGCCTTCTGGAATTCATAGAATATCAGCTTTCCTTTAAAAACCCGGAAATGGCTCCAAATCGCCTTTTTAGGCGTTTTTAACGCATAGTATGTACTATAGCCATATTAAACATATACGGTTGATACCTACTGATGTTTTTAGTATATTTTTATATAATAACAGTAAGTAAAAGTTTTTGAACTCAGGTTTCCAGTTTTGACCTTTTTAGCCCTTGTGAAATTACCAAAATACCCCTAAGGTGCATAGTTTGGTTTTAGATGATAAGTTTCACATATAGGTCATACCCTACTATTATAACATGTTAAATCAAGTATGTTTACTGTATAAATCAGACCTGTAACTCAGTTTACTAACTAAACTCTTTTATAATCTTTTAAATGACCAAAATGCCCTTATGAGGCATAAGTTGAGTTTAAATTCATTTGGGGCATAATAGAAGATATCTTACTGATATTATAACATATTTAAGCCATATTATCTCAGGGAACTTGCATATGACTCTCATGGTTACCCGTAACGCTCTTTTCGCGTTCGGTTCGGTTTATGTAACTAGTTTGCATGAATTGACCAAAACGGGTCAAACATTATCATTTTTGTCTCAAAATCCAGAATGTGTTTAGTATACCCATATTATACAAGTCTTCAAAATTGTCGGGTCTAAATCACATTCTATCCGGTCTTCGCTTAATCGTGCGTTTGAACCGTATCTTCCTTTAAAACTAACCAGTCTAAGCTTTGGCTTAAATAAAGACCCGTTAGAAATCTAATAGGTTATTATAAACCTTTGTTCCAGAATAGAAGAACCAGTAAAAGCTACCTTCACTCGCTAATTGTGATTTATACTTACCAAGGTAAATACTTTTAACTTATTTTCCCTATACGGGCTTGGGGTACGGTATATAAAATACCGCTTGGTCCGGCATTGAATTCTTTAATCGAATAGAGGTTAAATTTATTGATATGCTATGTTTTGAATGTGTTTTGTTTGCTTAAAGCCCTTGGGGGGTTAATGACCATGTCCCGGATATCCTTGGCATCATCTTACGAGATGGCCACGACCTGAGCACGGGGTGTAGGCGTACACCTTTCAGTGCATAACTCAATATTGTGGTGTGTCTATTAATCTTTAACCCGGTCTACGGATCGGGCTACTGAACGCATAAGTAATATGTAAATCCCTTACAAGATTATTTTCACATAATTATCCCAAGTTATAAAATGTTTTGTGCCATGAGCATTCAAATCAATTTTCAACCCTTTTCAAAATGAGTCAGTTAAATTGTATTTACCAGTGTAAACTGACGTATTTTTCCCAAAAGGTTAAGTGCAGGTACTACTCGTACTAGGCTGGCTGTCTTCTAAGCGTCCACAATAAGTCTCGCAAGCTTGGATGTCAATAAAACTGTTGAACAATATCTTCTTTTATTTTGATCCGCCTGTGGATCCGTTTCAACTATTCGTGATATTTGATATTACATTTTATTAAAGTTGAAATGAATCTATCTTTGCTTCCGCTGTGCATTTATATATTGTGTTGTTTGTCTATGATGATACCAACTACGTCACTATACTCCCCACCGGGCCCACCGGTGACACGTGGAAAATAGGGGTGTGACACTAGTGATATGCACACAATGTGTTCGACGAAATGCCTAAGTGAGTTCAGTTATGGTTTTTACATGAATACTTGATAAGATGATGCAACTTCTTTATGATAATGACGTATTTGATTAGTACACGCCATAACATACTATAAGGATTGTGAACGTAATGTTTATGAAAGCTAAAGTATGAGATTATGACATATAGGCACGAAGAAGGAAGAAGGCGCAAGTCACTCGAAGGCACAAGCATCTCAAGATCACGGTAAGTTCATATGAACTTTATGTACTCTACTTGTAGATTCATGAATGATAACATTTAATACTATGAACATAGTGTAAGTTTTCCTTATGATTTATGATTGAATAGATGCAAAGAATTTATATGGAGAAATGTCCAAAAGATGATGTTGTAGTAAATTTGAAATGACCCATCTAATGGGTTGGAATGATAAGTAAAATGATTGTTGGAATGTTTGAGAATTTGACTTGTTCATAACGGGTCAAATGATGTAAGTATATTAAAAGATGTGGTATGTAGCGATTCATTACAAATGAATCGGAAAGTAGTATGAAGTATGTTTCTGAAAGAGAGTGATAATGTTAGTAAAGTAACATGTTATGTTAACGGGTCGAATAATAATACAGAAGTAAAAGATTTCAATTGTTATTATGAACTAACAAGTGTTTTGTTTTTATGAATGTTAGGTAAATCTCATAATTAATTGCGGCACGCTCGGACCGAACACACATGCAACGTCGACCTTATACGCTTCCGGTCCAAGTTGTTTATTTTGAATGGGTCAATTTACCATTTTGTGTAGTAAATGTTAATTAGTAAGTGTCTAGCATGTTAGTATGAAGCTTAGTTCCTAAACCTTTGGTGTTGTTTTGTACAAAATGTTATTGGTGAACCTTGTATGGTCACCACTTTGTTATTTGAAAAAGTATCGTAGGATTTGGTTAAATGAATATTGTTGAAAACATGAGAAAAAGTTCTAGATTCAAACGGGTCATGTCAAAATTTTTGTAAAACTGTAAGAATGTTTTAGTTGTTGGTCGAATGAGTAAATTTTGGGCGTTTCAAGTTTGTATCAGAGCCTAGGTTTGAGGGATTTAAGCATTAAGTGCTTGAACTCAAACTGAAAGCTCGTGAGAAGTGTGTGTTCGATCCGCGGCACAAGGCAAGTAAGTATTTTAAAAGTTGAAATTTTTGCATTACAAATAATTTAGTTACGGAATGTTATGGAATGGTTACGGGATGTTGTGGAAAGATGTGGGATGAATCGGATCAGTTTGGGGGTTAGAACGGGTCAAATGAAATGGGAGCTAAACATTAGGTTATATCAGATCTGGCGCCGCACACAGTTGTGTCGTTAAGTGACACAGCTGTGTGGACCGTTGATGTTTGTTGCTGAGATCAGGGTGTGTGGCAAGGCTGACACAGCTGTGTGACTTTGTACTCAGATAACCAACACAGCTGTGTCTGGGCAAAATTTCCACAAACTTCATATTTTCTTGAGTTTTCCGCAACGAATCACCAACAAGCTTTCCAAAACTACAATATTCAAATAAAACACAATTAAATGTTGATTCAATCGAATTTGTAACCAGAAATATATAAAATGGGGGATGAAAAGAATAAAAAAAAAGTGATACCAAGGTATTTGGGATAAAGAATACTATGAAGTTGGTTGTTGGAAATGCTGAGTTTCCAAAGAAAGTTTAAGTATGATTTAGTCGCGAGTAATTTCTTTTACGTATTAGAAAGAATGAGAGCTACGTATCACTAGCATGGTTATATGATAAAAAGGATGAATGAATGTCTAAAATAAAGAATGATACGATACGATCGTCAATGACGATAAGGCATGAAGTATGAATGATGAATGGAATGTGTCAAGATAAAATAATGTTAAAACATGATGGTGGGAAGTATGAAATGAAATCTAATGAAGGTAATAAATGTTTTATGTAGATGGCTGATGTGGTAAATGTAAATGATGACGATGAAGCACGCCGAAATGAAATGAGAACAATGATTGTGGAAGAAGTAGAGAAAGCGATTGAAGCTGGTATTCCTCGACTAGCTCAAGAGGTGGAAGGTCAAGTATTGGGGGTAATCGATACTCTAGTAACGTCCAAAGTAGAAGAACTAAAAGAGATGATTAATGAACTACAAACAAAGAAAAGTACACGAAGGTGCACGTACAAGGAATTCATGGCATGTAACCCCTTGCCGTACAAAGGGGAAATTGACCCGATAGCTTGTCAAAGATGGATTTCAAGCACCGAGGTAGTGTTTGTAAGAAGCAGATGTGAAGTGGAGGATCAAGTGATGTTTGCTACGGGCCTCCTACAACTCCAAGCAAAGGATTGGTGGGACGCACATTCGAAGGAATTGGGGGATGACAAAGTACAAACATTAACATGGCAAGAGTTCAAAGAGCCATTTCTGAAATATCATAGCCCACAATCCGCACTTGATAAGATTCAAAAAGACTTCTTACGTCTTCGACAAAAGGATGAAACGATCGACGAAATAACGAATAAGTTCCTCGAGAAGGTGAAATTTTGTGGGGAGATAGCGGGGACTGAAAGGTTGAAAATCATACGTTATCATGCTATGTTAAAGGCTGAATATCGGGAGTTTGTAAATCCCTCCAAGTGTGCAACGTTGAATGAATTAATCGACTGGGCAAGAGATAGGGAGATTGAGTTAAGAAGGCAAGTTGAACGGGGAGAGAAAAGGGTGGCGGAGAAGCCCACCAACACAAACCCATCGAAAAAGGCAAAATATCAAGATCAAAACAGGAAAGGGAAGACAAGTAGTGGGATTCCGACTTGCAAGACATGTGGGAAGCATCATTCGGGTGAATGTTTGTCGGGAAAGAAAGGATGCTATAAATGTGGGCAAGAGGGACATCCATATTATAGGTTCCCCGAAAACTCAAAAGCGTGTTACAATTGTAACCAAACGGGGCACATTAAAGCGGAAAGTCCGAAACTCCAACAAGGGGCAAAGAAAGATGGAAAGAAGGATGAGTCTTCCAAGGCTCTTGGGAGGATGTTCCAGTTAACCTCGGATGAAGCTAAGACTAGCCCGGATGTGGTCTCAGGTATATTCTTGGTTAATTCTATGCCTATGAATGTATTATTTGATTCAGAGGCTAGAAGATCATTTATTTCTAATGAATTGTTAGTTCATCCATCGTTTAAGCTTGAAAAGATGTTAGTACCCCTAGAAGTGGAAGTTGTTGATAGTAAAATCTATTTGTTACATGATATTTGTAGAAACTGTAAGATCTTAATCGAAGATGAGGAATTTAATATAGATCTTGTCCCGATGTACATGGGGGAATTTAAAGTAGTTGTAGGAATGGATTGGCTGGCCCAAAACCATGCTGAAATTCAATGTGAAAAGAAAGTCATTCATGTAGTAACCTCGGGGGGGGGGGGGGACGGGTAAGTGTTCAAGGAGATAGGGTCATCAAGTCGAAATTGTGTTCCATAATCAAAGCTGTCAAACATGTGAAAAACGGAGGTAAGGCGTATCTATCTTACGTGATTGACACTAATCGAGGTGTCCCAAAGCTTGAAGATGTGAAAGTAGTGAATGAATATCCGGATGTGTTTCCGGAAGATTTACCGGGGCTTCCGCCCGAACGGGAAGTAGAATTCAAAATAGAGCTTAACCCGGATGCAAAACCGGTAGCTAAAGCTCCTTATCGGCTGGACCCGACCGAAATGAAAGAATTGATGACGCAACTTCAAGAGTTACTCGATAAGGGTTTCATTAAACCAAGTGTTTCACCATGGGGAGCGCCCGTATTATTCGTGAAGAAGAAAGATGGTTCGATGCGAATGTGCATCGACTATCGAGAGTTGAACAAGTTGACGGTGAAGAATCGTTACCTGTTGCCCCGAATTGATGACCTATTCGACCAGTTACAAGGGGCAAGTTGGTTTTCGAAAATCGATCTGCAGTCGGGTTATCACCAACTGCGTGTACGAGACGAAGATGTGCCGAAGACTGTGTTACGAACGCGGTACGGACATTACGAGTTTTTAGTAATGTCCTTTGGGCTAACGAACGCACCAGGTGCATTTATGGATTTAATGAATCGGGTGTGCCGACCTATGCTTGATAAGTATGTAATCGTTTTTGTTGACGATATACTAATATACTCCCGAAGTGAAGCAGAGCATGCTTCCCACCTACGTGATGTATTGGAAACGCTTCGCAAGGAAAAGTTATATGCAAAGTTCTCAAAGTGTGCCTTTTGTCTTAGAGAGGTACAGTTTTTAGGTCATATAATCGATGCGGATGGTGTCCATGTGGACCCGTCCAAAGTAGATGCGGTAATGAATTGGGTAACCCCGAAGAATCCAAGCGAAATAAAAAGTTTTCTGGGTTTGGCTGGATATTACAGAAGATTTATCCAGGATTTCTCCAAGATAGCCTCACCCATGACGAAATTAACAAAGAAGAGCGAAAAGTTTATATGGGGCGAAGAACAAGAGAAGGCGTTTCAGACCTTGAAAGAAAATCTTACAAATTCTCCGGTGTTAACACTACCGGATGGAACGGATGATTTGGTAGTATATACAGACGCCTCCCACCAAGGTTTAGGTGGCGTGTTAATTCAACGGGGTAAAGTCGTTGCTTATGCTTCAAGACAACTCAAGCAGCATGAAAACAATTACCCAACTCATGATCTAGAATTGGCGGCAGTCGTGTTTGCCTTGAAGATATGGAGGCACTACCTGTATGGGGTGAAATGTACTATTTACTCAGATCATAAAAGCCTCAAATATTTCTTCGAGCAGAAAGATCTTAATATGAGGTAACGAAGATGGTTGGAACTCATTAAGGATTATGATTGTGACATTCATTACCATCCTGGGAAGGCTAATGTTGTGGCGGACGCTCTAAGTCGAAAGGAGTACCCGCCCCCGATTCGGGTAAAATCTATGAAGATGGTAGTCACACCTAAACTCCTTTGTGAAATCCGAGAAGCTCAAACAAAATCTTTAAATGCTGGTGACCCAAAGAAAGAGAGGACGGAAGGATTTATACATGAATTGGAAGAGAATGCAAATGGTATGAAAACAAGGTATGACCGAATTTGGATACCTCGGGAATGTGATGTGAAAGAATTACTATTGAATGAAGCTCACAAGTCTTGGTACTCCGTTCATCCGGGAGCTACAAAGATGTATCGAGACTTGAGGATGAATTATTGGTGGCCGGGAATGAAAAGAGACATTGTCAAGTATGTTGCTAAGTGTTTGACATGTTCTCAAGTAAAAGCCGAGCACCAAAGGCCGTATGGAAAGTTGTAACCCTTGGAGATCCCTGTGTGGAAGTGGGAACATGTAACGATGGATTTGGTGACTAAGCTTCACAAGACAAGAAAAGGGCACGATGCAATATGGGTGGTCGTTGATCGACTGACCAAAAGCGCACATTTCTTACCTATTCGGGAAGCTTATAATTCAGAAAAGATGGCGGAAGTTTATATGAACGAGATTATATCTCGACATGGGGTTCCGGTGTCTATAGTATCTGATCGGGACACCCGGTTCACATCTCGTTACTGGAGGAAGTTTCATGAAGAATTGGGGACGCAGTTACATATTAGCACCGCCTACCATCCTCAAACCGATGGTCAATCAGAACGAACTATACAAACATTAGTTGATATGTTAAGGGCGTGTGTCATGGATTTTGGGGGAAGCTGGGATGATCATCTACCCTTGGTAGAGTTTTCATATAATAATAGTTATCATAACAGCATAAAAATGGCCCCCTACGAGATGTTGTATGGAAGGAAATGTAGGACTCCGGTTTGTTGGGGGGAAGTGGGTCAACGAGAACTCGCGTCAAAAGAAGTAGTAGCCAAGACGAATGAAAAGATTGATATGGTTAGATCAAGGATACAAGCAGCGCAAGATAGACAAAAGTCTTATGCGGATCGACGAAGGAGACCAATTGAGTTTCAAGTGGGAGATCATGTGTTACTAAAGGTCTCTCCATGGAAAAGGATAATCCGTTTTCGTAAACGCGGGAAGCTAGGTCCTCGATACATCGGGCCATTCAAAATACTCGCCCGGGTCAGGGCGGTGGCGTACCAGTTAGAATTACCACCCGCGTTGGATGGGATTCATAACACTTTCATGTGTCGCAATTGCGAAAGTGCCTCGCGGATGAGACCGCATGCGTACCTTTGGATGATATTGAAGTGGACGAGAAGTTGAATTATGTTGAAAGGCCTGTCGCAATAAAAGATTTTAAAGTGAAGCAACTCCGCAACAAATCCGTTCGACAAGTGTTGGTTCAATGGCAACATCGGAAAGGATCGGATCTCACATGGGAAGCGGAAGATGATATGCGAAAACACTACCCAGAGTTATTCGGTATGTATCCTGGTTTCGGGGACGAAACCATCTTTAAGGGGGGTAGACTTGTAACACCCCAAATTTCGTTGACATGATATAATGTTTAATCGCAATACTTTAGCGAAAAGAAATGGTAAACATGAAATTTTACCATTTTTAAGATATATAGCATTAACAATAAAAAAAAAACTTAATATGCATTAAGGTTTAGCAAAGCTAGAATATAAATATGAGGCAAAGGGATATGTTTTAAAAGATGGGGGGGTTAAGGTGAAAATTTTGTAATTAAAACCCTTATAAAAAAATGCCCAGTGACTAAAGTGTGGGTATGTGCGATCGTGAGAGAGAGAGACCAGGGAAACTCTTTGCCTCAAACCCTAGCATCCAAAATTCCATCAATTGAAAGAGAAATTTGCAAGGAATCGAATGCATGGGCTAGGAATTTTGATTTACTAAGTATACTTAACCTCAAGTAAGTGTAATTTCTTGATTTGGTGATGTTTGATTATGTGGGTTTAGTGTAATTCGTGAATGTAATGTAAAATTTGGTATGATTAATGGTTGCTATGAATGTCTAGACATCAATATATGCTAAATTTCGAATTTGAGCATGATTAGGGCAAAACCCACTTGCATGTTAAGTAATGGTTAATAATTGTGAAGTTCTACATGTTAATTTGATTGATGTTGGTGAAAAGGTTAGGAGTAAATGATTTGGAACTATGTGTTCATGATTAGGATGATAAATTTCCAAGTTAGGGATGTTTATGTTAATCAATGAGTGAACTATGGAAATTGTGCTTAAGATGCTTGTACATTATGCTAAACTAGTGATATGCACACAATGTGTTCGACGAAATGCCTAAGTGAGTTCAGTTATGGTTTTTACATGAATACTTGATAAGATGATGCAACTTCTTTATGATAATGACATATGTGATTAGTACACGCCATAACATACTATAAGGATTGTGAACGTAATGTTTATGAAAGCTAAAGTATGAGATTATGACATATAGGCACGAAGAAGGAAGAAGGCGCAAGTCACTCGAAGGCACAAGCATCTCAAGATCGCGGTAAGTTCATATGAACTTTATGTACTCTACTTGTAGATTCATGAATGATAACATTTAATACTATGAACATAGTGTAAGTTTTCCTTATGATTTATGATTGAATAGATGCAAAGAATTTATATGGAGAAATGTCCAAAAGATGATGTTGTAGTAAATTTGAAATGACCCATCTAATGGGTTGGAATGATAAGTAAAATGATTGTTGGAATGTTTGAGAATTTGACTTGTTCATAACGGGTCAAATGATGTAAGTATATTGAAAGATGTGGTATGTAGCGATTCATTACAAATGAATCGGAAAGTAGTATGAAGTATGTTTCTGAAAGAGAGTGATAATGTTAGTAAAGTAACATGTTATGTTAACGGGTCGAATAATAATACGGAAGTAAAAGATTTCAATTGTTATGTGTTATAAACTAACAAGTGTTTTGTTGTTATGAATGTTAGGTAAATCTCATAATTAATTGCGGCGCGCTCGGACCGAACACACATGCAACGTCGACCTTATGCGCTTTCGGTCCAAGTTGTTTATTTTGAATGGGTCAATTTTACATTTTGTGTAGTAAATGTTAATTAGTAAGTGTCTAGCATGTTAGTATGAAGCTTAGTTCCTAAACCTTTGGTGTTGTTTTGTACAAAATGTTATTGGTGAACCTTGTATGGTCACCACTTTGTTATTTGAAAAAGTATCGTAGGATTTGGTTAAATGAATATTGTTGAAAACAGGAGAAAAAGTTCTAGATTCAAACGGGTCATGTCAAAATTTTTGTAAAACTGTAAGAATGTTTTAGTTGTTGGTCGAATGAGTAAATTTTGGGCGTTTCATAGACAAATCACATTTTTACCAACCAAATCCCACCAACTTCTCACCTGCAGTGCACATGACTAGTTACGTACACATCAAGTAACTATACACCTTGCACCATTTCTCTAACACCACGTGCGCCAGCTGACGCAAGTCTAGTAGAGAAAACACCAAATCTCATTTGACCGGACCGCAACACCCTTGAAACGGTGGCTATGGAAACGGTGACTATGGGAACGGTAGCCATTCTCATCTTTCACCAACAAGATCCAAATAGTCTATGTTCAACACCAAATCTCATTTAATCAAAGAAGAAGAAAACTCAGATAAACGACCAGTTGATAAACATAAAGCAATAGCAAGAGCGGTACACAACACCGCAGGTGCTGACGATATGATGATTCAACCACCCTTGCGCCGACTGATACAAGGTTACTTTCAATACCAAGGATAATTAGTCTTTTTACTTTGAAACAAATTCCATTTTTTCAAACAAATGGCCAATTGATGAACATAAAGCAGCAACAGAGGTTGTGCGCTTAGGTTACCAAAGCACGCAACACGGTAATCCATGGACACCACTTTCACCGGCTGGTGCAAAGTTCAGTATCAAAGAAAACTGATTTTCCTTTTTACTTTGAAACAAATTCCATTTTTCAAAGGAAAGACCAATTAATAAACATGAAGCAAGAGCACAAAAGCGACCGTACGTTTGGATTCACAAAGAATACAACAACGCATCTACTCGAATATTTTCTCCAAACTGTTCCAGAAAGCACTTATTACCTACTTGGGTACAAACATAGTCCAACATTCCACCCACTTGCAACTTGCGCTTGGAAGCAACACTGGACTGGGGGTGGGGGGACTTGAAGGGGTATGGTTCCAGATCTTTCACCAGGCTTAGGCGCAAGTGACCATCAGCCGGTTTACTCCCCCAATCGACAAAGAACCTGGTTTACTTTCCCACTCGGATAAAGATGAGATTCTCACATTGTCTATGAAAATGGCTGTTTTAGGCAACATACACAGAATGGGATGATTGCTACTAAAGATGGTACTTGTTACTATCATCTGAATCCACATCTTCTACAACTCCCATGTTACTACATTTCGCACATTGCCATGTACAATCCCGCGTGGGCGCGCGCAGGGATGACATCAGATGATGCAACTTTCTGAGGCTACAATACCGCATGGGCGCTTGGGGACGACTAAGGAAGTGCAGAGTAATGTCTAGATGTGTTGGCCTATACATGTACAACTTAACCGACACGTATTACGGTCTTGCGTAAGCCCGCTGGGTGCACGCGCAAGGGCAACATCTTATTATAATGCAAGTGGAACTGTCACTTTGAATCCTATGACCAGCCAGTGAGCGATATGCCTTGACACAAACAACATCGGTCAGATGACCGTCCAATACGCGGCTACCCATGTCACACCCCAATCGATGGTGGAAACATCGGGGCGCGGCACTAAGCGAATCAGATTGCTCAAGAGAATTCATAACACTACTTGTTTTGATATAGATTAATCAAAATTTCATAAACAAACTTGAATTGTCATACAAAACACCACATAAACAAAATTGTATCAAGTTTCATCAAAATTCAACATGTCTCAAAACATTATTTATCTAAGATGAGTTTCTAAGGTCATCCTAGCTTGATTTCTTGTTTCCTTCGCTTATCAACTTGCAACATGTATTAAACTACAATCAACAAAACGTTCGCGAGTATACAAGTTTAATACATAGCATAATAGTTTAAACGTATGAAACTCATATACAACATGAACAACATATCACAAGTTTCAACATGCGAGTTAACGTGGTTCATATGATAACCCAAGTCTCCAACGCGTTAACGTGCCTTTCCTACTTCGTCGCAATGAAGAGGAGGTAAAAGAATCAAAAACTTAACAATACTCCCCAAGACTCAAAGAGCGGTGCGTTACCCCTATAGCGCTATAATTGTTAAGGCGAGCTACACATAAGAATCAAACGTTCACAAAACATAAAAGTCTCAAGTATCACAAGTATCATGTTTTCATGTTTCATAGCGGATAGAGTAAACTTCAAACAAGTTTCAAGTGTCACGTGTTTTGATATAGAATACATGTTGCATCCCAAAAGTGTTTAAAACAAAAAGGGATAGAGTATACTCACAGTGGGTGCTTAGAACCAAACACTTCCTAATTGGATCGAAGGGAGTATTGGATCAGCCTGCGTGCGGGGAAAAGAGCATAAGTCCTCTAAGTGCTGACCTGGTCGGGAACAGAGTGTCAAATCGTGTAAAATCGAGTTAAAGTGTCTAGCAGGCTACCTGAGCGGATGGTCATCCGAACGGATGGCCATTAGAACAGATGGCCATTCGAATGGATGGGCTCCATCCGATCGGATGGTCATCCGAGCGGATGACCATTCGAACGGATGGCCATTCGAACAGTGTGTAGGTGTCTGTGACCTGTTAAAGTTTTTGATCATAGTATCCTGTAAAACAAACAACAAGTGTTATCATAATCAGATCATCTGGACGGATGGTCATCCGATCGGATGACCATTCGAACAGACGGTCAGTGGGTGGAGTTTCGTAAGATTTTCTAAGCTTTGAGTTAACGGAGATGGCGCGACAAAGTGTCAAACAACGGAAATGCACCAAACCCAGCTACTTCGACCGCATGGGTATCACCCCTTTCGAACCGACGAGCTATTCTTGATGGAATTTCAGGTTTGGACCCGTAAATCAGCCGTTTTTCCTGTGGAAATCTATTTTCAAGCCGTCTCTCGACTAAGGAATGAGTCGAGAGTCTGTTTGAGTCCGATTTCACCAAGGTTTAGTATAAAAACTGAAGAAAAGTTTAGAAATCAGTGGTAAAACATGAAGTTTATCAGATCCGAGCCGGAAACATATGAAATTCCGTCAGATCTGGTGTAAAAGCGTGATAATCCTTTAGATCTTGTATAAAAGTTGTGAAAATCCGCTAGATCTGGAGCCAACCTTGGTTAAATGGTGCTCCACAACAGTTTGCATAAGCAACCGAGTGGAAACCACCTTCAAGAGGTCCAAATCAGTTGGTTTTCGATGAAAAGTTGAAGTGTTCGTGTGATCTTGATGAAGAATGCGGTGTAGAAGTGAATAAAGATGAAGATTAGAAGAGATTAGTGGTAAAAAGCTTACAAATTGGCCTTGAATCATGACTGAAAGGGTCTGGGATCTTGAGAGCAAATGAACCGAATGAAAGGTGAAAATGGAGGTTAAGTGCTCTATTTATAGATGACAGTGATAGGGCTAGTCGAATGACTTCGATCGAATGGGATTAAGTCGGTGCAAGTGTGCAGGCGATCGGATGGCTTTCTGGTCGGATGGCCATCTGGTCGGATGGTCATTCGAGCGGATGGTCATTCGAGCGGATGGTCATCCGATCGGATGTCCATTCGGATAGCCGATTCTCGTTTGCTAGTTTCCCGATTTTGATTCGTTTTCCGAGCAAGGTTAAGTGTTGCGTTGCGTATTATTATGAGTAACCCTTATCATAGCATCATTACATCTAGATGTTCGAATACTATAAATCACAAGAAGTTTCCGTGTTTCCAGTTCACGTTCAATCTAGTTTCTTGTTTAGTAAGTATCAAAGCATCACATAGTGTCAAGAATCTAGTTGAAATACATCGTTCACATATAAAGCATCACAAGAGTCAAGATTCACATATATGAAAAGCATCACAAAGCATCACATAGAGTAAAAGTCTCACATAGTTTAACAAAATTAAGGTTCAAATAGTATCCATTCTCATTCTGATCGATCGTCTCGAGTGTAAAAGCGTCACAAGATAGGAAGTATGACGAGACTTGCCGAGATAATAAAAGTATTGAAACGCAGGGCGTTACAACCCAGTCCACAAACAGAGCTCCCACTTGCATAAAGCTGATGAACAAACTGACAACCAAAGCTAGCAGAGCACGTGGCGACCGCTCCTTCGTGCGCTTGGCACAACAGTACGCGTGGCACCACCACCATGCATCTGACACCTCTGCAGCCTGCACACCTGCCAGGTCTATGGAAAAGCTGCAGGCTGTCAGTCAGGCCCAAGGCCCATCAAACGTCCCATTGGCCTCTCCCTTCACTCTTCAGCTATAAATAGCAACTTCAAACTAGGTTTGAGGTAATGCTAATCTGCTCACTCTCACTTACCACTTAATCATTTATCTTGCTTCCTTAGCATATACTTATTCTCACGCCGGAGGGTGGTAACAAGGAGCAACCCCACCCCATTCTCCTTATTGCGAGTCATGGTGTGTTTCACTGTGCAAGTGTCAGATTAGAGATGATCCAGCCATAGATCAAGGAAGAAGGGATTAACCCTATCTGAACGAGACTTGACCGTGGACTAACCTTTTGGTTAACCAATATTTCTTCACATATCGACATGAAAACAACTCTTTTGAGGTTCTAAGTGATGGGTATTGAAGGAAGAAAGAGGAATTCTCATCCAATTATGGTACAAAAGTGATAAAATAAATAAATTTGATGGTTATATTGATGAAAATGTATAAATACTTGTGTTCATGTTATTGCAGAAAGAATCATGGAGGGAAGTGATCACTTTAGCTTATCAAAGTTTAGGGGTTGTTTATGGTGATTTAAGCACCTCTCCTTTGTATGTATACAAAAGTGCTTTTGCAAAAGACATTCAACATTCAGAGTCCAATGAAGAAATATTTGGAGTTTTATTTTTTGTGGTCTGGACATTAACTTTAATCCCACTTTTAAAATATGTGTTCATTGTTCTTAGAGCTGATGATAATGGTGAGAGTTAAGAGGTAGAAGAGACGAAGAGAGTGCCGCCATTGGTGTTTTAGTTCCTGGAGAAGAAGGAAGGATTGAAAGGTGCAAATGTGGGCTTTTAGAGGGATCATATTTGTTAGGGGGGGTGGGGGGTTGTCATCACTCATCATTCACAACATCCAATCAAGTTCCGCCATGTCATCAACCATTATTCCATCACTCACAACATTTTTTTAGTGGAAATGGTCATCACTAGTGATGGAATTCCATCACTCACAACTTTTTTTTTTATTTTTTTTAAATTATAAATTAACAATAAAACACTAAAATTATAAATTATAAATTTCATTTAAATAAAACCTAAATTACATACTAAAATAAAAAAAAACTAAACACTGGAAAAAAAAACCTAAAAAGACCGACTTAAACGGATGGCATCTCCCACCCCCACCTTTAAAAAAAACTGTTTTCTGTTTTTTTTAAACTGTTTTATGTTTTTTAACCAAACAGTTTTCTGTTTTTATAAAAAAAAAAAACTATTTTCTGTTTTTTTTTAAAGTTGTTTTCTGTTTTTTTAAAAGAAACAGTTTCTGTTTTTATAAAAAAAATGTTATCTGTTTTTTTTTAAAAAGAAACAGTTTTTTGTTTAAAAAAAAGTTTTATGTTAAAAAAATAAAAAAAAAGTTTTAAATTTATAAAAAAACGTACCACTTGAATGAAACAACCGTTGAATTTACTAATTTTCCAGTTCAAATCGGTCCATTTCGACGTCATTTGATCCATGTTTCGGTTCGTTGAACCGGGAAGTTTGCTAAAATGAAGCATGACCCGTCTCCAAAACATTTCCTTTCTTTGCTCGTTGGCATATTTCTTGTTTTCGGAGGTGTGCAAGTACGCCTTGACCAAGGCGACCTCCTCCTCGGTCGTCCAATTTCTCCGAACGGATGACAGGACAACTTCTTGAACGTCATCGTCTTCTTCTTCTTCTTCTTTTTCTTCTTCTTGAACGTCATCCTCATCTTCATCGTCGTCGAGATTTTGTTGTGGTTCACGATACGCACATGCAAAATGATGGATGAGGGTGTCATCTTCTAGTGGGTCGACTTGGTGGGATTGGGTTTAAAAGTATGGAAACGATTGGGGTTGAAATTGGTGAGGTTGAAATGGTGGAACGAACGGTTAGTTTTGATACGGTTGTGATCGAAAGGGTGGATATTGTTGGGTTTGAAAGGGTGGATATTGTTGGGTTTGAAAATGTGGGACATGGTTGGGTTCGTCTTGCAACCTAAAGCGCGTCGGCTCGCCAAGATTCACTCGAACCTTGGGTCTTACGGGATTTTTCTTCGTACCCGAACCTCTTTTCTTCGAACCCGAACCTCTCTTGCTTGAACCTTCCATCTTTGTATTGAATTTGGATTTGAAGGAATTTGATTTTGGAAGAATGTTTGAATTTGTAGAATGTTTGGTATATAGTGGGGGAATATTTGGATTTTATAAAAACCCCTCAACCTCTCAAACGGTCATATTTCACAAGCCCCAATGTTCCTTTTTTGAAAAATCAACGCGTGAAAAATCTAACGCGTGTTCACTTTCACACGTGAAACATATAGGTGGCGGTGGTGTTTTGTTGTTTTTTCACGAGTGATGAAAGCCCATCACGGCTCCACCCCGCCTGCCCTTATAAGAGTTTCTAAAATACTAAATTACCATAATGCCCTTTGTTTTCTAGGTAAAAGGATAGAAATGCCCAAGTCAACTGCCCAAGTCAACTAACAGTTGACTGGCAGAAGTTTTCCCCAGGGGTTTAATTGAATCAAATTGACAACGTCACGGACTGAAGTGTTGAATTTTTTGAAATAGGGACTGAACCTGCGAGCAGGTGTTAACCTCAGGGAATGAGACTGTACTTTACTCTAATTATTATTATTATTATATTATATGTTTAACATATGGAAAAAAATTATAAACAATAAGCTAGGCTCATGGGCCGTTCGTATCCTCGTTCTGATCAAAAGCCCTAAAATATCAGTTTGTAATTCGGAAAAAAACTTAACTCCGTTAAGCTATTTTAACGGCGGACTATTTTACAAAAAAAAAAGTGACCAGTTCGGATTATTATCGGCCAATAACTAACTTGGGATTATTATCAGCCAAATTGAATTAGGTGGGTTTATTTATTTTCAATTTGACTTTAACAAATTAGAACAAAATATTTATAAGTTGGTTGCAGTCTATTTTGACCCTTGTTTTATGTACATGATAAAATAGTAGGTAGAACCACCCGTCTAGATCAACAATAATAGGTAAATAAGACCTATTAATATTTTAATCTTTATATTGTCTCAATCCTTTCATTTTTAGATATGTACATTATTTATTGTATTAGGAAGTTTCCTGCATATGCCTTTTCTTTGAGGGGTGGATTTCTCAAGTATTTACTATATCTCAGCTGCTCAAAACGACATCTCTCTTTTTGGATCTGATTTACATTGCTTGCTTTTGTATCAATTCAAACCATTCAAACAACACATACAATGATACAAACAAAACTAATATAGTCCTTTTGCTTTATAAAATACAATGTTGGATTGGGGCTCGGTTTTTGTTTCAGTGGTACTCTTCATGTTGTTCACACCAGGGTTACTGTTTCAGCTCCTAGGACAAAGGCGTTATGTAGAGTTTGGCAACTTTCAAACGAGTGGAGCAGCTGTCTTGATACATACATGGCTTCATATGTCTCTTCATGTTTGCCGTTAAGATCCATCTCTACATTAGCTAATTAAAACCGAAAAGATCATAATTATGTCTGATTTTTACGTTTTCAATTTGTTTGTCGAATTTATGGTGTTTTTGCACTTGCTTTTGTTTTTATGAAAATTATAAGAAAATATCAAGTTGTTAGCTTGGATGTCACTTAAAAAACTTTTGTGTTAGGACATATTTGATATGTGTCCACTTACCATGAATGCATAATGATATGATGGGTTATATTTATTTGACAAAATACTTTAAATGATATTTAGGAATTAAGGTTTGTTATCTCGCTTTTTATGTCCCAAATTATACGACATAATACTGCAAATGATATTTGGGGATCATAATAATTTTAATATGGTTGTTAGTAGGAAAAGGTAACTATTACTTAATCTATCTTATCTAATAAATGGGGATTAAGGCTGATGTCATAAAACAGCCCTCCTCCAATCATAGACAGTTATTTTAAAAAGGGTGATGTCAATTCTTCAAAAAATGATGTCATCTTTTTTCTAAAACACAGACATGACCACATACATGTACACATGCATACATAAGTTAACCAATAAAACTATTTTGTATTTAAAATTAAGATTGTAATTACTTTTAATTAATACCAATTCTTGCATTTGATTGGGCCAACCATTCTCCCCCAATTAAACCCTTCTCCTCCTTGCACGCCATTTTACCCAATTTAAATTCGAATTTGTTATGCAGAAATCGATACTCCATTCAATATGCAAGACAGTCTTTAAATACTCAACATCATAATCAGATTTCATATTCCTCTTTGCCGTTTTACCTCTTTCGTATATTTCCGATCTCCTGTATTTGTCATTGCAACCATCCAACAATGTCTAACGATTCCTGTAGTTATATTCATCAAATATCTACAGAGAAAGATACATGGAAGTTGAAGGTGCGAGTATTACGTTTGTGGAAGCAAGCGTATCAGATTGACATGATTTTGATGGACGAAAAGGTATTCTGGATAATACAAATTCTTATGTTTTTATTTGTATTTATTTATAGAAGATTTTATGTTTATGTTTTTTATCTTCTGTTTTAATTAGGGTGATAAGATTCAGGCCACCGTAAAGAAGGTGTTGATGTGTGTGTTTGAAAACCAGCTTGAGGAGGGTAGTGTGGTGCTTCTCAGCAAGTTTGGTGTTGGTGAGATGAATGACAAGTTTCCTGTAATCAAGCATTCCTATAAGCTCATATTCTACCGTCATACCAATGTCAAACGTTGTGAGAATTTCGACGGGCCTTTATATGGTTTTCAGTTGTTGACCTACATGAGATTATAAATCGTGAGGTTGAAGTTGAATCAACAGTGGGTTAGTTTTTTTTTGTTTTTTATTTTTTGTATTTCACGTAACTAAATATACCTGCTCCTTTATTTTATTGTTGATGCGTTTATGTTAGTTATCTTTGTATTTTGCCTTTTTAGATGTGATCGGTTATGTTGTATCTATTACCGATATAGAAGTTTTTAATCGTTCTGGAAAGGAAAGCAAGAGGATAAGTTTTGAGATTGTTAACTTTACGTATGAAGTTGCATACCTTTTAGGTTTATTGTTATGTTTGTATCTGTTTTATTTTCCTTTTATGTTTTCTTACATCCTTTTGTTCTGTTGTTAGTGGAGACACCATTTGTTGCACTTTGTGGGATAATTTTGCACAACAGTTTTCCACTTTTATTCAGGGTTATTCATGTGATGTCGTTGTCATTGTTCTAATTCAATTTGCTAAAGTTAAGAATTGGAGAGGTATTCTATAACCATCATTTATCATCTATCATAGTATATATTAATTTCTTAAATATTACTGCGAAAGTTTAAAGATGTTTTCTCTTTACTTTTGTAGGCAGCCCAAATATTCAAAATGCATTTTTTTGGTAGTCGTTTGTTTATCAATGATGATATCGAGGAAATTACAAGTTTCAGGAATAGGTTAGTCAATCTTTATCTCCATTTACATTAGATAGCTTTTAAAGATTTATAATTATTGTTTTATTTACAATTAGTGTCATTCCACTTATTATTTTCAATGATTGTTTACTGTTTTCTTAGGCTCATTGAAGGTGGCCAAGTTGAAGGATCTTCACAGATTACACCAGCTTCGTTGTCCAGTCGAACTGTTTACTCTTCTCGTGAAGAATTCCTGAAGAAGTACGAGAGAAAGTCTGTCGAAGAGATTTGGGACGTTGCCGTTGTAAGTCATCGTTGTTTATTTTTTTGTAGTATTTATGTTCCAGAATTCAAGTTAAACAATACTTTATTTGCAGGAATCTGTCTTTGTTGTTCTTGGTACTATAAGGTCCGTTGAGGAAGATTTTGGATGGTTTTATGTTGGGTGTTCCAAGTGTAGCAAGAAGGTGATTCCTGCTTCTGATCATGCTGTTGGCCTTGATGATATAGATGCAGATGACGTTGCATCTGATGATGGTGTACTTTACTGTCCTAAGTGTAAAATCCGTTCTCCAACAACTATCCTTAGGTACCCTTATTCTGATATTTTGTTCATTTCAACATATGTTTAAAATCATATGTTTTAATTTATTAGTTTTATTATAATTTTTGTAATTCTAGATACAAGATACGTGTGAGGGTTCAAGATGCAACTGGCACTATATCTTTTGTTATGTTTGACAAGGATGTTTCCAAAGTTATAGGGAGGTCTGCTCGTGATATACATGATCAACAGTTTAGGGTATGTTTGTAAAATTTATTTTTTTAATATATAATAAAAAATAATAATACTCAATTATTACTCTTAGGATGGAGAGGAAAATGTCTGCCCAAGGGAAGTTAAACAATTGGTTGGCAAGAGATACATTTTCAAAATTGAAATTTCAACTTTCAATCTGACGTCCAACTATTATGTTTATATTGTATTGAAGCTATGTGATGACAATGAAATAATAAAAGTCATGTTGCAAGATGATGCCGCCGAGCAGGTTAACTTATATTCTAATGTAATCAATATTATCATTCAAATTTCTAATCATCTTTTTTAGATTAAATAAATCTAACTTTATGTCATGTTATTAAATTACAGGATGTGGAAGATGTTAATTCTGAACCCGCATCTGGATCATTTACGTGTTTCAAGGTAATAAGTTATAAATTCTTTATTAAATTCAAACATCCTTTTCATAATAATTTTTTCACTATTATGCGTTAGGATATTTTTTGTTTGTGCATAGGAGGCCTTTTCTTTTACCGAAGACTCGGAAGTACCAACTGATGCTGCCAATGATGATGCCACAAGTCCTCAAGCTGCTAAACGTTCAAGTGATGTTTCAAAAGATGAAAAAGGAGACTCTTCTTCAACAAAACGAAGGCTTCTGAATGTCAAAGTCGAGAAGTGAACGTTATTTTTATTCTGATTATGTGTTTGTTTTTTTGGTATTAATCGTTGAACAATTTAATTTTGCTACTTTCTCTGCATATTTTATATGCAAGTTCCGAACAATTATTATGGTCCTATTTTTCGTTTAATGTTGATCTCTTAAGTTGTTTTTGAAGTTTTTAAAATCATTTAAAGTAGCCTAAATTATGATGTTAACAAAATAAATCTTCACATTTAAAATGGCAGTTTTTTTTTCTCTTTAACCTAAATCTTGATGTTTTCAACATCAATGTTGATATTTTAAACGCCTCTTCATTTTATCTACTTAACCTAAATATTTATGTTTACAAAACAAATCTTGATGTTTTAAATGCCTTTTCGTTTCTGTTAACTTTATCTACAAGTGTTTTAAGTAAACATTCAATGCAGGCATGCAGAAGTTATGATAATTATTTAAAAACTGACAAAAATTAATAGCAAACAATCATTATCTTAAACAAAGAGCCGTTCAAAATAAATTATGTTAATTAACTGTCATTGGTAATTGTTAACGTAATTAATGTAGACATAATTATTAAACTTTAACACTCACCTTTAGCTAACCTTTTTTCAAGTTAATACCAAAAGACAGCATTGGTAATTGTTAATCTAATTAATGTAGACACAATTATTATACTTTAAGTCTCACCTTTATCTAACCTTTTTCCAAGTTAGACTATGGGGTATGGGGCTTGGGTTTGGGCGTGGGTTGGGGGAAAACGCCCAAGCCACCACCCCGGGTGGGCTTGGGTTGGGGCGTCGCCCTTGGGGCTTGGGTTTCAAGCCGAGCGTGGGGCGGTCTTGACAAGCTGACATGGCGGGCTCTCAATGGCCAAACCAAACTAGCCGTTGGCCAACGGCTATGTTAAAAAAATATTTATTTTTTCACTATAAAACTCGCATTTTTCTTCCATTTTTTACCACATTCAACCACATCCTCTATAATCATCTTCAATTCTCCTTCTACAAAACGAAAAAATGCATCCTCATAACCGTGCTTATGACCCGAACAACCCGTATGCATTCCAAGAAAATAATCCTAGCCCACCACCCAATCGTCCAATGCCTCGTCCATTTTTCATACACTCTTCTATGCCCGTTGAAGCGAGTTATGCATCGTATCTTGGGAATCGTTTGTACACTAACTTCCCAGACACTGATGATTCGATACCTACCCTGTTTACACAAACGCCCATCAACCTTTCACCAACCTCCATCGACCTTTCACAAACCGAAACCGTCCCCGAAACTCAACCACCCAACGATGGTCCTTCCGCATCGAAACCCATAAAAAAGAGAAGTCATAAGAAAAAAACCGAGGCGGAGAAAGCTCTTGAAACCGTCAAACGAAAACAACAAAAATGGGTCGTTGCTGAAGAACTTGCATTGGCGAGGGCTTGGTGTCAACAATCTCAACATCCAAGTTTAGGTATTCTTAAACTTTGTTTTTATTAATGGTTATTTTTTATATAACTTTGTAATATATTAAATTTTGTTTTTATTAAAATAGGAAATTCTCAACATCGAACCCATTTGTGGGAAGCGGTTAGTAGAGTATTCCATGAAGAATTGGGAAGGGAGGCTTATCGTGAAACCGATAGCTTATCCTCGAAGTGGAGCGAGATTAGCGGCCAACTTACAAAATATAGTGGTCTTTTAAATAAAGCAAAGCAAAACCCAAAAAGTGGTGAAACCGAAGCCGACATTGTGACAAATGCATTGGTTGCATTCAAATCAAATGTGGGGACCGACTTCCGTTTCATGCATTGTTGGGAGATTTGTAAGTTCCATCCAAAGTGGGCGAATATCCCCAGTGGTAGTGAAAGTAACACGTCTTCCAAAAGGTCAAGAGCCTCGTCCCAAGCCCAATCTGATGCACGAGATCAAGAGTTTGAGGACCTTTTGGATGATTCGCTAAACCGGCCTGAGTATGGAAGAGATGCCGCAAAAAGGCGTGCTCAAAAATCAAGACGGGATGATTTGAAATTTCTATCCCAACCCATTGATCACCTAGAGGGTGACAAGTTGCAACTAGTCTTGGAGATGAGAGAAGAGATAAAAAACAAATATAAACGTTAGGAATTTTTTTTAGCAATTTTCTTTATTTAAAATATTAAAAAAAATTAAATTTGTTGTTTTAAAAAATATTCAAATAGCCCAGCGGGTCAGCCCAGCGAAGCCCACCAAATCCACGCCCCAAACCCCCGCCCCACCATACCGTGTTGAATGTGGGTCAGCCAATGTCTGCCCCCCCAAGCCACGTGTCAACTCATGCCCCAACCCAAGCCCAAACCCAAGCCCCACCATACCCCACGGTCTTAATAAGAAAAGGTACCTAATCATTCTTTTATTTTTTGTAACTACTTAATTATTATGTTTTCTAATTAATGATAATTATGCCAAGTAATTACATATATGTTTTAGTTTTAAGTACATCATTAGTTTCATCCTCATTATATGCATTCGAAATGAATAGTCACACCAGAAATCAGTTTCATCAAAGCACATCCAAACCTCCTCCTAACCGTAAATCTTCAAGTTTGTTTCAACAATCAGAAGTTGATGCTCATTCTAATGCAGTAAACTCACGTCGGCAATCAGAACTTCATGCTCATTCTAATGCAGTAAACTCACGTCGGTTAACTAGAACACCTCTAACAGATGTTACAAACGGTTAGTTTATAGTTCATCTTCTATAACCAAGTTTATTGTTTTATTTAGAAGATATGTCATTCACTCTCTTTTTGCAGTTCCTGTTGAACGTGTACCTAAACACAACTACAAACGTTTGTTGCTTGAAGAACCGTTTGGAGTAAAAAAATCCGATGAATTTATACATAGTAATTATCGTCGTGATAAAGGAAAATCTGCTACACCTCTTCCAAATTCTGAAAACAGTCCACCCTATTTATCCCAACCTCTTTCTTCGTGTGTTTCAGCCGTTGCATTACAAAGCAGTCAACCTGCTCATAGACACAATTATAAACGATTATTGCAGGAACCAGCAATTGTAGTTGATAATGCAACTGAAGCAACAGATAAAACCAATCTTATCAATAAAGGAAAATCTGTTTCAGGCATACAAAATTTCCAAAACAGCCCCCTTATTCACCCACACCTATTTCTTCATGTCGTTCTACTGTTTTAAATGGTAGCGCTTATGAATCAACTCCCTTACCAACCAAGTTTAGCTTACATCTCCTTTAATTCCTTCATCATCTGTCCAACGGTATTCCTTATCACCTACGTTTACAAGTCCGGCTCATTCCTTTAAAAACGGTACTTTTTATTTTATTTTTTTAATCTTCAATAGTCTTTTATTCTTTTCAATAAGATACATGTCAACCAGATGAAAACATTTGATATTTGTTACCACTCTAACTGTTTATGTTAATGTAGGTTTATCTACTTTCACACCAACATGTTATGAATTACCATTTTCCAGCTCCAGCTCTTCTGCAACTTTACTTGATAATTGTTTACCTCCACCAATAAAAGCCAAATGTACAGCCAGAATATTTAATACAAATGAGATACCTAAATTTGATCTTGATCCCGATGAAACAGAATGTTTAACTGCAGTGCAATCTGTTTTTGGCATATCAAAGAGTAAGAAAGCTGCCACTTATATTAGTATATTCATATTCATATTCATATTCATATTCATATTCATATTCATATTCATATTCATTAATAATGTAATCTTTAATTAACACAGGCTACCTTGATCATGGAGATCCTGTAAACAAATGTCATAGTTGTGGGGCTTTGTTGTGGGATGAAGAAAGAAGACGTGGAAATCGTAACTGTAGTAAGACAAGTTATTCCCTTTGTTGTGGTAGTGGCAATGTTGTTCTTCCTCCAACCAAAGATCCTCCAAGGCTTTTGTACAACTTATATCGCAATAAACATCCAAAGAGCGTCCAATTCATTAATAACATCAGGGCTTATAATATGATGTTTGCGTTCACTTCAATGTTAGGGAAGGTTGATTCAAGTGTTAACAGAGGACGAGGCCCATATGTATATAAAATTAAAGGCAAAAATTATCACCTATTAGGTGGTTTGATGCCAACACAAGGTGACCGTCCTAAATTTGGTCAGCTATATATTTATGACTAGGAGAATGAAGTTTCTAATAGATCAAATGCTATTAGGTACCCCAACTCATCCTATATTATTTATATTCATTTCCTTTTCTAATCACTAATTATTTTCATTGTTTTTTCACTTATTACATACTTACTATAATGACAGTTTAAGGCCCGCTGTAAATGTTGAAAATAAAAATACTTTGGATGCTGAGATAATTAATGATCTTAAGGATCTTTTGGGTCATTCCAATCCACTGGTTCAAACATATCGTATTGCAAGAGATCGTTTAAATGAAACTGGTCAAAAGAATGTGCATATCAGGCTTATTGGAAGAAGACAATCCGATGGAAGAACACATAACCTTCCAACTGCTTCTGAAGTTGCTGCCATTGTAGTTGGTGACATCGATAAATTATTCGATAAAAGGGACATTATCATGGAGACTCAAACCGGCCATTTAAAAAGCATCTCTGAACTTCACCCTTCATATCTTCCACTTCAGTATCCTCTTATTTTCCCAACAGCAGAAGATGGTTACCGAACTGGTATAAAACATGGAATGTTGCAATACGATGTAGAGGGTTCTAGAACTGATGTTACTATGAGAGAATTCTTTGCTTACAAGATTCAAGACAGAGATGTCGTTTTTTCACTATTGCTAAATGCAAGGAGACTTTTCCAGCAATTCTTGGTGGATGCATACACTATGGTGGAGTCTGAAAGATTATTCTTTATTCGTAGGCAACAGACAAAACTTCGTTGTGATTCTTATAAAAACATCTCAGCTTCCATTGCTTCAGGTAACACAGACGCATCAAAGACCGGTCAAAGAGTTATACTATCGTCTTCATTTACCGGTGGTTCAAGGTATATGATGCAGAAGTACTTGGATGCCATGGCACTCTGTAAAACATTTGGATATCCGGATTTATTTATAACAGTAACATGTAATCCAAAGTGGCCTGAGATTGTTCTGTGTTTAAAAGCAAAGAACCTTAATGCCAAAGATAGACCTGATCTTCTATGTCGATTGTTCAAAATAAAGCTTGATGATATCATTAAAGATTAAAAAAAACAAAGTATTTGGAGAATTGCAATCAGGTAAATTAATTTTTAACCTCAAATTATTTAACAATGTTAGATATGCCAACTAATTCGACTTAAAACTATTGCAGCTGTTTATACAGTCGAATTTCAAAAGCGTGGCCTTCCTCATGCTCATATATGTCTTTTCTTGGAGTCTTCTTATAAGTTCCCTTCCTCAGAATCTGTTGATCGAGTAATATGTGCTGAGATTCCTGACAAAGCTGTTGACCCTGAGTTGTATCAACTTGTGAAAGAATTCATGATTCATGGTCCATGTGGCCTCGACAATCCAAGCTGCCCATGTATGATTGACAGTAAATGTTCTAAAAGGTTCCCTAAACCATTTACAGAGCATACTTATGTTAATGATGAAGGCTACCCGGTGTACAGGAGAAGAGATACTTCACATTTTGTCACTAAAAGTGGAATTCCATTGAACAATGGTTACGTTGTTCCTTATAATGGTTTTCTACTTAGAAAGTACCAGGCACATATTAATGTGGAATGGTGCAACCAGTCTAGTGCTATCAAGTATTTGTTTAAGTATATCAAAAAGGGTCCTGATAGAGTTACTATTGCTGTTAATAATGACAACTCAGGTGAGGCAAATGTTAATGATCAGAATGATCAACCAAATGTTGACGAGATTGAACAATTCTATGATTGTAGATATATATCTGTATGTGAGGCAGCCTGGAGGATTTTTAAATATGACATACACTATAGGTTTCCTGCCGTTGAGCGATTACCATTTCATCTTCAAAATGAACAATGTGTGACTTACGAAGACGATTCCGATTTATGTGATGTTATAAACAAGCCTTCTGTTGGTACATCCATGTTTTTGGGTTGGATGGAACGCAACAAAAATGATCCAAAGGCAAGGGAACTGACCTATGTCCAGTTTCCAATGTTTTATGTTTGGAATTCTAAACACAGAAGATGGGTAGCTAGACAGAAATGTGGATCTGTTGGAAGAATTCATTATGTCCCTCCATCTCTAGGAGAATGTTATTATCTCCGGATTCTTCTAAATAAAGTTATAGGGCCAACTTCATTTGAAGATATTCGTACCGTCAATGGTCAAGTGTACCCTTCTTATGAAGAAGCATGTTTTGCTTTAGGTCTATTGGACGACGACAAAGAGTATGTTTCGTGTATTAAAGAAGCTAATGCATGGGCATCGGGTAGATATGTTCGTTCGCTTTTTGTGATGTTGTTGCTGTCTAACAGTTTATCCAGACCAACATCTGTATGGTGCCAAACATGGGAGGATATTTCAGATGACATTCTCCATACACAAAGGATTCGTACTAAAAACCCAGGTTACCAATAATAATTTTTGTAATATTTCTCTGTTTCTCAACTGGATTTATCATTTTTCGTGTATACTCTCTATCATGTTTAATAGACATTTTTATTTTTTGCAGTATTAACCCTCCAACCAGAAGAGATTAAGAATCATGCATTAGCTGACATAGAATGGTTGCTTAGAAACAATGGCAGCACGTTGTCCAATTTTCCCGACATGCCTTCTCCTGATCAACGATACGTCATTAGCTCATCCAATCTGTTGGTCCATCAAGAACTTTTATATAACAAAGATTTGTTACAAGATGAGCATAGTACCCTTCTTTCCAGTCTCACAAGTGAGCAAAGGTGTGTTTATGAAACTGTCATGGCTGCTGTTGAGCATCAACGTGGAGGTATGTTTTTTGTTTATGGATATGGTGGTACTAGTAAGACGTTTATTTGGAAAACTCTATCTGCTGCCTTGCGTTCTAAAGGTAATATTGTATTAAACGTTGCTTCATCTGGTATCGCATCCCTTTTGTTAAGTGGTGGTAGAACTGCTCACTCCAGATTTATCATTCCTATTAACGTTAACGAGGATTCAGTCTGTTCTATTCAACCTAACGGTGATTTGGCACAACTTCTGAGGATGACCAAACTTATCATTTGGGATGAAGCGCCAATGACTCACATGCATTGTTTTGAGGCTCTAGATAGAATGCTTCGAGATATTCTTCATTTTAAGGATGCATCTAACGAAGACAGGCTATTTGGAGGAATGGTTGTGGTTTTTGGAGGTGACTTCAGGCAAATTCTCCCCGTCATTCCTAAAGGAAGCAGACATGACATAGTGAATGCCTCCCTGAACTCTTCTCACCTTTGGAATCATTGTCAAGTCCTTAAGCTTCATGTCAATATGAGATTGCAAGTTGGAGCAGGCTGTGATAAAAATGAAATCAAAGAGTTTGCAGATTGGATATTAAAGATCGGTGATGGTAAAATCAGAGAACCAAACGATGGAGATGGCATTATTGATATTCTTGAAGAGTTGCTTATTACAGACACAGTTGATCCAATTGGTTCTCTCATATCATTCACATACCCTGATATTTCAAGAAATGTTTCTGATCCTTCTTATTTTCGCGATAGAGTTATTCTTGGCCCAACACATGAAGTTGTAGATACAATCAATAACAGATTGCTGTCAATGATTCCAGGAACTGAAACCGTTTATCTTAGTTGTGATAGCATTTCAGAGTGTGAAGACGTCCCGGGAATGAATTCTGCTTTATGGTCTCCTGAAGTACTTAACAGCCTCAAACTATCTGGTTTACCAAACCATAAGCTAATACTCAAACAGAATGCTCCGGTCATGTTGCTCTGAAATATCGATCAACCAAATGGCTTGTGTAACAGTACTCGATTGCAGATTGTGAAACTTGGAAAGAATTTAATCGAAGCTAAGATAATGAGTGGTACCAATATTGGAAACCACGTATTCATTCCTAGGATGCGATTAACTCCTTCTGACAAGAGGATACCGTTCAAGATAAATAGAAAGCAGTTTCCTTTAGCCCTTTGCTTTGCCATGACTATTAATAAAAGCCAAGGTCAGTCTCTATCACATGTTGGTTTGTACTTACCACGTCCGGTTTTTACTCATGGACAGTTATATGTTGCCGTTTCAAGGGTAAAGACTAAAAAAGGATTGAAGATATTGATATGTGATAAAGACAACAACATTAGCTCCACTACAACTAATGTTGTTTACAAGGAAGTTCTTCAAAATTTGTAACAAACGACAATGTTTCCTTAATGTTTCCTGTACTTTTGCATTTTTTCCTAATTTTCATGAATATTTATATTTTTATATTGTTCTCCATGGATATACTATACATAATATATAGTTATATATAACACTGCCCAACAAAATCGACATACCAAATTTAGTTATATATGTTACACATCCCAAAAACAAAATTACGATACCATCGTAACGGGACGTGACTGTTAAAGTTTAACTTAAGAAAAGTAAATTTGTCCAACCAACATAACCACCAAAAGATAAAGCATAAAATCCTAAAAACATGTTTATAAAACACATCAACATACTTCAAAGTGTACTTTGTCACCTGTCACACTTTTTTCTTCCACCATCTCAAACCTCAATAGTTTGTCCACAGACATCCCCGTTTTATCCAGTATATGCTGCCAGTCCGTAACCATTACCAGATGGGTGTCATCACCAGGTTGTCTATCATTTGTCCTGACACGTAGGGGTACCAGAAACCTGACATGACCAAACGACAAGACTGCACAACCGTACCTATTCAGCTGGTTGTCTCGAACAAACTTTTTTGGTATAGTCTGTAAAAGTAAATCATTGATTTTATTATTCGTTCTTCATAACCCTTAGTTTAAGTAAAAGTTAAAGACAACATTTTACGAAAAAAATTTATAAAAAGCAAAGTTGTTATGTAAATACCATGTAGTTTGTCTTTGTCATATGATATTCAACATTTTTCTTGTATGATGGACGCCTTTTGCTGTGATGGTGGTTGGTACGGCTGCACTGATGATCAGCCGTTACTTGCAGTCCAACCCCGTTTTTGTTGAAAATGTTAACATTGAAGTTAAAATGCTCTGATGGGGTACTTCCCATCCATTGAAACAGCAACTGGTAGCCCTCCTCAATGTCATTCTCGAAGCAAAATGTGGTCCATCCTGACCCCATAAATCCACCAGCTAAACCCTTTTGATTTTCTGGAGTGAAATCATAACAGACATCAACCTTTGAACTTTGTTTCGGTCCGTGTCCTTTTGCATGTAAGTTGTCAATCTTTAACCGCCTCTTAGACAACAACCACAGCAATCCATGCGGTAAATCCTACAATTTTCATAAATTTCAGAAACATTATAATACATTTTACAAACAATGCAACATATATATTATAACTTTATTTTCAAATAAATAGATACTGACAAAATATAAAAACAATATAGGAAATTTTAACCTGCTTATAGTAAGTTTCCTCCGAAGCCCGTACCAAGCAACCATGCACATAATCTTTCCCCGACCGATCCTTTCTAATTTCAAAACCCTCATTGCTCAGAACAAATACTTCAAATTTTGCTTCTTTCACTTTTTTAAAACAAAGGTTCTCTATGTTCTTGTGTTTGTACGACTCAAGAAACCGAATCCACTCAGAACCGTGTATCTTTCTACTTCTGTGACCCATGTTTTGTACATAAACCTTATACTTAACCCCTAAATAGTCAACCAGCTTTATCACTTCGCAATCTCTCGGTATTTGGTTAGTTAATATCCTTGGTAAAACCTATACATACAATTCAATTACTGACATTGAAGTCTATTCTATAAATATAAACACAATTCTAAGAATGTATCTTACCAATCTGTCTTCCTTCAGTTCAATGACATTCACAATTATGATAAAATCCATCTGAAATTCAAAAACAAAAAGTAAAAATCAAACAGTTTAACACAAAATCAGTTTTATCTCAAAATCATAATATGTAAGCCCTAAAATAACTTTTAAGACATTCTATGACAAAGTCATATCTTTCTACTGCAAGTCGGTCCCCACTACCATCCATATTACATTAAATTTCCAAAGATACTTCTTTGTCCCAACTTGAAACATCAGTGTTTTTAAAAAATCAACACTATATTCGATGACAAATCAGATATATCAACACTGTAAACCTATTGCAGAAGTTTTACACAAGAATTCTACAAGCAATCCGAAAATATTCAACAAACTATATTTCAAACAACATTACGTCAGAATTTTACTTAGACGCAACTCATCCAAAACAAAAAAAAAGTTCATATAAATCTTATTATAAACTAACAAAACAACTTTGTATACAATTTCTGTATTTCAACATCACCACATTATGATTTTGATGCATTTAATCGAAATCAAGAAACAAAAACCCAAATGTAAAACCAACAAAGTAAAATAACGAAGATAACAAATGTTGTTACCTGATCGGAACCTTCAAACGTCTGATCGCCGATGTTGGAGAAGAAAGTGAACAGTTTCCTTGTGATAGAGAGTTTTTGAAGAAAGTTGTATTGGGATTGTTAATATTAGTTTTTAAAAACCTTTATTATAATCAGGATTGTTAAAAACAGTTATTTAATTAATCAATGTTTTTATATTCAATTATAATCAATGTTTTTTTGTAAGTGAAGTTTCTATTATTTATTAGGAAATTTTATAAATGTATATCTTTTCTTTTTAACTTTTAATAAATTAATAGATCAAATTTTATTAAACAAATTCTTTTTAATAGAATGTAAGATGTATTCTTATCTCATCCACTAAAGAAAACCCGTTTGTTACACTTAACTAAGAAGAAGTATTGTTTGGGCCAAACCTTCTTCCACAACCTATTCTTTGATAATTTCTAAACGACAAAAATGTCGTCACAACTTTTTCCAACAAAGTATTATAATTAGTTTTTAATGACTCATATTTTTTAATGTCTCATTACCATAAGCTGTTTAATTATTATTTATTTCATTATCGATTAATATTTATCGTTGTAATGCTGTTAGCAAATGTAAAATGTTCATCATATGACATTTCGAATTTTCTATCAATTAAGGAATTATTTTTAAAACATTATATACTTACGATTGATTTGATGGAAAATTTGATCTAATTGACTAAAACAAACCCGTGTGTTACACGGGTCATAAGCTAGTTAAAGAATATATGTGGGGAATCATATATGAGGATTTTTTAAAGTGAACAAATTTTATGAATAAATATTTATTTTGGTTAAATTATACGGATGAAAAAAAAGGGTCAATTGTGAATGCTCTTACAAACACACCCTCACTGCTTCGACCCATTTCACCACGATCACACGCTCCTTTTTCTGACAACCCCCCAAATTGGTCCTCATTCCCATTGGTGACGATCGCCTAACAGGACCCTAAAGGTCCAGTACACGCTGACTTTTGACATGTCCGTCACTCTCCCACAGTCTTAACTTCACAAACACCGCAACATCCACCGCCGACGATTTGGAGACCTACGAATTCCTATTCTGATGTCACCCGTCTTGGCAATATTAAACCCTTTGTTCATACTTGATATCAAGTCCCAATCGAATATATCAAACAAACATAAAATTATGGGTAACTCCCACAATATTATCAGATCAAGAAAACTACTTAAAAACTTGATTCTTACAAATCCCTACCCAATACGTGGTATATTTATACAATAACTAGGATTGTCCACACAATTATCCTAAAGACATCCAAATCTAACTCGTTTGGGATGCTAGATAATTATCTAATCAATTAACTAGGACATGATAATTACAATTAATTATTAAATCACAAACACATTTAATAATCTACAATTGTCCACACCTTGAAACCCTCCTCGAGCCTTGCACGCCAAATCAGTATCATTGTTCAGAATTCCCAACACGATACATATTGAGATTATATGTTTCTAAAGTCAGTATCAAAATCAGGTCTCATATCTTACGATTATATTGATTCTAACATCTGGTTTCTAATAGATATATAGATATTTTGATTTTATTGATTCTAACATTTGGTTTCATACTATTAACTAAATATTATATCTCATAATAATAATTTTTGGTCAGCTATTATATATTTAATCCGAAGGAAAAGATGTGCAGAACGTGCGTCTTTATTACCAATCAGCGTATGCCAGCTGGCAAGCGACGGTTGTCACGCGCGCGTGGTCTTCCATGCGCTTGACAATAGACGAACAAACTACATGCTTCACAGTGCATTTAATGCCTCGGGCAGTGCATTAGTCATAGACAAATCACATTTTTACCAACCAAATCCCACCAACTTCTCACCTGCGGTGCACATGACTAGTTACGTACACATCAAGTAACTATACACCTTGCACCATTTCTCTAACATCATTTGCGCCAGCTGACGCAAGTCTAGCAGAGAAAACACCAAATCTCATCTGACCAACAATCAAGATGGTGGACCGCAACACCCTTGAAACGATGGCTATGGAAACGGTGACTACGGGAACGGTGACTATGGGAACGGTAGCCATTCTCATCTTTCACCAACAAGATCCAAATAGTCTATGTTCAACACCAAATATCATTTAATCAAAGAAGAAGAAAACTCAGACAAACTACCAGTTGATAAACATAAAGCAATAGCAAGAGCGGTACGCAACACCGCAGGTGCTGACGATATGATGATTCAACCACCCTTGCGCCGACCGATGCAAGGTTACTTTCAATACCAAGGATAATTAGCCTTTTTACTTTGAAACAAATTCCATTTTTCAAACAAACGACCAATTGATGAACATAAAGCAACAATAGAGGTTGTAAGCTTTGGTTACCAAAGCACGCAACACGGTAATCCATGGACACCACTTTCGCCGGCTGGTGCAAAGTTCAGTATCAAAGAAAACTGATTTTCCTTTTTACTTTGAAACAAATTCCATTTTTCAAAGGAAAGACCAATTAATAAACATGAAGCAAGAGCACAAAAGTGACCGTGCGTTTGGATTCACAAAGCATACAACAACGCATTTACTCGAGTATTTTCTCCAAACTGTTCAAGAAAGCACTTATTACCTACTTGGGTACAAACATAGTCCAACATTCCACCCACTTGCAACTTGCGCTTGGAAGCAACACTGGACTGGGGGGGGGGGGGACTTGAAGGGGTATGGTTCCAGATCTTGCACCAGGCATAGGCGCAAGTACCATCACCCGGTTTACTGCCCCAATCGATAAAGAACCTGGTTTGCTTTCCCACCCGGATAAAGATGAGATTCTCACATTGTGTATGAAAATGGCTGTTTTAGGCAACATACACAGAATGAGATGATTGCTACTATAGATGGTACTTGTTACTATCATCTGAATCCACATCTTTTACAACTGCCATGTATAATCCTGCGTGGGCACGCGCAGGGATGACATCAGATGATGCAACTTTCTGAGGCTACAATACCGCATGGGCGCTTGGGGACGGCGAAGGAAGTACAGAGTAATGTCTAGATGTGTTGGCCTATACATGTACAACTTACCCGACACGTATTACGGTCTTGCGCAAGCCCACTGGGTGCACACGCAAGGGCAACATCTTATTATAATGCAAGTGGAACTATCACTTTGACTCCTGTGACCAGCCAGTGAGCGGTATGCCTTGACACAGACAACAGCGGTCAGCTGACCGTCCAATACGCGGCTACCCATGTCACACCCTAATCGATGGCGGAAACATTGGGGCGCGACACTAAGCGAATCAGATTGCTCAAGAGAACCATAACACTGCTTGTTTTGATATAGATTAATCAAAATTTCATAAACAAACTTGAATTGTCATACAAAACACCACACAAACAAAATTGTATCAAGTTTCATCAAAATTCAACATGTCTCAAAACATTATTTATCTAAGATGAGTTTCTAAGGTCATCCTAGCTTGATTTCTTGTTTCCTTCTCTTATCAACCTCCAACATGTATTAAAATACAATCAACAAAATGTTGGCGAGTATACAAGTTTAATACATAGCATAATAGTTTAAACGTATGAAACTTATATCCAACATGAACAACATATCACAAGTTTCAACATGCGAGTTAACGTGGTTCATATGATAACCCAAGTCTCCAATGCATTAACGTGCCTTTCCTACTTCGTCGCAACGAAGAAGAGGTAAAAGAATAAAAAATTTAACAATACTCCCCAAGACTCAAAGAGCGGTGCGTTTCTCCTATAGCGCTATAATTGTTCAGGCGAGCTACACATAAGAATCAAACGTTCACAAAGCATAAAAGTCTCAAGTATCACAAGTATCATGTTTTCGTGTTTCATAGCGGATAGAGTAAGTTTCAAACAAGTTTCAAGTGTCACGTGTTTTGATATAGAATACATGTTGCATCCCAAAAGTGTTTAAAATAAAAAGGGATCGAGTATACTCACAGTGGGTGCTTAGAACTAAACACTGCCTAATTGGATCGAAGGGAGCGCTGGATCATCCTACGTGCGGGGAACAGAGCATAAGTCCTCTAAGTGCTGACCCGGTCGGGAACAGAGTGTCGAATCGTGTAAAATCGAGTTAAAGTGTCTGACAGACTACCTGAGCAGATGGTCATTTGAACAGTGTGAAGGTTTCTGTGAACTATTAAAGTTTTTGGTCATAGTATCCTGTAAAACAAACAGCAAGTGTTATCATAATCAGATCATCTGGACGGATGGTCATCCGATCGGATGACCATTCGAACAGATGGTAAGTGGGTGGAGATGGCGCGATAAAGTGTCAAACAACGGAAACGCACCAAACCCAGCTACTTCGACCGGATGAGTATCACCCCTTTCGAACCGACGAGCTGTTCTTGATGGAATTTCATGTTTGGACCCGTATATCGGCCGTTTTTCCAGTGGAAATCTGTTTTCAAGCCGTCTCTCGACTAAGGAATGAGTCGAGAGTCTGTTTGAGTCTGATTTCACCAAGGTTTAGTATAAAAACTGAAGAAAAGTTCAGAAATCAGTGGTAAAACGTGAAGTTTATCAGATCCGAGCCGGAAACATATGAAATTCCGTCAGATCTGGTGTAAAAGCGTGATAATCCTTTAGATCTTGTATAAAAGTTGTGAAAATCCGCTAGATCTGGAGCCAATCTTGGTTAAATGGTGCTCCACAACAGTTTGCATAAGCAACCGAGTGGAAACCACCTTCAAGAGGTCCAAATCAGTTGGTTTTCGATGAAAAGTTGAAGTATTCGTGTGATCTTGATGAAGAATGCGGTGTAGAAGTGAATAAAGATGAAGATTAGAAGAGATTAGAGGTAAAAAGCTTACAATTTGGCCTTGAATCATGACTGAAAGGGTCTGGGAGCCTGAGAGTAAATGAACCGAATGAAAGATGAAAATGAGGTTAAGTGCTCTGTTTATAGATGACAGTGACAGGGCTAGTCGAATGACTTCGATCGAATGGGGTTAAGTCGGTGCAAGTGTGCAGGCGATCGGATGGTCATCCGATCGGATGTCTATTCGGATAGCCGATTCTCGTTTGCTAGTTTCCCGATTTTGATTCGTTTTGCGAGCTAGGTTAAGTGTTGCGTTGCATACTATTGTGAGTAACCCTTATCATAGCATCATTACATCTAGATGTTCGAATACTATAAATCACAAGAAGTTTCTGTGTTTCCAGTTCGCGTTCAAGCTAGTTTCTCGTTCAGTAAGTATCAATGCATCACATAGTGTCAAGAATCACAAGAGTCAAGATTCACATATATGAAAAGCATCACAAAAGCATCACATAAAGTAAAAGTCTCACATAGTTTAACAAAATTAAGGTTCAAATAGTATCCATTCTCATTATGATCGATCGTCTCGAGTGTAAAAGCGTCACAAGATAGGAAGTATGACGAGACTTGCCGAGACAATAAAAGTATCGAAACGCAGGGCGTTATAGTCTACCCTCCTTTAGGAGATTTCGTTCCAGAAATCTAAGAGGAAGACTGAACAAAGAGCTGTGGATATTTGGTTTTCATTTCACTCTCGAGTTCCCTAGTGAATTCGGCGCCACGTTTTCCTTCCCATCACACCTTAACTATGGAAATTTTGTTGCGCCTTAACCGCCTGGTACCTCGGTCCATGATTTCGACCGGTTTCTCCACAAAATGAAGGGTCTCGTTTATTTGCATGTCTTCGATGGGAATTTGAAGTTCCTCATCTGCTAAACACTTCCTGAGATTAGATACATGGAATGTCGGATGTACGTTGCTAAGCTCTTGAGGGAAATCGAGTCGGTAAGCCACCCTGCCAATCCTTTCGAGTATCTTGAAATGACCCACATAGCGAGGGGCAAGCTTTCCCTTTTTACCAAAACGTATCTGATGTGCACGAAGTGGTTAATTAAAAACAACTAAAATTACCCTAAATCTAGACACTCTAAGCTTTAAATTTATAAACTTAACTCGATCTAAAACTAAACCACACAACCGGCAAGTGTACCGATCAATGTAGTATAGCTACAGTAAGTCTGAGTATCGAACCCACGAGACTCTAATGATTACGCTAAGACTCTATCTAGACTAAGACTGACACACTTAACTAATTATTTATTGATTGGGGGGGGGGTTTCTAAAAATCTTAAATATTAAACTAAAATAATAATAAAATAACTAGACATGAACTTGGACGAAGACTTGAACCAGTGGCGATGAAGACTACCTAGGCTAGATTCATGTTTAACTTGGAATGGATTTATTTTCGAAACTAATATGATATGGAACCGGGATCTTTAGATACTAAACCTATTAAGACACAAACTAAGCCCCTCAACCCTTCTCGAGGTGAAACTTATGGCACTACCTAGGCTGTTACGAATACCGGTTGTTAGACTTCCTTACAGTCCTCTAACGTATTGAAAAGTGCCTTAATGTGACGATCTACCTTACAGTGCGAAAGTCTAACGCAACTATGGGTTTCAACTTGGTTTAATAGATAAGAGAATGGTTAGGGCACTAGACCGATTTCTTACAAAACCTAAACCTAGCTATAAACCAAACCAAGACCTATTAACAACCTCGAGCCTTACAGCGACAAGATTAGCAGAACACTTGATTTTATGAGATTACCGAATATTACTTCTAAGGTTACTTACTAGATTTTCACCTCAAAGGATTAAAGATTTATTACGTGATATAGACACTCACCTAAATCTAGAACCCTAGCATAACCCTATTATGTGATAAAGACCGTCACCAAGGATCATACGAAGCAATAAACACCGATCAAACAATATCAAGCATGCATATACACCAAATCAAAATTCCATAGTCGTTTACTTTTCAAGATAACCCATAATCACATTAATAGCGAATAAAAATCCATTCTTTGTTTAAACACTCGTCATGCCTAGGTAGTATGAAGTATTTAGCCGCTAAACATAATAAAAAACGCAATCATAATCAATATAAGTTCTGAATTCATCAAGTTACAACTTAAAACGAATGAAAACGAAAGAAAAGGATGATTAAACCCGTAATCTTCACTCATGTTGGGATTGAACCCTATCAGAGGAACAGATAATAAGAGCCAAAACCGGATCACAACAGTGGATTCATAATAAGCAGCTGTTTACATTAGACTTTCCCCTTGAAAATGATTATAACATCTGATGGTCCTCTATCCACTGTCCATATACAACAACTGCTGTCTTTCAAACTGCTGATAAAACCCTGAAGACTGCTAAGAAGCAAACACTGCTGGCTCAATCTACTGATGACCAAAAGACTGCTCACTCAAGGACTAATCAAACTTGAGGAAAGCACTGATGAAAGGAGAAAGCAGTAGTTAGTGTGTCTTTTGTATTGTATAGAATCAGTGGTTAGGATAACAGTGTTTGTATAGGAACAGTGGTTACAGGTTGTTAGGTTGTTAGACGTTGCTTTCATGGTGACGTCAGCTGAGATGCTTTAGTGGTTTGGTTTGCCTATAAATGGAGCAGTACCCTGTACTGTTACATTTGATTGACTGAGTGAGTTCTTCTCCTCTAGTCCAATCCTTTCATCTTGTGCAATCAACCTTGGAGCATTAGGCTGAGGGGGAGTTTGATTTGTAAGCATACTAAGTAATCTTTTGATTTACTTTGTAATCTTTCGACTGATGCAATTCATGTGTTTATCAAATCCATTTCCCTTTATGATTTTGTTTACAAAGTTTGTTGTTCATTTCCGCTGCACTTAAACTCTGTTCATCTCTATTGATTTGTTAAAGTTATACAAACAAACACAATCATGAGAGCCTCCGATCCTAACAATTGGTATCAGAGCTTGGACAGTCAAATTCGATCTAACAATCAATTTGACATAACAGTTTAACTCAAAATCCATTGATACTAAGGTTGATTGTATTTAGTTGAAAAACAGAGTAACGAGAAATCACGTTCAAAGTGACTACTCAAAGGCTCTGTAAAATAACCAAGATGTCATAGGACACACAAACTTCACATAACAAGTGATATCATACATAAACCACCTACAGTTTTCAGATCTAAAGATATATCTGATAACTATGGTAAAATTATTTACGAGAATTGATCTCAATTGTTGTTATGAAGTTTTTGCTGTTTCCATCATGTTTGCTTCTAAGGTATGAACCTCAGGTCAACAAAAACCTATGTTCATAAAAACATTAGTGTTTTTGGGTTACACAAAAAGAGGGAAATTAAAACCTTAGTCATTTAGATCTTATGTATTGAAAAACAGGTTGAGAATCCTTCAAAAATCAATTCTGTTAAGATTACATTAAGAAAATTAACAAGTTAAAAATGTCCAGATCATGGGTAATGTGAAATTTGGTATAAGTATGTGCAGAAATGACCAAATATCTCAAAACATTGCTGCAAAATGATTCTGGAATAATGACTTCTTAAAAAAAAAAAAAAAACCTCTCATTACTTATGGATGGGTTGGATAAAAGGGAAAAAGAAAATTCACAAGTACTCTATAAGTGTGATTATCTCAAAACTTTTGATGTAAAAAAAAAGCATAAATGTAAAACACTTAAGAGTCAAAATTGGGAGTCAAAAGAAAAAAAGCAACTGTGTGCATTCATTGGTTCGGGGAAGTTCAGGTAACAATAGTATCCCCAGTAAGTAAACTTACAAGAGGACTAGACAAGCTATCAGAATCATCACATGGTAACAAAATTTATAACAGGGTTTTTCAAAAACTCATGTGTACATGTGTCCTCATGTTGGCAATCAACTGACAAGAAAATGGTACCAAACAGTGGTCAAAATGTATTTACAATTTCAATACCACTGTTGTCAAACCACTGACCATTTTCATAAACTTGAGTATGATATGATTATGAGTATTATTGGAAAAGGGGAAGGTTCATTTGAGAAGAAAATTAATTTGAGAAGAAAAAGAACAAATGGTACAATTGTAAAACATTAAATAGTTTTTTTTTCTCATCTCATTTATGATTGTTTTTTTGACTAATTAATTAGTCATAAAGACTGTCATCCTCCACACTGAATTTTTTGCCGACACGCATCAAAATTTATCCTGCACGTTTTGAAATTTATGCTACACATATTAAATTTATCCTACACACCTCGTAATTCATCATACACATCTCGTAATTCATCCTACACTTTAAATTAATTTTTTTTTGTTCTTTGAAAAAATATATTTTTTGAAAATAAGTTACAAATTTAATGTAGTTAGTTATTAAAAAGAAAGACTACCAATTAATGATCTATTTAAGTTTACCAATATACCCTTACACTAATATTAAATGCAAAAATTAAATGAAGTAAAATGAAGGGTTCTTATTGGTTGAAATTTATTCTTTTTTATTCTTACAAAAAATTTCTTCACATTTGAACCCTCTACTATTGGAAAATATACCAGATCCTTTTGGTGCTGTTTTCAGAAAATCCTTTAATTATTTTTCTGGAAAAGGATTTTCTCAAATAAAGCAGGATATATTATTCTTTATTTTTCTTTAAAAATAATATATTTTGTACTTTTACTGGTTTTTTGATAGTAAAAGTTTCAATCTCCTGTCAGGTTATAGAACCTTTATTTTTGGTGATATTATCCTCAAAAATGGATCAAAAGGAAATGGTGTATGTGTCAAGGTCATGTCAAACTCAAGTTTGGTTTTAACACAGATCAAAGATTGATTGCTAATAGATTTTAAAAACACTGGGATACTAAACCACTGTCAGAAATCTATAAAAGTTTCAACACCGGCATGTGGCAAAACTTTGAATGAAAATCTCGGTAAAAGCTGCTGACATATTGAACTTGACAATTTGCATCTAAAATGTATTTTGTTAAGGATAGCAATCTTGCAGATATTTCAGAATCACCATCAACAGATGTTAGAGATGTTGTTGTGATTTGACAAGATAAAATCATTTCTCTCATCAATACAGCAGATGCTCAAAATATTTGTCAAAAGCTTATCCACTGATGCACTAAAAGATGCTAATCACTGCTTTGTTCAAACATCTGCTCTCTAACCACTGCCCACTGCTGAAAGTCAACCCCTGTTCTCTCATTTTTCTGATAAGCAATGATGCTCAAAATCAGTGTTTTATCCACTGATGTGTTATCTACTGATAGTGAAAATCACCCACTGTTCTCATATGATTACCGTTGTAACCACTGATACTTGCTTCATCAGTGGTTCTCTAAAACAACTGTCCTCCATAAAACACCTCTTCATCAGCGGTTGACACGTGGTCAGTTTTTAGCCTTCAGATCTTTGTAACCGTTGCCACGTCAGCTTTCATTTTTCCCTTATAAAACCATGATCAAAACCCCCAAACAGGGCTTTACACTGTCGAATTGAATTCCAAAATTCTCTTCACAAAGCAGTTTCCCACTTTCCATCTCAAATCATTCTTCGATCGTCCTCATCAAAATGACGAAATCAAAATCAAAATCATCCTCATCTTCATCTCCCAAAGAAGCCACACAAATGGCCGCTGAGCCTATTGAAATCCCATACAAATCCCCTCACAATTACTTGGGTCTACTCACAAAACCCACTACCACCAACACTTTCGATTCAATCATTGACATAATGTCTGCATCAAAGTACAAAACTTTGCTAACAGTAGATGCACCAATTTACTTGGCGACCCAAAGAGAGTTCTGGAAAAATGCTACCCTTGACAAACAAGGCGAGAAAGTCATAGCCATCAACTCCACCATACAGGGTAAAGCAATTCAAATTACTCCACAATCTATTTCTGAAGTCTTTAAACTCGATGATCAAAAAGGTAAAACATCTTTTCCCAAAAGCGAGTTGAAAACTGATTTTCTGAAAAGAGGGTATACAGAACAAACAAAAAGGGAAACCTTACAAAAAGGTTATTTTCCTTCTGCACTTAGATTTTTATTTCATACACTTTTAATGTGTGTTTCAAATAAAACAACTGCTTTTAACGAAATACCATTAAAGATCCAATGTCTGGGTTATGCCATTTTACATAATGAAGATTTTAATTACTCCCAGGAGATCTTTGATGACTTAGTAAAAAATGTTGACAGCAAAGTATTTTTACTTTTTTCAAGGTTTTTATGTTATTACTTTAAACAAAAATTTGTAAAAGAAAATGAAACTGCTCAAACAAGGTGTTTATTTTCAAATAAAAGGTTTAACACCTGAAACATTCACTAGAATGTTAACACCTGCAAAAACAAAAGCAGAGGTGCCTGAGCAGAATTTAGCAGCTACCACTGCTCCTCAAACATCTGCTGCTGAGCCCACTGCTCCAGGTGATCATAGCAGCACAACCACTGCTTTGAAACCCACACCGGCCATCACCAAAAAGGCCAAAAAGAAATCATCCAAAAAGCCCACCAAACCCTTTAAAAAGGCAACTCTGGAAGATGAGATCCTAGAGCTAATGCCAGTGACAACACAAATGTCACCACAAACCACTGCTGCTACTTCCTCATAGCAGATGGAAGAAATATCTCCACCATTACCTCAAACTCCTCCTGCATCCTCACAAAAGGATCAGGTTGTAAGCACAGGGACCCCACATTATGAAGCTCTGGACCCAATTGGATCCATCTTCCTCAGTCCTGATCCAAAGGACATGTCTCTTTCAACTCCTTTATCCACACCACCCCTCTCATTACCACAATCCATAATACCCTTGTTGCATGCAGCTGCTATAGCTCAGACACAAACCAGTCCCTCTCTATCACCTATCACTGAGAGTACACTCCCACAAGTGACTGGGTCTGATGTTACTACCCCTGCTATCCCAGCAACAACTGAGGAGGCTACACCCCTTGAGTTACAAGTAACTCTTGGTGGTAGTTCAAGTGGAGCAGCAACTACAAATAGTGGATCAACAGATCTACATTTGGACAGTTGTTTCATTAATAAGACTCCCTTGAAGGCAATTTCTTCTATAGCACCTCTGGTAACCACCAGTGATTTTGTTTTAACCACTGGTACCCTCAAAAGGTTATCAAGTGTTGAAGAGAGAAGACCCCAGGACCAAGAACAAGGGGCATCAATGGGTGATTTTTGGGACTCAGTTCCTAAGTCACACATTGGTACAACCACTGCTGGTGGGGAATCAGATGATCCCATTAAATTGGGTGATGATTTAAAATATCAGGAATTGACGGACAGAGTTGAAACTCTTGAAACATCAGTTGCTGAAATAAAGGATATGGTGCAACAGTTATTAAAAGCTCAAAAAGCACAATCCACTGCTGTTCCAGCTCAAGCACCTGCACAACCTGCACCTGCTACAAATGAGCTATGGAATGTATTTCAACCCCTGCTTGAAAAACAAAAACAAATGTCTGATCAGCAGCATGCAATACATGTACAAATGCTGACAAACATGGTGGAGGCAAGATTTAAAGATACTCAAGAAGACATCAAAGCGATCAAGGCTCATATCCAAAGCACCACTGGAAAGGTTCCTCCCACTATTCTCTTCATGGATAACCCCCTTCCAGATAATGCCAAAAAGGGGGAGAAGAAAAGGGGAGTTGAAGATGGTCTGTTTGTTGAACCAGAAAAAGAAAAACAGGCTCCTAAACCATCTACCCAAACAACTGTTGTAACTCCTGTTGTGTCAACAACTGTCGGTACATCAGTAGATTCAGCAGTTGTTAAAATCATCACTTCAACACACACTACTTCACCACACACCACCACAGTCACAACCACTGTCCTACCACCACCATCATCTAAAATCACTACTCCACCAAAAACCATCATTCCAACCACATCACCACCCATCAAACCACCACCTGCTCAAAAGCAGAAGACCTCTACTGACACATCAGTAGTTGTAATGACAATAGAGGTTGAAGCACCAGTTGTTTCAACAGCTGTTTGTCAGCCATCCACCACTGCCCTACCAAAAACACCATTATCTCCAAAAACCATCTCACCACCATCACCTCCTGCTAAAAAGCAGAAGACAACAGATGTTACAACATCTGTTGTAATGACAACAGTGGTTGAAACACCTGTTGTTTCAACAGCTGTTAGTCCAAGCACTCTCACTCCACTTCAAGCCATCTTTACTCCAATCAACAAATCACCCAAAAGCATTCCTTCACTGGAGAAAATCTACTCCAGAAAAAGAAAAACAACTCAGGTAGGTGATGACAAATATGATCCTATGGCTGCAAAATATCCACTGGAACCTGAAGCTGTAAAAAATGAGATGAGACAATTCTACACTGAGGATGATCCTTCAAAAAGAAGATTTCCTTCTCTCATAGGCTTCATAGTCTCAGAAAATATGGATGAATATCTCGAGATCAAAGCAAGGCAAGCTAAGATAAGAGCCAAACTTGAATGCAAAGACCAAGGGGACGAAGCCATTTCTGAAAGAATGTAATTTTTGCTCACCAAAGTCAAACAGATGGAAGACTTTGCAAAGGATCTGAGCAAAGAAATGGCAAATTTACCACCCAAAGCAGATCTAAGAAAAGAAATGAGAAAAGAATATCTTGCATACATCGTGAAAGAAAAATTCTATTCAGCTGAAGAAAAACAATTTGAAGAATGGCCAATAGTTGCATTAAAGCATGAGGCAAACTGAATTGAAAGAATCAAAAATGATCCAAGCAAGAAGAAGACAGCTCCAAACTAGAGCAAATACAAAAAGCTCATTGCTGATCTTACATCTGAGTACAAAAGAAAGAAGCAGGAGCTGGTGGATGCAAAAGTGGATACTGCTAAAGCCATAGCAAAATGGACAAAGCAGTATACTGATGAGGCTTATGAAAGGCTTAAGAAAAGGAGGATGACAGTTTCTGAGACTCCAAAGAAGCCTGACTACAAAAAGCCAGAGCAGCAGATCAAAACTTCTGAACCACTGACCACCTCAGCAGATGCCTCTGTCATTTTGATAAACCAAGAAAAGAGAAAACAACTGACTAAAGCAGAAGAAAAAGAAAAAGAAGCTGAGTACTTTGAAGAAGCCATCAAGAAAATGGTTTTAGATAAAGACAGATCAGCAAAACTTCAAGACCTTGCCAAAAAGGTTTTAAACAAACCATCATCACCAAACACATCAGCAGAAATATCAGACATTGAGCTAGATCAACAAAAGAGACAAGAGCAGATTGACAAAGAAGTTGCAGAAGATATAGCTGCAGCAAATGATGTCATAAAAATGGCTTTCCAACAAATGTCTGAAAATTCTAAGCTAGCAAAAGCTCAGGATACTGCTTCACAAATATTTACAAGGCCAAAATTTCCCAAATCATCAGTAAATAAACCTTTCACAAGAAACCCATTGGGTTCAAAAATACTAAAGTGGCTCTCTGATCAAAAGACCCATGTATTGACCCTGATCAGATCCAATGGTGATGTGAAGTACATATCAAGGAAACAAGCACTAAGCCTTGGTGTTGAAGATCTACAAGATTTCCTTGAACTTACACTGTGCAGGGATGAGGATGACTCAAGTTCCAAGGATTTTGAAGAAGAATTTAAAAGACAAGCTAAGGAACTTCTGATGAGTAAATAAAAATCCAGAATAATGAAGGGTTTTGGCATTATCTGTTCCAGGGGGAGATTGTTGGGATTGAACCCTATCAGAGGAACAGATAATAAGATCCAAAACCGGATCACAACAGTGGATTCATAATAAGCAGCTGTTTATATTAGACTTTCCCCTTGAAAGTGATTATAACATCTGATGGTCCTCTATCCACTGTCCATATACAACAACTGCTGTCTTTCAAACTACTAATAAAACCCTAAAGACTGCTAAGAAGTAAACACTGCTGGCTCAATCTACTGATGACCAAAAGACTGCTCACTCAAGGACTGATCAAACCTGAGGAAAGCACTGATGAAAGGAGAAAGCAGTAGTTAGTGTGTCTTTTGTATTGTATAGAATCAGTGGTTAGGATAACAGTGTTTGTATAGGAACAGTGGTTACATGTTGTTAGGTTGTTAGACGTTGCTTTCATGGTGACGTCAGCTGAGATGCTTCAGTGGTTTGGTTTGCCTATAAATGGAGCAGTACCCTGTACTGTTACATTTGATTGACTGAGTGAGTTCTTCTCCTCTAGTCCAATCCTTTCATCTTGTGCAATCAACCTTGGAGCATCAGGCTGAGGGGGAGTTTGATTTGTAAGCATACTAAGTAATCTTTTGATTTACTTTGTAATCTTTCGACTGATGCAATTCATGTGTTTATCAAATCCATTTCCCTTTATGATTGTGTTTACAAAGTTTGTTGTTCATTTCCGCTGCACTTAAACTCTGTTCATCTCTATTGATTTGTTAAAGTTATACAAACAAACACAATCATGAGAGCCTCCGATCCTAACAACTCCCGAACGCTCCAATATGTTACCCGAATGATTCCTAGCTTTCGAACACTTCAAAGATCTTCAAACAGCCTCTAATAGTTGTCTGGAACTCCAAATTCGTAAGATAATGCGGCTGATGTTGAAGATGATGATTTATAACCATTAAAACCCTACTAGCCGTTGCTGTTCGAAGTTGGTGCAGAATTCTACTTCTCTCGCGGTCCGCGTAACATTGAACATAACTTCACGCGGCCCGCGAGGCTCCTTAATTCAGAAACATTCTTTTAAGCTGTGGCGGGGCGCGTAAACTTATTATGATGTCTACGCGGCCCGCCTGGAAACTCCAGATTTGATTTTTCGACTTGTTTTAGCTCCCGAGCTCTCATTTTCCGATCTGACACTTGCCTTTCCAGAATTTAACTCGTTTCTGCATATTTTGGCTGCAAAGACCTGGAAAACACAAATAATCAATAGTGTGTACATTCTACGCTAAAACGGAACAAAAACGATTATTTAACGACTAAAAACGGACACGAATAAAGATGTATTTTACAATACATCAGTATCACTCCTTTCCAGGGAGATACTTTGAGTTGAACGTGATCTCCAATATTGAATTCTAGAGGCTTACGCCTTTTGTCAGCATAGCTCTTCTGTCTACTCCTAGCCTTGATCAAGTTATCACGGATTTGAAGAATCTTATCCATCGTCTCTTGAATGATCTCGGGGCCAGTAAGTTGCTTGTCACCGATCTCATGCTAACTGAGAGGAGATCGGCACTTGCGACCGTACAAAGCTTCGAAAGGAGCCATCTGAATACTGGAATGGTAGCTGTTGTTGTACGAGAACTCGATCAATGGTAAATGTACATCCCAATTACCACCAAAGTCGATGACACAAGAACATAGCATATCCTCTAGGGTCTGAATTGTGCGTTCAGTCTGTCCATCCGTTTGAGGATGAAAGGCTGTACTAAGATTCAAGTGAGAACCCATAGCGAACTGAAAAGTTTGCTGGAGACGTGAAGTGAAACGACCATCGCGGTCAGAGATAATGCCAATGGGTATACCATGACGACATATGATTTCATCAGTGTAGATTCTAGCAAGTTTCTCCACTTTGAAATCTTCACGAATAGGAAGAAAGTGGGCTGATTTGTTCAAACGGTCGATGATTACCCATATATTATCATGACCAAAAGGTGTACGAGGTAGTTTAATTATAAAGTCCATAGCAATGCTATCCCATTTCCAAACAGGGATTTCGGGTTGTTCAAGGAGACCTGAAGGGCGTTGATGTTCGGCTTTAACCTTTGAGCAAGTAAGACACTTCGAGACGTACCCGGCAATTTCCTTCTTCATACCAGGCCACCAATAGGACGTACGCAAGTCATGATACATCTTATCAGCACCGGGATGAATAGAGTATCGGTATTTGTGAGCCTCATTCATAATGAGCTCACGAAGATTGTCGCGATCTGGCACCAAGATGCGATTGAGATAGTATTGAAGTCCATCAGACTTCATTTCGAGTTGATCAATAGAAGCACCTCGTATTTCAACGATTAGACTACCTTCGTTGGCTGACGAGTATTGAGCTTCACGAATACAAGCATGAAGGTTACTAGAGATTTGAAAACAACGGATGCTACTAACATGAGTCTTACGACTAAGAGCATCGCCACGACATTCTCTTTGCCAGGGTGGTAGCGAATCTCGTAGTCATAGTCGTTAAGCAACTTTACCCATCGTCGCTGACGCATATTCAGTTCCTTTTGGTTAAAGATGTGCTGCAGGCTCTTATGGTCAATGAAAACCACACACTTAGTACCATGTAGGTAGTGTCGCCAAATCTTTAACTAAAAAACAACCGCGCCAAGCTCTAAATCATGGGTAGTATAGTTTTTCTCATGTATTTTGAGCTGTCGGAGGCATAAGCGATGCCCTTGTTGCGCTGCATGAGAACATGCCCAAGACCACGGTTCGAGGCATCGCAATATACCACGAAATCATCATTCCCATCAGGGAGAGCAAGTATAGGAGCGTTTCAAAGCAGATTCTTAAGAGTTTGGAAAGATTCCTCTTGCTCAGGACCCCAAGCAAAAGGTTTCTCTTTCTGAGTTAACGAAGTAAGGGGAACGACGATCTTTGAAAAGTCCGAGATGAATCGACGGCAATAACCCGCCAATCCTAAGAAGGAACGAATCTCAGATGCAGATTTAGGCGTGATCCAATTCTTTACTGCTTTGATTTTGGAAGGGTCACCATGAATTCCTTGCTGGCTAACAACGTGTCTGAGAAATTGTACTTCATTGATCCAGAATTCACACTTAGAAAACTTTGCGTATAAGCGTTCACCTCGTAAAAGTTCTAACATAAGGCGTAAATGTCGTGCATGATCAGCTTGGTTCTTCGAATAAATAAGAATATCATCAATAAAGACTATCACAAAATGATCCAAGTAAGGTTTACAAACATGATTCATAAGGTCCATGAACACGGTGGGTGCGTTAGTCAAGCCAAAAGGCATAACCACGAACTCGTAGTGTCCATAACGAGTGCGAAATTCAGTTTTGGGGATATCTTCTTCAAGAACACGGCGCTGATGATAACCAGATCGAAGGTCGATTTTAGAGAAACAACTTGCGCCTTGTAGTTGGTCAAATAGATCATCGATGCGGGGAAGAGGATAACGATTCTTGACGGTGAGTTTGTTATGTTCACGGTAGTCGATGCACATGCGAAATGAACCATCTTTCTTCTTGACGAATAGTACAAGAGCACCCCAAGGTGAGGTACTTGGACGTATAAAACCTTTGTCGAGTAGTTCTTGCAGTTGACTGGATAATTCTTGCATCTCGGAGGGTGCAAGTCGGTATGGAGCTTTGGCTACAGGAGTCGAACCAGGTATAAGGTCAATACGAAAATCGACAGATCGAGGTAGAGGAAGACCAGGAAGATCTTCGGGAAAGACATCAGGGAAATCACATACTACTGGACCATCACTTACGCTCTTTCCCTTGCCATTTTGTTCCACTATGTGGGCCAAGAAGGCAAAGTACGGTTTGCGTAAGCATTTATTCGCTTGAGTGCATGACATCAATTTCAGTCCTCCAGAAGGTCGGTCTCCATAGACGTTCAAGGTATCACCAGACGGGAGAGGTAAACGAACATACTTCTCATGACAAGCGATTTTAGCACAGTTCTTATGCAACCAATCCATGCCTATTATGATATCAAAACTACCCAATTGCATGGGTATGAGGTCAATAGTGAAAACGTGATTGTTAAGAGTCAGGGAACAATCACGGAGAATAGAATCAACTAGAATAGACTTACCATCGGCAATCTCGACTGAGAACGACTTAGGTAGTTTAGAGCGTGCACAGTTTAGCAAAGATACAAATTCAACGGACACAAAGCTTTTGTCTGCACCAGTATCAAATAGTATCGAAGCGTAAAGATTATTAACGAGAAACGTACCATTAACGACATCATTGTCGTTACGCGCCTGATTTGCATTGACGTTGAATGCTCGTCCTTGAGCGGCTTGCTGTTGCTTCTAATTCAGCTGGGGACACTTGGGATGGAGGTGAGTGGTGTCCCCACATTTGTAACAGGCTCGCATGTTGTTTGCTGGTTTGGGGTTCTGCTGAGCTGGTGGAGCTTGCTGAGCTTGATTGGCTTGACACCAGTAAGGGTCTGTGTGGCTACAGCGAGTGCAGGTGGTACACTGATCACAAGTTGCGTTGACAGGGTGATGATAGTTACAAGTGGCACACTTGGGATGAACCACAGTGTACGACTTCTTGGTGTTTTCTGGAGCAGGAGGGTTTGGAGTAGCAGCAAGCACAATAGGATTGCAAACAGGGTTTTGAGACTTTCGTTTCTTACCCTTGTTGCCACTGGGTTGCTGCGTGATCTGGTTAGCTGGTTTCGAGGGAGCAAATGCGCCAAACTGTTTGTCACGGACGCGGTTGTTGTTTAGACTTGCTGCAAGACGGTAAACTTTTTCGATGGAGTCGAGCTGAGTTGCTTCAATAGAGTCACGCATAGCAGGAGGTAACCCATGAATGTACTTCGTGATCATGCATTTGGGAGTAGATACCAGGTGAGGTACGATTATGCTGAGTTGCTTGAAACGGGTAGTATAAGCCAGGTTGTCATCACCCACTTGTTTCAGATGCCATAATTCGTCCTCAAGTTTATGCTGCTCATGAGAAGGGCAGAATTCGAGCATCATCAGTTCCCTAACCTCGGGCCATGGTAAAGCATAAGCTTCATCATTGGAGCGGATGTTTCTCTCATTGGTCCACCATTCTAGAGCTCTACCTTGAAACACGCCAGTTGCACTCCTAGTTTTTAGGTGCTCAGGGCACTCACTTTTGATGAAAGTAACTTCGATGCTGTTGAACCACTCCAGCATTGTAGTCACCCCATCACTGCCCGTGAAAGGCTTAGGGTTGCAAGAGACGAAGTGTTTGTAGTTGAAGCTCACAGGCTTAGGCTGGGCCGCTTTAGGGTCAACAGAGGAGGGAGGAGTGTTTGATCCCTGGATTTCAGTGACAATCTTGGGAACAATGCGTGCAATCTGGTCGGCCATAAAAGACATCATCTTCTTCTGGGTGTTGGCCTTTGACCTCTTGCGTGGGTTGGATAGACGACTTGATGACATCTAAAGAGTCAGAATAAGGATCAGGTGAGACTCGATCATGATGTTTTGTTTAATAATATAGTTTCACGAACATGTAACATAGCATAAAGTTTCACATGATTACACAAAGGCTCAAGTTGTTTCACACATCACAAAACGTTCAACATGTTTCACATAGTTTAATCAATTTGTTTCACATATCACAAAACGTTCAACATGTTTCACATAGTTTAATCAAGTTGTTTCACATAGCATAAAAACGTTCAACATGTTTCTCATAGTTTAATCAGGACTTCCACATAGTATAACATGAATAATGCATTATAAATTTAGTTTGCTCCCGAGAGATTATTATTATTGTTTTAGATTGCGGAGATAGTGCGATTCGTGTAACGGTTTCGAAATGAGCAAAGTATCAAGTATAAAACCACATGTAAATCGAGATAACATAAAAGATAGGCTTATAAACCATAGGATTGTTTCGGGTAGAGAAACGTTGACCAAACCAAAGTAAATTGAGCCACTTTTCGAATTTAGGTAACGTGCTTTGGCCTACTATACAAATACGTTCATCGATGTTAGGCCTACGATATTTGTCCTTTCGGTTACTACACGTCCTTAGTCGATTGGGAACATTCGAGACTTTGGCGAGATTGAAAAATCGAAGAGTGGGACTAGTTACTAAGATGCGAGTTTCACCTCTAACTTGGTAACATTGTACCCTAGTATGGTTGGTTCTTATCAAAAGATAAGACCACTAGAATAAGAGATGGAAATTTCCCTTCAAGGTTTGGATGTCACTCCTAACTTGAGGGTAAATCTCGTGCAAAATATGAGCATCGCTGAGTGAAAGTCGTCATCAAAGGCGGGAGTCACCCCTGTTTTGATGAGTCATTTCAATATTGTCACAAGAGTATCTTCAAGGCATCCAAGTGTGTGTTGTGTTAGCCTTAGGAAAGGCATGTAAGTTTAACAAAGAGGTATTGCTAGGAAGTATGTAAGGTAGAATGCATAAGTTTTAAACAACAAATAAGAGACAGGTTCCTAGAACTATAGACTAGGCAAAGCATTCCTACTTTTCCTAATTCCCTATAGTTATGGCTCTGATACCAATCTGTCACACCCCAACCGATGGCAGAAACATCGGGGCGTGGCACTAAGCGAATCAGATTGCTAAAGAGAATCCATAACACTACTTGTTTTGATATAGATTAATCAAAATTTCATAAACAAACTTAAATTGTCATACAAAAAACCACATAATCAAAATTGTATCAAGTTTCATCAAAATTCAACACGTCTCAAAACATTATTTATCTAAGATGAGTTTCTAAGGTCATCCTAGCTTGATTTCTTGTTTCCTTCGCTTATCAACATGCAACATGTATTAAAATACAATCAACAAAATGTTGACGAGTATACAAGTTTAATACATAGCATATTAGTTTAAACGTATGAAACTCATATCCAACATGAACAACATATCACAAGTTTGAACATGCGAGTTAACGTGGTTCATATGATAACCCAAGTCTCCAACGCGTTAACGTGCCTTTCCTACTTCGTCACAACGAAGAGGAGGTAAAAGAATAAAAAACTTAACAATACTCCCCAAGACTCAAAGAGCGGTGCGTTACCCCTATAGCGCTATAATTGTTAAGGCGAGCTACACATAAGAATCAAACGTTCACAATGCATAAAAGTCTCAAGTACCACAAGTATAATGTTTTCATGTTTCATAGCGGATAGAGTAAGTTTCAAACAAGTTTCAAGTGTCACGTGTTTTGATATAGAATACATGTTGCATCCCAAAAGTGTTTAAAACAAAAAGGGATCGAGTATACTCACAGTGGGTGCTTAGAACCAAACACTGCCTAATTGGATCGAAGGAAGCACTGGATCAGCCTGCGTGCGGGGAACAGAGCATAAGTCCTCTAAGTGCTGGCCCGGTCGGGAACAGAGTGCTGAATCGTGTAAAATCGAGTTAAAGTGTCTAACAGACAACCTGAGCGGATGGTCATCCGGACGGATGGCCATTCGAACGGATGGGCTCCATCCGATCGGATGGTCATCCAAGCGGATGACCATTCGAATGGATGGCCATTCGAACAGTGTGTAGGTGTCTGTGAACTGTTAAAGTTTTTGGTCATAGTATCCTGTAAAACAAACAGCAAGTGTTATCATAATCAGATCATCTGGACGGATGGTCATCCGATCGGATGACCATTCAAACAGACGGTCAGTGGGTGGAGTTTCGTAAGATTTTTTAAGCTTTGAGTTAACGGAGATGGCGCGACAACGTGTCAAACAACGGAAACGCACCAAACCCAGCTACTTCGACCGGATGAGTATCACCCCTTTCGAACCGACGAGCTGTTCTTGATGGAATTTCATGTTTGGACCCATAAATCGACCGTTTTTCCTGTGGAAATCGGTTTTCAAGCCGTTTCTCGACTAAGGAATGAGTTGAGAGTCCGTTTGAGTCCGATTTCACCAAGGTTTAGTATAAAAACTGAAGAAAAGTTCAGAAATTAGTGGTAAAACGTGAAGTTTATCAGATCCGAGCCGGAAACATATGAAATTCCATCAGATCTGGTGTGAAAGCGTGATAATCCTTTAGATCTTGTATAAAATTTGTGAAAATCCGCTAGATCTGGAGCCAATCTTGGTTAAATGATGCTACACAACAGTTTTCATAAGCAACTGAGTGGAAACTACCTTCAAGAGGTCCAAATTAGTTGGTTTTCGATGAAAAGTTGAAGTGTTCGTGTGATCTTGATGTAGAATGCGGTGTAGAAGTGAATAAAGATGAAGATTAGAAGAGATTAGAGGTAAAAAGCTTACATTTTGGCCTTGAATCGTGAGTGAAAGGATCTGGGAGCTTGAGAGCAAATGAACCGAATGAAAGGTGAAAATGGAGGTTAAGTGCTCTATTTATAGATGACAGTGACAGGGCTAGTCGAATGACTTCGATCGAATGGGGTTAAGTCGGTGCAAGTGTGCAGGTGATCAGATGGCTTTTCGGTCGGATGGCCATCCTAGCGGATGGTCATCCTATCGGATGTCTATTCGGACAGCCGATTCTCGTTTGCTAGTTTCCCGATTTTGATTCGTTTTGCGAGCTAGGTTAAGTGTTGCGTTGCGTATTATTGTGAGTAACCCTTATCATAGCATCATTACATTTAGATGTTCGAATACTATAAATCACAAGAAGTTTCCGTGTTTCCAGTTCGTGTTCAAGCTAGTTTCTCGTTCAGTAAGTATCAAAGCATCACATGGTGTCAAGAATCTAGTGTAAATACATCATGCACACATAAAGCAACACAAGAGTCAAGATTCACATATATGAAAAGTGTTAGGCAACTTTATTGTATTTGTTGTTAAAAATAGTTTAAGTTACTTAGAAATAATTCGGTCAACATGAACCGACCGACGAACCGTCCCAGAAGCACTACATATGAAGACCGAGAAATAAAAAAAATCAAGCTTATAATTCTTTGATTAAAGATCACGACAAGGTTACAAGACTTCAAAATGTTAGCGGGACATTATGGAGTTTACAAGATACAAAGTCAAAGAATTGTGTTAATAAGATAATATATCTTATTAACACATTAAATATCTTTTCTATGGAAAGGCTTTCATAAGAAAAAGAAAAGCATTTCTAATGAATGATTCAAGAAAAAGCATTTCTGATGAAAAGGAATCTTTTCTTTTTCTTTCATAAGAAAAAGGAATCTTTTCTTTATGACAAAGATTTTCATCAGAAAAGATATATTATCTCAAAGTGAAGATTTCATCAGAAAGGAACAAGTCGGTGACAAAAATAAAGATAAGCCACATACAAATGGATTGGCACACATACCAACTTCTCTCATCAACCAATCACATTTGAGATAGGCATATGAAATTCTCTATAAATACATAATTCCTTCGTAGGAATTATGTGTGTCTTTGTGTAGTAATATTTTCAATAGAGTTTTTCATGTGAGTTTACCCCCTGGTTTGGCCCAGGGGGTGACATTTAGATTCGAGTTTATTCTCGGATCGACCCCTTCTTCTTTGTTTGATTCTGCCAAACAAAGATTAATTCTTATGTTCATAGAATGATTCATTTATTTTATAAGAATTAATCATTGAAGAAATCCCACTCTCACTGTCTCTATTTTTATTCTTTGAATGTTTATACACTTCACAAACACCCGTCTCTACGAACGAAGAAAGTTGCATCATTCGAACAGGGCCGCTAAAAAGGACCAACAAAAAGCATCACATAGAGTAAAAGTCTCACGTAGTTTAACAAAATTAAGGTTCAAATAGTATCCATTCTCATTATGATCGATCGTCTCGAGTGTAAAAGCATCACAAGATAGGAAGTATGACGAGACTTGCCGAGATAATAAAAGTATCGAAACGCAGGGCGTTTCAACCCAGTCCACAAACAGAGCTCCCACTTACATAAAGATGATGAACATACTGACAACCAAAGCTAGCAGAGCACGTGGCGGCCGCTCCTTCGTGCGCTTGGCACAACAATACGCGTGGCACCACCACCGTGCGTCTGACACCTCTGCAGCCTGGACACCTGCCAGGTCTATGGAAAAGCTGCAGGCTGTTAGTCAGGCCCAAGGCCCATCAAACGTCCCATTGGCCTCTCCCTTCACTCTTCAGCTATAAATACCAACTTCAAACTAGGTTTGAGGTAATGCTAATCTGCTCACTCTCACTTACCACTTAATCATTTATCTTGCTTCCTTAGCATATACTTATTCTCACGCCGGAGAGTGGTAATAAGGAGCAACCCCCACCCCATTCTCCTTGTTGCGAGTCACGGTGTGTTTCACTGTGCAGGTGTCAGATTAGAGACGATCCAGCCATTGATCAAGGAAAGAAGGGATTAACCCTATCTGAACGAGACTTGACTCGTGGACTAACCTTATGGTTAACCCATATTTCTTCACATATCGACATGAAAACAACTCTTTTGAGGTTCTAAGTGATGGGTATTGAAGGAAGAAAGATGAATTCTCATCCAATTAAGGTACAAAGGTGATAAAATAAATAAATTTGAAGGTTATATTGATGAAAATATATAAATACTTGTGTTCATGTTATTGCAGAAAGAATCATGGAGGGAAGTGATCACTTTAGCTTATCAAAGTTTAGGGGTTGTTTATGGTGATTTAAGCACCTCTCCTTTGTATGTATACAAAAGTGCTTTGGAAAAAGACATTCAACATTCAGAGTCCAATGAAGAAATATTTGGAGTTTTATCTTTTGTGTTCTGGACATTAACTTTAATCCCACTTTTAAAATATGTGTTCCTTGTTCTTAGAGCTGATGATAATGGTGAGAGTTAAGAGGTAGAAGAGACGAAGAGAGTGCCGCCATTGGTGTTTTAGTTCTTGGAGAAGAAGGAAGGATTGAAAGGTGCAAATGTAGGCTTTTAGAGGGATCATATTTGTTAAGGGGGTGGGGGTTGTCATCACTCATCACTTACTCATCACTCACAACATCCAATCAAGTTCCGCCATGTCATTAACCATTAATCCATCACTCACAACCTTTTTTTAGTGGAAATGGTCATCACTAGTGATGGAATTCCATCACTCATAACTTTTTTTATTTTTTTTTAAATTATAAATTAACAATAAAACACTAAAATTATTAATTATAAATTTCATTTAAATAAAACCTAAATTACATACTAAAAAAAAAAACTAAACATTGGAAAAAAAACCCTAAAAAGACCGACTTAAACGGATGGTATCTCCCAACCCCACCTTTAAAAAAACTGTTTTCTGTTTTTTTAACTGTTTTATGTTTTTTAACCAAACTGTTTTCTGTTTTTATAAAAAAACTGTTTTCCGCTTTTTTTTTAAAAAAGCTGTTTTCTGTTTTTTTAAAAAAGAAACAGTTTCTGTTTTTATAAAAAAAATTGTTTTCTGTTTTTTTAAAGAAACAGTTTTATTTTAAAAAATAAAAAAAAACAGTTTTAAATTTATAAAAAAACATACCACTTGAATGAAACAACCGTTGAATTTACTAATTTTCCGGTTCAAATCGGTCAATTTCGACGTTATTTGATCCATGTTTCGGTCCGTTGAACCGGGAAGTTTGCTAAAATGAAGCATGACCCGTCTCCAAACATTTCCTTTCTTTGCTCGTTGGCATATTTCTTGTTTTCGGAGGTGTGCAAGTACGCCTTGACCAAGGCGACCTTCTCCTCGGTTGTCCAATTTCTCCGAACGGATGACAGGACAACTTCTTGAACATCATCGTCGTCTTCTTCTTCTTCTTCTTGAACGTCATCCTCATCTTCATCGTCGTCGAGATTTTGTTGTGGTTCACGATACGCACGTGCAAAATGATGGATGAGGGTGTCATCTTCTAGTGGGTCGACTTGGTGGGATTGGGTTTGAAAGTATGGAAACGATTGGGGTTGAAATTGGTGAGGTTGAAACGGTGGAACGAACGGTTGGTTTTGATACGGTTGTGATTGAAAGGTTGGATATTGTTGGATTTGAAAGGGTGGATATTGTTGGATTTGAAAGGGTGGATATTGTTGGGTTTGAAAATGTGGGACTTGGTCGGGTTCGTCTTGCAACGTAAAGCGCGTCGGCTCGCCAAGATTCGCTCGAACCTTGGGTCTTACAGGATTTTTCTTCGTACCCGAACCTCTTTTCTTCGAACCTGAACTTCTCTTGCTTGAACCTTCCATCTTTGTATTGAATTTGGATTTGAAGGAAGTAATGAATTTTTTTGATTTTGGAAGAATGTTTGAATTTGTAGAATGTTTGGTATATAGTGGGGGAGTATTTGGATTTTATAAAAACCCCTCAACCTCTCAAACGGTCATATTTCACAAGCCCCAACGTTCCTTTTTTTGAAAATGCAACGCGTGAAAAATCTAACGCGTGTTCACTTTCACGCGTGAAACATATAGGTGGCGGTGGTGTTTTGTTGTTTTTCACGAGTGATGAAAGCCCATCACGGCTCCACCCCGCCTACCCTTATAAGAGTTTCTAAAATACTAAATTACCATAATGCCCTTCGTTTTCTAGGTAAAAGGACAGAAATGCCCAAGTCCCAAGTCAACTATCCCAAGTCAACTGTTAGTTGACTGACAGAAGTTTGCCCCAGGGGTTTAATTGAATCAAATTGACAACGTCAGGGACTGAAGTGTTGAATTTTTTGAAATAGAGACAACCTGCGAGCGGGTGTTAACATCAGGGACTGAAACTGTACTTTACTCTAATTATTATTATTATTATTATTATTATTATTATTATTATTACCTATATATTAAATTTAGAAGTTAATGAACAGTGACTTCACTAAGGTATTAAGAAATAGTATCGGGTACCGGTACCGGTACCCGATTTTACTAAATCGGGTGTATTTTCGGTACCGGTTCGGAACCGGTATTCACCGATTTTTACCCTCAAATATCGGTGTTGTACCAGTACCGACCGGTACCGAACCGTACCGTACCAATTATATCCGGTACCGGTACACACTTTTGGGGATTTCGGTAATGGTATTTTCGGTACCGGTTGGTATCGAGCTTATCAAATCCTGTAGCAACGTAGCAATGTAAGTAATTGCACCGTTTAGATTACTTTTCATACACACAGTAAGTAAACTGTATTTCGTTTGAATGAGGTTTTATATACACAACAACTTATTTTGCTTTCTTTTTTTGTCTTTTTTCTGTAATTAATGAATTGTAGCATGTAAAATTAACTTGGATATTTAGATTATTGGTGAGCAAATCGTATCAAATCCTGTAATCAAACTGGTATCGTATCGGTACCAAATTTACGATACCAAATCATTTTCGGTACCAATTTGGTACCCACCTTTTGGCATTTTCCGAATCGTTACTTTCGGTTCGACACCGCTCTAGCACCATACCTGTATTTATTGATTTTTACCTTCAAATACCATATCGTATTGTACCGAGCATTTTCGGTGCCGGTACCTAATTTCGATGATTTTTCGGATCGGTACTTTCGGTGCCGTTACCGGTACCGAGCTCATCCATATTTTAACGTGTTAGCACCGTAATAACTAAATTGAAAACAACCGAATTTCCAACGTGTAGGACATGTGGGTCCTATTATTATATATTAGGTTATTTAAAATCGCTTTTTTTAGGACGGAATGACCATCCTTACCACGTCATTTTTATTTATGTTTTGATATTTGGTATCTGCTGTTGATACGCATTTTGCAGACATTGGGTCCCCGTCGCAACGCGCGGGCGAAAAATCAACTAGTTATAATTATTATATGTTTAACATATTGAAAAAATTTATAAACAATAAGCTAGGCTCATGGGCCGTTCGTATCCCCGTTCTGATCAAAAGCCCTAAAACATCTGTTTGTAATTCGGAAAAAAACTTAACTCCGTTAAGCTATTTTAATGTCGGACTATTTTACAAAAAAAAGTGACAACTTCGGATTATTATCGGCCAATAACTAACTTGTGATTATTATCGGCCAAATTGAATTAGGTGAGATTATTTATTTTCAATTTGACTTTAAGAAATTAGAACAAAATATTTATAAGTTGGTTGCAGTCTATTTTGACCCTTGTTTTATGTACATGATAAAATAGTAGGTAGACAATAATTTAGTGTGATGGGGGGCCACCCATCTAGATCAACAATAATCGGTAAATAAGACCTAATAATATTTTAATCTTTATATTGTCTCAATCCTTTCATTTTTAAATACGTACATTATTTATTGTATTAGGAAGTTTCCTGCATATGCCTTTTCTTTGAGGGGTGGATTTCTCAAGTATTTACTATATCTCAGCTGCTCAAAATGACATCTCTCTTTTTGGATCTGATTTACATTGCTTGCTTTTGTATCATTAATTCAAACCATTCAAAAAACACATACAAACAAAACTAATATAGTCCTTTTGCTTTATAAAATACAATGTTGGATTGGGGTCCGGTTTTTGTTTCAGTGGTACTCTTCGAGTTGTTTACACCAGGGTTACTGTTTTAGCTCACAGGACAAAGGCGTTATGTAGAGTTTGGCAACTTTCAAACGAGTGGAGCAGCCGTCTTGATACACACATGGCTTCATATGTCTCTTCATGTTTGCCGTTAAGATCCATCTCTACATTAGCTAATTAAAACCGAAAAGATCATAATTATGTTTGATTTTTACGTTTTTAATTTGTTTGTCGAATTTCTGGTGTTTTTGCACTTGCTTTTGTTTTGATGAAAATTATAAGAGCACCCGGTGCGGTGCGTTAAACTATCACGGCCACCAACAATAACGCGTTATATCCCACCCCAAACGTCCACGCGTTATATATTCAACGAAATCGATTTTCGTTATTTTCTTCACGCGTGATGGAAATTGTTTTGTGAGTGTAATTGTTGGTTGGGGGGAAATTGTTGGGTGTAGTGGTGAGTGATGACCACCCCCACTAAAAAAGGTTGTGAGTGATGAAAAAATGGTTGATGACTTGGCGGAACTTGATTGGTGCTTGTGAGTGATAGAATTCTATCACTAGTAAACCACCCCGCCTGCCCTAAGAAAATATCAAGTTGTTAGCTTGGATGTCACTTAAAAAACTTTTGTGTTAGGAAATATTTGATATGTGTCCACTTAACATGAATGCATAATGATATGATGGGTTATATTTATTTGACAAAATACTTTAAATGATATTTAGGAATTAAGGTTTGTTATCTCGCTTTTTATGTCCCAAATTATACGATATAATACTGCAAATGATATTTGAGGATCATAATAATTTTAATATGGTTGTTAGTGGGAAAAGTTATTATTTAATTAAAGAATATATATGGGGAATCATATACGAGGATTTTTTTAAGTGAACAAATTTTATGGATAAATGTGTATTTTGGTTAAATTATACGGATAAAGAAAAAGGTTCAATTGTGAATGCTCTTACAAACACACCTTCACTACTTCGACCCATTTCACCATGATCACCCGCTCCTTTTTCTAACAACGCCCAAAATTGGTCCTCATTCCCACCTGTGACGATCGCCTAATAGGACCCTAAAGGTCCAGTACACGCTGACTTTTGACATGTCTGTCACTCTGCCACAGTCTTAACTTCACAAACACCGCAACATCCACCGCCGACGATTTGGAGACCTACGGATTCCTATTCTGATCCCGTCCGTCTTGGCAATTATTATCAAGTTCATACTCGATATCAAGTCCCAATCGAATATATCAAACAAACATAAAATTATGGCTAACTCTCACAATAGTATCAGATCTAGAAAACTACTTAAAAACTTGATTCTTTCAAATCCCTACCCAATACGCGGTATATTTATACAATAACAGGGGCGGATGTACCTTATGAGAAGGGGGGCTACCCCTTGGCGCTCCGGCGGTAGTGTAAATTTTGGAAAAATTTGACATTTTTTTAACGTTTTTTCGATTTCGTTACCCCTTTCTTTTAAGACGTTACCCCTATGAAGGTTTTCTAGATCCGCCACTGTACAATAACTAGGATTTTCTACACAATTATCCTAAAGACATCCAAACCTAACTCGTTTAGGATGGTAGATAATTATCTAATCAATTAACTAGGACATGATAATTACAATTAATTATTAAATCACAAACACATTTAATAATCTACAATTGTCCACACATTGAAACCCTCCTTGAGCCTTGCACACCAAATCGATTTCATTGTTCGGAATTCCCAACACAATACATATTGATTCTATCATCTGGTTTCCTATAGGTATATAGATATTTTGATTTTATTGATTCTAACAACTGGTTTCATATTATTAAACTAACTATTATATTTCATGCCGTTCAAAAAAAAAAACTATTATATTTCATAATTTTCTTTTGACCCGCAATCATATATTTAAGTTGATTACTAGGCACTCACACTCACAGCTATAAAAAAATTCTTACTTTAAACATAGGGGTAGGTGACAATATAGTGGGTAGGAAATTAGTGCAATGTGGACTCCACTCAGTAATACTTTAATTCTTACAACTTTGATTAACATTATTAAGAATCTCAAAGAAAGATGAAGGAATCATATGTGAAAATTTCATGAAATTTCCTCTTTATGCCTTGTCCTGGAGTGTGAAATTTCTCAGATATATATTTTATATATATATACTGTGATGCCCATAGACACATCTCAGCTGCTCAAACCACATCTCTCTTTTTGGTGATCTCCACTGCTTGCCTTTATACTCATTCTAAACAAATTCCATCTACAAATCAATGGCATCTTCATCCTCTTCTTCTCACTCAGTTCCTGCCTCTATGTCTCAATCATGGAGTTATGATGTATTTCTGAGTTTTAGAGGCGAAGACACCCGCAAGAGCTTTGTGGATCATCTCTACATGGCTCTTGAACAACAAGGGATCCACACGTACAAGGATGACAAAACACTTGCTCGGGGTGAGTCAATCGGTCCAGCCCTCTCGAAGGCTATCCAAGAATCACGGATTGCCGTTATTGTATTCTCTAAAAACTATGCGGATTCATCTTGGTGCTTGGATGAACTTGCACATATTATGGAGTGCATGGACAACAAAAGGGGGCAAATAGTGATGCCCATATTTTATCACGTAGATCCCTCTGATTTGAGAAAGCTTAAGAGGAAATACGGAGAAGCATTTGACCAACATTCTGTGGGGGATAATAAGCTCAAAGTCGAATCATGGAAAAAAGCTCTGGAAAAGGCAGGCAAACTTTCTGGATGGGTCATCAATGACATTGAAAACAGGTAATGTTCTCTCCTTTATTTAAACATTTTTATGCTTAAGATATTTGCATTTTACATCTCCTTTGTTTAAGAATTTTTATGCTTAAGATATTTGCATTTTACAATGAGTCGATTTAAGTTTTGTTTTCACAGTTGACAAGTCAAATGGGCAAAATTTGATAAATAACAATAAAATGGGTCAAATAAGTTGGGTTTACCAAAAAAATAGCTACTATGGTAATAAATTAGTTTTTAACATTTTAAGTAGATTTAAAGCGTTAAGCAGTTTATAAGACTCAAAAACATTTTTAAGTAGATTTCGGGGCTGTTTGTTTACCTTAATGAGGCTCTTAATAGTTTAGACATCTTACTGGTTCAGCACTTAGTGGTTCAGACTGTTTATTTCGTGAGCAGATGTCTGAATGGTTCAGACATTTGCCTCTGAATGGTTAAGTATTATACAGAGTCTAAATAGTTAAGACCTCTAATCTGAATTGGTCAAACAGTTGCCTCTGAAGGGTTAAGTATTATACTGGCTCTTAATGGTTCGGACCTCATACTGGATCAGCACTTAATGATTCAGACTTCTTTTTGGTTCAGCACTTAACCATGCAGATGTTGCCAAACAGCCCCTTATAAGACTCAAAAGGAAGTGTTAAAAAGTGTTTAATTTACGGAGCCAAGTTTATAAAAATATAAAAACTTGCATTTGATTGGGAGCTGTTTTATAAATATAAACATTGAAAGACTGAAGCTGGTAGTGGTTACTGGTACTTCCTGAATTAACGAGACCCTCACCTCATGAAGCAAAATGTATCAAAGAAATTCTAATTATTTGTATTTATCCATCGCGCAGTCATGAAGCAAAATGTATCAAAGAAATTGTTGGTACAATATCTAATAGGCTGCCTACACTAACTACAAACGTCAATAAAGACCTCACTGGAATAGAGACACGCTTAGAAGATCTGAAATCAAAGTTGAAAATCGAGTCAGGTGGTGTACGCGTTATTGGAATATGGGGAGTTGGGGGTGGTGGTAAGACTACTCTCGCATCTGCTGCTTACGCGGAAATCTCTCACCGATTTGCAGGTCACTGCCTTCTTCAAAATATCCGTGAAGAATCAAGCAACACTGGTTTAACAAAGTTGCAAGAAAAATTTCTCTCGCTTGTTTTGAAAACAAAAGATGTTGTGGTAGGGAGTGAGATAGAAGGAAGAAGCATGATAGAAAGACGGTTATGTCGTAAATGTATTTTACTTGTTCTTGATGATGTAGATGATGTTAAGCAACTAGAGGCTCTAGCCGGATCGCATGCTTGGTTTGGTGAGGGGAGCAGGATAATAATTACAACGAGGGATGAGCATTTGCTAACCCGCCATGCAGACACGATATATGAAGTGAGTTTGTTATCAGATGACGAGGCGATGGAGCTCTTCAACAAACAAGCATATCGGGAAGATGAACCTATAGAAGATTACGAAATGCTTTCAAAAGATGTAGTTTCTTATGCTAGTGGGCTCCCATTAGCACTTGAAATTCTAGGTTCTTTTCTATATGACAAAAACAAGGATGATTGGGAGAGTACATTGGCCACGTTAAAATGCATCCCAAATGTTAAAGTCACCGAAAGACTCAAAATAAGTTATGATGGACTTGAACCCAACCATCAAAAATTATTCTTAGATATCGCATGTTTTTTTAGGAGATGGACGATGGATAGGGCAATGATGGTGCTTGAAGCTTGTAATTTACACCCTCGTATAGGGGTGAAGGTGTTGGTTCAAAAGTCTCTCATAAAAGTTTCAGATGATGTATTTGGTCATAAAATATTTGATATGCATGACTTGGTAGAAGAAATGGCTCACTACATTGTTAGAGGGGCACACCCTAAAAATCCAGAAAAGCATAGCAGGATTTGGAAGGAGGAAGATATAGCATACCTCTGTGGTATGGGGGCAGATGCAGTGCCAATGGTTAAATTAACTTTTCAATAAAATATTTCATATATATATATCTGCATCAAATGACACTTGTGTATAATGTTACTGACACAATTTGGTTCCCTTGATTAATTAACACAGGAAACTGAAGCATTAGCTTTCCGTTGTTATTATGATGATCCGGGTCTATCTAATGCTGTAGGTGTATTTGATGTTGTTGCAAAGATGAAGAAACTTCGGTGGATTCATTTTGATAAGTATCCAGCATCTTCATTCCCATCCAATTTTCATCCAACAGAGCTTGGTTGTCTACAGTTGAAATTGAGCCAACAAAAAGAACTCTGGCATGGGTATAAGGTAGATAAATATTGTTGTTTCACAAATCGTTGCAATAAAACTGTGAAATGAATTATAAAATGAACATAGGTATTTGACACATTTATAAGTATAGGTGTTATTAAATATTTCATTAAGAAAAATACATATCATACTTTCTCTGTAAATTAGAGGTCGATTAGCTTAATTTAGATTGAATGCTTTAAAGAAACTTTTGATGATATTGCCAGAAATAAATAAATTAACAAAGTGTCTGAAATGTAATATTCTGAAGGTAGATTTTTCGGCAAAGATTGATGAAAATTATCCATGGTATGATGTAAAAATGATATGATGTTTTAAGCAATTGGAATTTACTATGCATGTTAAAGAGGCTGTTATTATAAAGATATTAAGATGGTAGTTTAAATTTGTGTATAAATCAAGAGCTCCTGCCTAATGATCGATCAATGGTCCGGCAACAAGTATGCCAATGTGAAAGGAAATTGTTGTATACTTGCCGCTTTATTTGACTTTTCCTACTTTTCTTGAAACAGAGTCTACCAAATTTGAAAATTCTTGATCTTGCTTATTCAGAGAACCTAATCAAGACACCAGATTTTGAAGGCCTTCCATGTCTTGAAAGACTGATTTTAAAGTATTGTGAGAGTTTAGAAGAGATTCATCCATCAATTGGATATCACAAAAGGCTTGTTTTCGTGGATATGAGATTGTGTACATCACTTAAAAGGTTTCCACCCATCATACACATGAAAAAATTGGAGACTCTTTATCTCTCTTTTTGCAAACAACTTCAACAGTTTCCAGATATCCAGTCAAACATGGACAGCTTGGTAACCCTTAATTTGTGTCGGACTGGTATAGAAATAATCCCACCGTCAGTTGGACAACTCCCAGGTCTCAAGTTTCTCAATCTGTCATTCTGCAAAAGCCTTGTAGAATTGCCAGACCTCCCATCAAGCATAGCTATTCTCAAAGCAGAACGTTGTGACTCACTTGAAATTGTAAGAGATTTATCAGACTATAAATGGTTGTGGAAAGTCTCACTTCGGGGTTGCTATAAGTTGATTGGTGGTGAGAGGGTACTACATTCTATGCTTGAGGTATAACTTTTATCTTGTTTTTGAAGTTCAATCATTTTTTAATTTACAATATAATAATAGTGTTCATCATAATTGGAATGAAAACGTGGCAGGGAAATGCAGCTAAAGATCGCTTTATGAGTGTCTTACTTCCCGAGGTTGAACCATCGTCACGTATTTTTACGAGATTAGTTACATTGCAACTTCCTAGCAACTGGTCCGGTGACTTTAGTGGATTTTTATTATTCTTACGTGTAAGTGATGATGATTATGGTAAGAGTTTTCTCATAGATATTAAGCAGGAGACGTCCACAGATGATTACTCTGAAGAGTCGTATGAATATCGGAAACCATGGGAGTATGAAATGGTGGGTTATGTACCCTTTAATTCATTGCGGCACATCCCATGGTTGAATCCTACATACGCTAAAAATATTTTTTTTCAGACTAAAAAGGGTGGTCTTAATGTGGAACTTGTTCGTAGTAAAAATAAAACAGTTGATTTAAACGAAAACCCAATCGATTACTCAGAGTGTTGGGATGAAGAATATGAACATAGAAAGACATTTAAGATCATGTATGATTCACAGTCCTCTAATATTCGGATTGCATGGACTCATTAACAGTTGACATGAGCATTTGTGTTGCTGGTATATCTTCCTAGATTTTGTTTCAAGGGTCATCAACAAGTGTTAGTAGATCTCGGGCTCACATTTTGTTACCATTTCCAGTTTGCTTTAGCAACATTATTGCAGTCTACCAAAAAAGTTGTAATAATTTTTTTTTTATTATTCCATAAAACTTCACATCCTATACTACCAGGTTTTATATATCGTTTTTGTTAGTTGTTGCTCCCCTTTTGTGCTGCTATCGTATGTGTAAGCAACAAAGGTATGTTATTTGTAGAGGAGGATACAAGACGGGTCAAAATAAGTTAAGAGTTGGAACGACATTTTTATACGGGCCAAAATTGGGTTGGTTCACAAACACTTTTTTTCTATTTTGATATATATATATTTTTCAATTTTAGTATATTGACTATCATACAAAAACAGTATTGTTACAATAATATTGATAAAAGGGTTATTAGATTTTATCACACTCAACTATTGGCTATTAGCCGCTGCCACCTCAAATATCACTTTGACGCACGTCACCCAAACTTAGCACTTAGTGTGTTCTGTCACCAAGTCGTTACCTGTTACTATACTTTTGGGGGTGTCATAGAGATCTTAGGAATGTTTTGGTATGATGACTTGATCAGTGATGACTCGTCCAATAGAGTCCGTTATGGTGTTTGTTACGGTACTGATGTGTTTTACTTCAACTAAAAACATAAAACCGAATAATGAGAGAGTTACCAATGTTGGCATGTGTTTGGTTCGTGTTGATGTAGTAGCTTACAATACTAAAAAAATGTTATATTTGAATACAACTCCAAACAAAATTTTTGTTTAAATGCTGATAAATAGTTTATTTAACATGTCGGCATATTCTGACTTTTTTAAAACGTAAGTTATTGAACGAAAATAAAACTTAATGAAAAATAAATGTTAAATACGTATATTTTTTATAATATAATAGGTGAAACTGAAATTAAAAAAAAAACAAATAATATTTATTGAATAGTGCCCCACACACGCAGTGGCGAAGCTTGAGATTTCCGACCGGGGGGTCAAAAACGTACACACCCAAAATTTTCTATAAAACGGGGGGTCGAAAACGTATATACCCAAAAATTTCTATACGAAACTACATACTCTCCACTACTGAGCGAAAAGTTCGGGAGGTCGGCCGCCCCCTCCCACCCCCACTATCCTACGCCCTTGCACACACGAACCGACATTGCGAATTAATATTAAGTAAATCAATGATAGATCGATCAATATATAATACTAGTGGGAAACCCGCGCGTTGCGGCGGAGTCAACACTTTGCAATAGAATTTATAAAAAGTTGTCGGTAGAAACCGCAAGATGCTTTCAAGTTTCAAATTATCATCGATTCAACACATATCGTAATAGCCAACACTCCTTTAACCAATTTTAAAGTACATAATGTTCGAACAAAGAACAGAAGCTATCAACAGTTGATTTCGTTACATAGGAGCAACTGTTTTTTTGTATAAAGGGATGATCCTGAAGACTCAACCGTCCCCCACTCTTTGCTATATAGTATAAATTACAAAATTAGGTTACTATAAAAGAACAGGAATATGTTTGATAGACCGGTTACCAAACATGATCGACAATTCCTAAACAAACAATTAAAGACATGTTTCAGATTCTCTTATGGCTTAAGCTCGAGTTCGAACTTAAACTTAAACAAGCCAGCTCAACTCGGCTCGTTTATTTTTTTCGATCTAAAAAGTCGAGCTCGAGCTCGGCTCGTTTATTTTTTAAGTTGAAAAGTTGAGCTCAAGCTCGGCTCATAAAAACTTCGAGCCTAATCAAGCTGGCTCGTCAACTTTTTCTTAAATTTTTTTTAATATTGATAAAAGAGACAGATTAAAAGAATATATTAACACATTTCTAAAGAATATAATAAATACACATACATACAAGCCATTGAGTCGAGCCACAGAGCCGACCATGGAGTCGCGCGATCAAGCCATTCAAAATAAAAACAACTCGAAGATTCCAAGCTTAAGGCCACGATGGCATGAAGAAATATCTTTTATTTACTTTCATTAATTTTTTTAACAAAATTGTAGTTGAAAAATATACAATTGAGCCCATGGCTTTATAGCCTAGTGGCATCTTGGGGGTGGGATAAAGCTTTAGGACCAATAGGTCCTGGGTACGATTCCCACAAGGGGGTTTTCTCATATTTATTGGGTTTCCTCCTGAATTGTTGTATAGTGGAGATGGATATGATCGGGTGGTTCCGTTGGTGGCACGAGGATACTCCAGTGGTCCGTCAGTGATCCAAATTTGCCGTTCAAAAAAAATATGCAATTGATTATACAAGTCTAAACCACCCTTTAAAATGACAGACAAAGAGGAACTTGTGAACCAAGATCAATGTAATATATAGGTTGCAACGATGGCAAGGGCTAATTTTAAACAAGTTTTAAGATCACAAATGAAAAGATAAAAAAACCAACTTATATTTGACTCGGCGCAGAAAATCAAAGGCTATAAAATGGACAAGCAAATGGAGCAGATTGATTTTTTAGGCCTATGTATCCTTACTCTTTAATTAATAAAAGAAAAAAAAAATTAACTGGGTGCTATCAAGTTATCAACAATTAAGATATCCAAAGTTTCACACAACTGAAAAATGGGCCTCAAAAGAGTTTCAGCTAACCTTTGTCACTAAGATCGTATTAAGAATATAATTGCCTGCATCACATCAGCGGCGAACGAATAGCATCTTTTAGACTTTGAACATAAGGTAACAAAGGTTATCAATAAACTTTAGAAGCTTTTGAAACCGAAATATGTAACCTTGACTTGTTATTATAAATTCGTATATGTACAATATTGATAATTTTCTCAATTGTGAATAATTTTCTCAATTGTGATAATTTTCTCAATTGTGAATAATTTTCTCAAACGGGCCTGCGCCTCCCACTTTTTCTTATATTTTTTTTAATATTGATAAAAAACCGAAATTGAGAATAATTTTCTCCCAATTGGCTTCTGTGTCGGTAGACCTGGCAAACGGGTCGGGCCGGGTCAGGTTGGGTCATGGGTCAAAACGGGTCCGGGTCAAAATGGTCAGTTATAAAAAGGGTTGTTTTGGTTCGTGTCGGAACAGGTTCGGGTCAGAACGGGTTCGGGTTGAAACGGTTCCGGGTCAGAACGGGTTTCGGGCCGGGTTGGGTCCGTTTGGTAAAAAAAATGGTTTTTTTTTTTAAAGAGAGATTGTACATAAAGGGGCAATTTTGTCGGGTTGAAACGGGTCCGGGTCGGTGGTATTTTCCGATTTTGAAATCACGGAAGTTAGGCCCGGTAGATTAAAGAGATGCAACGAAACAAAATGAAAACTGAAAAAATCCTACGAAAAAAGCGACCAAAACGAAACAAAAAACCCGAAGCTGAACCGAAACGAAACAAAAAAACTGAAAAAATCAAACGAAGAAAGCAACCAAAACGAAACAAAAAACCCGTCTCGTGCTAAAATCTGTCCCGGCTCGAAACTCATCCGTTCGAAAACTCATGTCGGCCCGAAACCCGTGCCGTGCGGAAACCCGTGCCGACCCGAAATCCGATCAGAACCAACTACGTTCCGATCCAAAACCCGTCCCGGCCGCCCGAAACTCAATCCGAACCGAACCCGTTTCGATCCGAAACTTGTCCCATTTCTTTAAGACACCAACCCACATTGATCCATTTCTTTGAAGTTGTCGACCCGTTTTGACCCGAAAATATATGAGATGGAATTTTAATTGACCCATTTTGACCCATTGAGTGAAAATATCTTACCCAAACCAACTCATATAATTTAAAAAGCAACCCAAAGTGACCCACTTGGAAGGCTTTAGGTCAAGATTGCCCCCTCTACAAAACACAAAATACATTTGCTCCATAAACAAGTGGAACACGAAGAGAGCTGAACTTCAGAGACGCAATAGTACCAGACAAATTTATTACTTTATTACTTTTTTGATATAACAATTTGCAAGCTTGGAAAAGCGCCAAAAGTTTACCAAGCGCTCCAAAACCCCTACACTTTTTTGATATAACAATTTGCAAGCTCATATAGATTTAATGTAAGGGAGAATCTGATGATGGGTTAAAGAGAGTAAACCTGGGCGAATCTGTAAAATGGATGCTTTCCAAATCGAGTCTAGATAGAAGAGCCAATACATCAATTTCTCTCTGTCACACAGAAAAAAGATTAAGGGAAAATATTGACACAAAAATACGACATGAAACTAACACGAAATTCACGGGTATTTGGTTTAGTCTAAACAGGTTTGGGTCACTAAGAGGTCGAACCTATTAACATGTTTAGCTAACCGTGTCAGCTTCGGGTCGGCCAAATCACACTTAACTGGGGCTCCAAATAATTAAAAAAAATTGAACAAAAGCTTACATCAGATGCATTAATTCCCTCAAGTAGATGTCCTTGGTACTGTAATATTGTAAAGAGAGTTGACAAGGATGTCCATAAGCCAAAATACCTCAGCTTATGTCCATAAGCCAAGATATCTCAGCCTGGAACTCAAATTTCTTAGCATTGATGCGAAGATTTTTCACTGAACCATGAAAATGAAACCTCTTAAACTATTTAATAGCAAAACAATGCAATCTTTATATGCAATTAAAAAAAGGCAATGTTATATTCAAGAGTATCAACTCCTAGCCAAAAATTCTAGTTTGTTTATTATTTTTAAAGTCAATAGTTAGGCAGCATGGTCAAAAACACAACATGAACAATGAATTAGTTCAGGTATATCTGAAATTATGCAAACAGGTAGTATAGCAAACCTCTTGGCAGCATAAGAATCAATGGATAAACCATGTAAAAGAGCACCAAGCTTCTCTTGAAACTTTGGTGGATCCACCCGTTCATCCGCATCGGACTTTGCGTTGGCATGCGACTTTCGACCTATAAATCATAACCAAAAAGATTATTACACTACATTCATAAGCTAAGTAAAAATATACCAAAACAGGAACTTAACTCATCATCGTATTGTTCTCCTATCCTCAAATATGTTATAAATAAGAGCAAATCAATGACCTTTCTACCATTTTACCAGTTGTCCTTTAACTAAATTGTATTTTCTTCTATTGGAACGTTTTCATCACCACATAACAAACACTAATAACGACAATAATCACAATCAACTCGAATATAATCAAACGTTATGTAACAAAATCAAATAGATTTCTAAGAGGGCACCTTGTCAAAATCCCAGAAGAAGCTTTTCCGGGCTCTTCGATCAGTATTTTCAAGTGGGCAGCAATTACGCCATTAATTCAAGCTAAAATTCAGCATGCAATTGAATGTTGTCCATCATAATCAACAAATCAAATGAGCCCTAATTCAGAAAAATAAGAACCCTAAAGTGTAAATGGATGAAGAAGTACAATAGTCACTTCATATAAGTTTGATTGAAGAGAGTCAGAAACCATTACCTATCCACGCTAATCGTGTTTCAAAACCAAATCAGATTGAACATCTTCAATATCAAGAGTTGATTTCAATCATCAAACCTAATTGATCATTGATCATATTTATAACTGTTGCCACCGTTTCAATCATCAATCGGCGTCTTCAATTTACACTTTCATCAATTGGCGTCTTCAATGTACACCGACTGTTGAATAGTTCGTTGTGTAAGAATCATGTAGGCTAAAGATATTGAATTGGGGGCAATTTTGGGAGATAAGGATGAAGGGCATGTTTGGGTAAGCTTTTAGAAACAACTTATTGACTTATTGGCTTCTTGGAAAAGTCAGGATTTTGTGACTTATTGACTTATTGGCTTTTTCCCCTCACATACACCCTCTTTGCCAAACATCATTTTAGAGCTTATGACTTTTCAAAAAGCCAATAAGTCAATAAGTTATTTCAAAAAGCTTACCCAAACATGCCCGAAGAATCAGGGAAAAAGGTATGTCGATTGGGCTGCCGTTATAAAATTAGGGGAGGAAATTACAATTTAGTCCTGGAAATGTATTATATCTATAATCTAAAATACTATATAAATTATAAAACATCTCCCATGGATATAATGGTAATTTCTAACCCTAATTTTTTTTTAAAATGGCATGTGAAAAGGCAGTTAAGAATAGTGTAAATCAAGCCCTAATATAGATAGATAGAGAGATTTAATATTAAGTAAATCAATGATAGATCAATCACTATATAATATAGAGAAATAGTTTATATTAACTAAGACAATGCATTAAGAATAGTGTCTAAATTATTCACAAAAGAGACCACATGCCAAGAGTCCAACAAACATTAAATATGGTCCAAAAGGTTTACTTATAGAGGCCCTTTATTCAGCTTAAGCCGTACAATCCCAAGACAATAATATGAGTTGTAAATTGAGTGACATGTTACATTGGTTGAGTTATATCCGTAAGAGCTTTTTTTTAACAGCTAAATGTTACATTTCCCGGGTATTGAATCCATAACCTCTTCCTATTTAAACACCTAGAAGGTTTTCCCTCTGCCACTAGGCCAAAGCCTGAATGGCATATCATTTTCATGACTCGAATTTCTTGTGTTGGAACTTGGAACGATCAAGGCTAACCGCCTCGATTGTTAGAGAACTCAAAGACATTGGAGTTTAAACTAATATTACAACATGCGACCTTGATTAGATCATGTTTCCTCAAACTAAAAGCATAAAACCTTAGTTATGTTTAATTACTCGAGGGCAATCCCGTATACTAAAGACGAAATATGAACGATCCTTAAATTCCTAACGAGTTTGTATGTCTTTTACTATTTTAGTCTACTTTTTTTAAATATTACTGATACGTGGTCGAAAACTGGTTATCGTTTGTGCTTAACTTAATGTTTTTACATATGTTTAATCTCGAATAGCCTACTTGTAAAAGGAATTATGTTTTGTAGGTCTTGTGAAGATTAAGGAGCTAAATTGGGAGCTTTACGGGTCACCGGGATCAAACATCATCAACCGGGGATGAAAAATGACAAAGACCGGGTTAACCACGAAGATTGGATGTGCTTTAGGGAATGTTAATGGAGTTAACATGAAGACATTGGAATATATTATGATAGAGGCCGGAATTACGAGTACGTGGGCGAAAACGGTGCGTAAAACGGAGCTATAACGAAGAAGTTATGAAGAAAACAGTTTCGGACGAAACAGCGAAATCTAGAGGCCGTCGGGGACGGGCAAAATGGCCGTCGGGGACGGTGCCTGCAAAATGGTTCTGAGGAAAAGTCTTCTTGGATGCTTTAAATGATTGATAACTTGTCTCTATGCAATCAATACGGGTTTTTAGTCAAATGAGGGCCAAGAACATTAAATTTGCAGACTTTAGAGAAACCAATCTCTTCCAAAGTCATGAACATTAATTTCTCAATCTCCAAAGTCCATGAAGATCATCCAAAGTCCATCATCAATAAATAAATGCCCAAAGATTTTGAAGCTAAGTGTAAACGCTCCAAGGTGCTTCCATGGCTATAAATGAAGGTCATCATCAAGGAAGAAAAGAGGTCGAAGGACCAACGACGGTTCACTATCACTCATTCATCATTCTCCATCCTCCAAGCTCCAACATGACTTCCGTCAAGGTTCATTCTTCCGGTGATCAAGCTCCGTCAACCATGAGCGGCTAATCATCTTGGTTTCACCCCGGTGTAGGTAGTTGTTTAATTTATGGTTTTGAATTGTTCTTGCTTCAATTTGTGACAATTTGTGTATGATTTTAGAAACCTTTGGCAATAGCTTACATTTGTTTCGAATTCATAAACTGTCGAGCGATGTTAAAAGTTATGACTTTATGAAATGGTTATGTGTAATATGCGTTGTCTTGGTTAGGATTTACTTGTGTTGATTACAAAGTGTATTCTTGTCCGTTCGTTGAAACGTTGATAGTTATTAGCACCTAAGTCACGGTACACTAAATCCGTTAATTGTATGCATTTGAGTTGAAGCCTAAATCTTGTAGAAACCATAAGTTAGCAATTACCGAAACCGGGTGTGATTCCTTTTCTTATTATTGTCTAGTACTAAATCTTCATTGCAATTGTTAATTAGTAATTGTTATTCAATTAAACCGATTCACTTAGTTAAATTCATATCTTTCAACAAAACAAAAATACAAGAATATCATAGCAAGCTTCATAAATTGTGACAATCATTTTAGTTTTAGTGAATCCATTCGCAAACCACATACTCTTCGTGGATCGACCCCTTGCTACCACTAGCTATTTGTTAAGGGTAATTTGGGCATATAAATATTATCTTTGACCGGAGCGCGACAATCCGATCAAATTTTGGCGCCGCTGCCGGGGAGTTAGTGCGCTTTGTGTTTGGATAATTGTTAGAATTTAGTAAATATTTTTTTTAAGTTGTTTATTTTCTTTTTCTTTGTATTTTTTGTGATTTTACTTTGGGTGGTCGAGCTTGTTTGTGCAGGAACATGTTTTGCAGGTACCATCTTTAAATATGAATTGGGTAGATGATGATCCGTGTGAGTGTTGCGGAAGCGGAGAGCATTATTTAGAGGATTGCTCTGTTTTCTACGAAAAAGTTCAAGCCAACAAGGATCGGGAAGACTACCTCAGCGGATTGTATGAATATAGGAGGGCGGACTATGAAGATTTCAATGGTCCATCCTCATATTATCCATATGATAATCCACCACCACCACCACATTATCAAGACTATTACTATGAACCCAAATCACCATATTTCTCAAGTTACCGGGATGAGGAGTATGATGATTATTATAATGAATACCCTCAACCGGTATACGAGAACCCACAAGATTCGATGCATTCTAAGCTTGATGCTCTCATGGACATGATGAAAGAATATCACCAGGATATCAAAGATATGAAGAAAGCGAATGAAGTGAGAGATAAAGCCCATGAAGCATTGGTGGTGCAAGTGGGTCAATTAGCGGAGGAATTAGACCAACTTAAACGAGACCAAGAGGTTTGGGCCAATGGTACAATAGTAGATGGTGATGTGGTGGAAGAGGTTATAGATTTTCCGGAGCAAGAAACTGAATGTTTGAACCGAGCGGAAGACATAACGCCACGAGACGGGTCAGAGCCAAAAGAAGCCCAAATTCATATATATCCTTCTCCCATACTTATCACTCCAACCAACAAAATTGGGGATGAAGGTTCGGGTATAAGGATTCGAAGGGTGGCATTGCAAGACATTGGCCGGTTTGGTAAGAAGCGACCCCGAAGTTGTACGTTACGTATGCCGAATAGAAGAAAAAGAGAATGGATTCGGCATGCTAATTACCGAGCGTATGTAGGCAACTCGGTAGGAAAATGTGCACTTCGACCACCATGAGAGGTAAATCAGTTAAATGAACTTTGTGGGTGTGTTCCCTATATAACCCTCACGAGACCTCTCGTCCTCCTAAGCTATTGGGGGGTTTAAAAGGGCTTGTTGCATAAGCTAAATGCAACCGTGATTCCTACGAAAGTGAGTTAGGCTTGTTATTGTTGTAACTTATTATTTATTTATTTATTTATTTTTACAAAAATCAAGGTAATTTAACGCATGATTTGGTAACACTTTCATAAAAATGGTAGAACTAGGTAACTAACAAATTTTGATGGTTGTGAGAAGCATGCTTCTACACAAGGGTTAGAATTTGTAGGTATATGATGATCGTGAGACAACCGTTTTTATGAAGAGAAGAAGATATGGGCATCAAGCGAAAAAATCAGGTGCATGCGTTTCCATTTTACCTTGATTATTAGTTTAGTAATAAGTGGATTGTATTTTGTATTTTATTTTTCCGGGGTGAAATTTTGGAAGGTTAGCCGTGTCACATCCCTTGTGCATTTTAAAACTCTAGTTCTTACACATTGAGGACAATGTTTGCTTCAAGTTTGGGGATGGGGGAGTAGTAAAAGTTTAGATTTTGACCTGTTCATTTAAATACTACACATTGAGGACAATGTTTACCTCAAGTGTGGGGATGGGGAAAATTTCAAAAATTTTTCAAAAAGTTTCTTGTTTCAAAAGCAATCTTAAAAGCACAAGTAGCTAAGTCAACGAGGGATGGCACAACCCATTTGGTCTTTTGTCATGGTCAAGTTCAAACTAATAACATAAAGGGTATTTAGCGGGTGGTTATTTGGGAATAATTCGCCTAAGGAACTAGCATTTAATGCATATCACATATCATACCCTTATACGTGAGGTTTTGAGCCACTTCTATATCATACATGTTTCGTTGTTTGAGTGGATCATTAGTCGCGTATTGTAGAACTTGCAACTTTTGATACGTTCGAGACCATAGACCGAATACAAGCACGAGAATGATTAAGGCATTAGGTAAACCTTTTCCGTTTACACCATTTATATATCCTTACCCAAAAATTATCCCTTAGTAGCCCATATTGAGCCTAAACCTTCGTTTGACAACCCACTTAGCCAACAACCATAAGCCTTTTTGTTTAAACCCGTGTGATGGAAATTCGATTATTTAGCAAAGTTTGTATAGTTGTTTGTTTGTTTGCATATAAAAAAAAAGAGAAAAAAAAAATCATAAAAATTATGAAAAAGAATTGAGAAAAGAACAAAAATATGTATCTCTAGTTGAGAAATAAAAGGCAAGAGCTTGTTGTCTTCTAAGTTTGATATTGGTAGTTAGTTGTGCGTAGATAGTTGTTCTGTAATAAAAATCGAATCTTCATCACCTTAGCCACTTAAAAATATCCTATTTCCGACCTTTAACCCTAGCCCCGTTACAACCCATTCAAAGACCTTATGACTTGTGTTTAGTATTCGTGATCGGTGGTGGAGAATGATTGAGTTGCAAGCCTATGCGGGTACGTGTTCTAATCGGTTTTGAGCGAATTGTCGAGATGCTAATACATTACATATTAGCCAATTGTTAAACCGAGTGGAGAGAACATTGTGAGGGATATGTATGATTTGCTAGTTTCACGGGCGGGTTAATCTTGGATAACCATTGTATATGTGATTGTTCACGTTATCGTTAAATAAGTTGTAAATTGTAAAAAGGTTTGAACTTTTGTATGACAATAGACCTTAACCTTTGTCTCGGGAATGGGAAGTGTATTCGTTGTTCGACCCACGTGAAAGTGAAAAAACAGATTTGCTTGAGGGCAAGCAAAATACAAGTGTGGGGATGTGATACGTGGTCGAAAAATGGTTATCGTTTGTGCTTAACTTAATGTTTTTACATATGTTTAATCTCGAATAGCCTACTTGTAAAAGGAATTATGTTTTGTAGGTCTTGTGAAGATTAAGGAGCTAAATTGGGAGCTTTACGGGTCACCGGGATCAAACATCATCAACCGGGGATGAAAAATGACAAAGACCGGGTTAACCACGAAGATTGGATGTGCTTTAGGGAATGTTAATGGAGTTAACATGAAGACATTGGAATATATTATGATAGAGGCCGGAATTACGAGTACGTGGGCGAAAACGGTGCGTAAAACGGAGCTATAACGAAGAAGTTATGAAGAAAACAGTTTCGGACGAAACAGCGAAATCTAGAGGCCGTCGGGGACGGGCAAAATGGCCGTCGGGGACGGTGCCTGCAAAATGGTTCCGAGGAAAAGTCTTCTTGGATGCTTTAAATGATTGATAACTTGTCTCTATGCAATCAATACGGGTTTTTAGTCAAATGAGGGCCAAGAACATTAAATTTGCAGACTTTAGAGAAACCAATCTCTTCCAAAGTCATGAACATTAATTTCTCAATCTCCAAAGTCCATGAAGATCATCCAAAGTCCATCATCAATAAATAAATGCCCAAAGATTTTGAAGCTAAGTGTAAACGCTCCAAGGTGCTTCCATGGCTATAAATGAAGGTCATCATCAAGGAAGAAAAGAGGTCGAAGGACCAACGACGGTTCACTATCACTCATTCATCATTCTCCATCCTCCAAGCTCCAACATGACTTCCGTCAAGGTTCATTCTTCCGGTGATCAAGCTCCGTCAACCATGAGCGGCTAATCATCTTGGTTTCACCCCGGTGTAGGTAGTTGTTTAATTTATGGTTTTGAATTGTTCTTGCTTCAATTTGTGACAATTTGTGTATGATTTTAGAAACCTTTGGCAATAGCTTACATTTGTTTCGAATTCATAAACTGTCGAGCGATGTTAAAAGTTATGACTTTATGAAATGGTTATGTGTAATATGCGTTGTCTTGGTTAGGATTTACTTGTGTTGATTACAAAGTGTATTCTTGTCCGTTCGTTGAAACGTTGATAGTTATTAGCACCTAAGTCACGGTACACTAAATCCGTTAATTGTATGCATTTGAGTTGAAGCCTAAATCTTGTAGAAACCATAAGTTAGCAATTACCGAAACCGGGTGTGATTCCTTTTCTTATTATTGTCTAGTACTAAATCTTCATTGCAATTGTTAATTAGTAATTGTTATTCAATTAAACCGATTCACTTAGTTAAATTCATATCTTTCAACAAAACAAAAATACAAGAATATCATAGCAAGCTTCATAAATTGTGACAATCATTTTAGTTTTAGTGAATCCATTCGCAAACCACATACTCTTCGTGGATCGACCCCTTGCTACCACTAGCTATTTGTTAAGGGTAATTTGGGCATATAAATATTATCTTTGACCGGAGCGCGACAATCCGATCAATTACTAGTGATAAAGTTATAATATGTAAGTTGTTGACTATTTGAAAACTCTCTCAAATCGATTATTTCGTATTATTGGAATTTGGATTGACTTGTTTGATCAAAGTGTGTCATAATATACATCAAATGTGTCAGGAGAGTGCTTATTGCACGCTTTGTTTGAGTTTACCATGATTGTAAGTATTCGGGAATCTCCCTGCTCTTAGGGGCAAAACCCCCTAAGTAATGAGGCTTCTAAGGGGGCAATGCCCCCCTTTTGTTGCAATTTGAAAATTAATTTGGATAACCATCATCGGGCAGTGAATGGCCCTCCAACCCTAAATTTGTATCCCTCTCTTTGGTAAAAAAAACCTAGCTCGTGAATTCATCACACCGACATACTTGTTCTTGTAGAATTGAAATTCTAAGTTTTTCCAATTGAAATTTGATGCAGCCCTGCCAGGCCCGTCCCCTGCAAGTCCAGTTCAGGCCCAAAAGGAAGCAGTCCAGCCGAAGAATGAAGCAATTCAGAGTCCCAAACGAATGCAAAAGAAGCCCAGCAAGCTGAAGGATTGATCCGCAAGTTTGAAGGGGAATATTCTGAGGAATTAGGTTGCATGCATTTTTATTTTCAGTATGCATTTTTATTTTCAGCGCATGTTAATTAGTTATGCATTAGTGGGTAGTTAGTGGAGCATGGTAGGTTATTGTCACATGCATGTCTCCAAGAAATAAGGTACATGGGCATAGTGTGCTCAGATCCATTGCATATTTAATTCCCTGTAATTTTGATTTTGAGATATCCAGAAAATTGTTCCAAAAATCCTTGCCTTCCCTCTATTGTTCTTAGGAGTGTTTGCCTACTAGAAAAGGCTTGCAACATTTGGTGCTTTCATTCACGAATCACCTCCACCATGCCGCCGCGTCGCGGTCCAACTGGTTCCGATGATTTTCCCCCATTCATCATAGATCAACTTAGCCAACTAATTCAAATCACCACCACGGCCGCTACCACCGCTGCCTCCACTCAATCCGATCTCCGAACACAGTTAGCCACCCTCGTTCAAGCTACAACCAACCTCAACGCCAAACTTGATACCCAAACCGAAACCACCGCTTGTCTTGTTAATCATGTACAACAGTTAACCGACAACCTTGAACCAGAGAAAACCGTTAACCAACCGAAGTCCCCAGTCCGTCAAAACAATAACCAACAAACCTTACATCAACCAAAAATTACCCTACCGCTCTTCGACGGATCCAATCCGCTCGGATGGATTTTTCAAACTGACCACTATTTTACCTATTACAATATTCCACCGGCATACCGCATTTCCCTCACGGCTTTTCATTTTGTTGGAGACGCCCTATCTTGGTATCAAAACCAATTCAACAATGAACTTCTGGGTTCATGGATGGATTTCAAACGCGAAGTGGAACTCCGCTTCGGTCCGTCGACTTATGAGAATCACGAGGCCGCCTTGTTCAAACTCCATCAAACCGCGTCGGTCACCGAATATCAAACGGAATTTGAAAAGATTAGCAACCGCATTACCGGCTTATCTCAACAAACCCTAAAAAATTGTTTTATTTCAGGTCTAAAACCTGAATTACAAGCTGAACTGGCCATTTTAAAACCCACGTCCTTTCATGAGGCTTATGGGCTATCCCGTAAAGTTGAAGACAAATTTGCTAATACCTCAAAACCCAAACTGTTTTACCAACCTAAATCCTACCCTTCCCATAATATTGCCCCCCAAACAACAATCTCTCCTAATTCCCAGCCATCCTCTACGACTTCTGTAAAACCTACACCATCATCAACTCTTCCATTATTGCCATCTCCACCAAAACCATTACCTTTCACTAAAATATCACCCGAAGCAATCTAACAACGCCGAAAAGACGGACTCTGCTTCCGCTGCCCCGAAATTTTTTTTCCCGGACATAAGTGTTCGCTTAATCAATTTTTATTAATCGTCGACAACGACGATCAATACACCTCGCCGGATTCCCAAACCGATGACAGCATGCCGCTGGCCGACGGCCAAAACACACCGCAATTCATGTCTCTGTCCGACGCTGTGTTTTTTGGTTTAAGCTCCATCCAAACTCTCCGAATCACGGGGTACGTTAACGGTGTTCCGGTTACCGTTTTAATTGATTGTGGTAGCACCCACAATATAATCCAACCCCGAGTCGCTACGAATCTCCGTTTACCAACCCTACCCCTACAACCATTTTCGGTCATGGTCGGAAACGGACAGTTGATACATTGCCAAGGGTATTGCCCAGCGGTCGATATGCAACTCCAAAAATCCAATTTCACCATCCCATTTTTTATTTTTCCGGTGCAATGTCACACCCCGACCCGCAACGGAAAGATACGGGACATGATGATTGCCCATAGCTTATAACACTATTATAAGTTTAATATTTAAATTCACCAAATTAAATTTGTCGCACATAACATAGAATTCAAATATCAATACCATGTTACAAAATCAAATAAACAAAAGCAACATATCATAGCTGGTTTATTACTAAGGCAATCCTACATGTCTTCAACTCAAAATCCGCCCACCCTTGTGTACCTGTATCACACGTAAAAGAGTTTTTGGGTCAACAAACATGTTGGTGAATAGATTCGGTTTTTATTTAAAAACATTTTTGTTTTATTAATTTCAGAAAACCTTATTTTATAACATGCATTATAAAATGTGAAACTAGATATTTCAATATAATAAGAAGGGAATATGCCACAGAATAGTAATGAAGTTTTAGGAGTGTTCCAATTAGGTCACTAATAAAATTTATGAACTCAACACATAACTCATAAACAACACAAATATAACAATATTAGCAACCATAGACATATAGAGATTCAAGCCCCGAAAGGCGAATCTGCGAAACAATGATGGCGATACCGAGTTCGACCCATGGCCGTGGGGAACCGGTCAGCCAGGTGGATCCACGCGAAACCTGTGACACAAAGCGAGTAACACATAGATGCACGTATAGAGAAACAATAGAAATTAGCAACAAGTGACACATAGAAACACATCGAATAACATGTTATCAAATTACATAATAAATTTGAAATCGAGCACGAGATACACCCCAAAACGAGTAAGTGGCAAAAAGGGGAAAAGAGTCGAATCTACTCACAGGTTGCGTTCCTGCTTGGTTTTGTGAAACACCGCACGACAAGAACCGGATTATATCTAAAATGATAATCACCCTAAAATGAATAACCGAAACCCTAAACAAACGTACAATATATAAATTTTAGGAAATTGGGTTCTCCTATTTGGGGACTTATATGAGTTTTCAAAATAATATACAAATTGGTATTTTGTACAAATTGTCATGATTAATTATATAGTAATAACAATTTAGTATGTTATCATAATCGTTAAATGTTACCAATTTAGATTAATTAATAGAATTTATCTAACAAAATTGTACCTTAGATTTCATGGTTATCACATTTTTTTTATTTTAACATAATAAGTTTTATAAAGAAATTTCATTTACTTAAAAGAAAATCCATTGATAAGATAATTAAAATTATAGAAAATTCATATAAGAGTCTGAAAACAATTATAGAACCTATAACAAAATCAGTAAAAATATGTACAGAAATTATTTGTGATAAACTTGTATTTTTGAATAATTAAAACATGTATAAATCCAAATTATATTCATGAATTCCAAAAAAAAATATTAGGAAAAATTATATTAAAATTCCCTAGTGTTCATATACTCTGAAATACCCAATAGAAATATTTATTGAATTTATTTAAAATTATCTCGTATTTTTATTTGATTTATCTAGTGATTAAAACATAAATAATTCACCAAAATTCCAATTGATATCTAAAATTCCCAAAATTTACACACAATACACTAATATGATATATAACAATATTATTCTTTCAATTTCATCAAAACACAAGTTTAAATCTAAAAGCCCCAAATTGTATGGACGAAGAACCCTAATTTCCACTAAAATTAGATTCGGATAAATTAGCCTTTTATCACTGAAATTGATAGAGGGCTTTTGTAGATCATGAAAAATAAATAATAATAGGCTTTGAAATCACCTGAAAACGTTGAGAATTGAAGGAGATATCGTCCGTGGAAGATACGAGCCCTAGATTGTTCTTCGATTAAATTCTCGAGATGTGGTTGATAATATGAAGAAATTTCAGTGGGTGTTTACATGGTTTGATTAGAAGAACGAATGGTAAAAGTTTCGGGACTTAATTTGATGATTCGATACAAAACCCAAGTGTGTTCTTCAAGGTGTTTTAATGGTTTGAATAATTGAATCTTAATCAACTGATTTGGAGTTTAGAAGGAAACGATTATGATGCAAGACCATCACTCTCCATCATTTCGATTTAATTGGCTTTAAAACAAAGTCGAATCGTTGGATAAAACGTTTCGTATGTTCGGGTCGGGTTTAATGCGTAACGGATCGCGTCTCAGCTCAAGAGGGAAGAAGATGATCGCGTTCAGTTCGTGCATTTATCTTAAATAGGTCATGAATTATTACAAAATGAGTTGCAGCTCAGCCGGTCCGATATTTAGCTGATGAACGTGGGGATCCGGGTTCGATTTCCGACCCTTGAAGTTTTGTTCTCTTTTTCCATTAAATGTTTTATGTAATTGCACTTCAGCCCCTGTTCTTATATATTAATTGCTAACTGCACTAACTCTAATACCAACTTAGTTAACTTATAACTTATTCTTTATATAAAAAAAAACAAACTAATTAACTAATTTAGTTAATTAGCATTAAATACTAAATACTAACTTAACTAGGTTTACCTAGTTAACTTGTTTCTAAATATATAGCTTCCACTAATTACAAAAACAACCCCTTAACTTGTAACTTTGATATTTTGACGGTTTTAATCCTTTTAAGTTAAAAACTTGTTTTAACCACCAATTTTAACGTAGTTAATTATTTCCCTTATAACTATTAACCGAGTTAACCGAGTCTCGCTTATAACTTCCAATTTTAATCTGACGCAACACATGGTGATCGATTTAATTACATAATAAAATAGAGTAATATAAATTCTTATTTTTATTTTTATTGATAAAGGCCCGGTTTTACAATCCGGGTCAGATTTCGGAGGTCCGATTTTGACGGATGTTACATGCAAGGTGCCGATATTGTGTTGGGTATTTCGTGGTTACGTACACTTGGTTCGATCACAGCCAATTTTTCCATCCCAGAAATTTCGTTTACAATCAACGGCCAAAACATCACCTTGCGGGGTGAACCACTAGCTCAGTCGGTATCTCCAGAATCCTTAGCCACAGTCCTTCGCCACGGGTCCATTGCTTCGTTGCACACATTAACCATTGAACCTCCAATTCCACACTCACCTCTTACATCGAACCCTCAGTCGACTGATCCAAACATTTCGGCCCTTCTTGACTTATTTCAGCCGATATTTGCAGAGCCTCAATCATTACCACCTACTTGACCACAAGACCACCATATCACCCTTGTCAACAATGACCACACCGTTAATGTTAAACCATACAGATATCCACATTACCAAAAACAAATCATGACCCAACACATCTCTGAAATGCTTGCTAACGGCATTATTCGACCGAGTCAAAGCCCATTTTCCTCATCGGTACTTCTTGTCAAAAAGAAGAATGGCACTTGGTGCTTTTGTGTCGATTACCGAGCTTTGAATGCGGTTACGGTTCGCGACCGATTTCCGATTCCGATTATCGATGAACTCTTAGATGAGCTTCATGGGGCAACCATATTTTCAAAAATCGATCTTCGGTCGGGTTACCATCAAATCCGAGTCGCACCGGACGACATTCATAAAACCGCCTTTTGCACAATGGACGGTCATTATGAATTTCTCGTCATGCCCTTCAGCCTCTCCAACGCATCTTCGACCTTTCAAGCTACCATGAATGATCTATTTCGTTCGGTGCTTCGCCAGTTTGTCTTGGTGTTTTTTGACGACATATTAATTTACAGTGAGACCAAAGAAGAGCACTATAACCATCTTCAATATGTCTTTCAAAAACTGCACCAAAATCGTTTCTATGCCAAGGCATCCAGATGCACTTTTGGAGTATCGGAAATCTCGTTTTTAGGCCACAAGATTTCTGCCCTCGGTGTCTCTCCGGAACCTGACAAAATCGACGCCATTCAACGCTGGCCGGCCCCCAACTCGTTTTCCACCCTTCGGGCATTTCTGGGCCTTACCGGTTATTACCGACGCTTTGTAAAGGGTTATGCTCAAATTGCAGCACCTTTAACCGATATCTTGAAACAAAAAGAGTTTGCATGGAATGCACAGGCTACTGAGGCATTTATCCAATTGAAGAAAAATATGCAACAGTTAGTTACACTTGCACTTCCCAATTTTAACGAGCCTTTCGATGTCACTACCGATGCTTCCGGGCAAGCTATCGGTGCCGTACTCTCCCAAAATAACCAACCTATAGCCTTTTTCAGTAAAAAACTCTGCTCCACCATGCAAGCTCAATCCACATATACCAAGGAGTTGTATGCCATTACCGAAGTGGTAAAAAAATGGCGTCAATATATTTTGGGCCGTCGATTTGTTATTTACACTGATCATCACAGCCTTAAACACGTCATTTCTCAAACCATTCAGACACCGGAGCAACAAAAGTGGGTTACGAAACTTATGGGTTTCGATTTTGAGATCCATTTTAAACCGGGCAGAGAAAACACCGTGGCTGATGCATTAAGCCGCCTTGACATTCCATCTTTTTTTATCCATTTCCTATCCAACGACCACTTGGTTGGAAGAACTTCGTTCTTATTTTCTATCCGACAAGATTGGCAGCCAACTTGTCGCCAATGTTAAAAAGGACCCGAAAGTTTTCCACACCATTCTTTTCGTGATGGTTTACTCTTCGTGCATGGGAAACTTTTACTGCCTCCCATTTCAGACTTGCGCCACAGATTACTAGACGAGTTCCATTCATCATTTCTGGGCGGCCATGCAGGCGTCAATGCAACCACGAAACGCTTGGCCAGTTCTTTTACTTGGTTGGGTTTAAAATGAGATGTTTCCAACTTTGTTAGATCGTGCCAAGTATGTCAAACCATCAAAACTCTGAACCATAAACCATACGGTTTATTGCAGCCACTACCCACCCCCGAATACCCATGGGTCGACATATCGATGGACTTTATAACCGGACTTCCCAACTCCAAAGGGAAAACGGCTATATGGGTTGCTGTCGATCGACTTTCCAAATTTGCCCATTTTATCGCCTTACCAACCAATTATACCACGGTTTCTTTAGCTTCGTTTTTTATGAGAAACATTTATCGATTACACGGTTTACCAAAAACCATTGTTTCAGACCGTGATTCGTTATTCGTAAGCCAATTTTGGAAGGAGTTATTCAAGCAAATGGGAACCAAGTTGTTACACTCGAGTGCTTACCATCCTCAAACGGATGGGCAAACCGAAGTGGTAAATCGTGGTCTTGAGATGTATTTGCGGGCATTTGTGCTTGATGCACCAAAGACGTGGGAACGATATCTGTATTTGGCTAAATTTTAATCTAATACAAGTCATCATTCGGCAATTAAAATGTCACCCTTTCGAGCTGTCACACCCCATCCGATGGCGGAACATCGGGGTGTGAGCACTAAGAGTTCAGATAAATGAACCACTTTCATTTATGATAAAGCCCCAAAGTAACAAATTACAAACAGGTGGCAGGTAAACGGGCAACAAGCTGCGCCGCAACCCCCTTTTGAATTGCAAAACCAATCCTACTAAAGACGAAACGACCCTTAAAGGTTGAGAGATTACTATTCACAACCCGTTGGACCCTGTTTAGAAATTCCACGGCCTCTGGGGCTAGGGAACCAAATGTATCAAAAGCGAATGGGATAAACACATGTTGATTTTCTAAACAAGCCTTTTCGTGTTTAGCGACCTTGCTTGATTCCGCCTTCAACGCAGCCTGGCCAGCAACAAACCCGTTATCCCTAAGCCCAACAAGAGGGGACACTCCTGTAAGGTCCACACAACCGTGTTTCCCCCTGGCCCACCCAAACACAAGAATATCAGCTGGCCGAAGAGTAGACCTCCCGTCGAGCGGATCCGTCAGAAAGTTCACCGGAGCCTCCTTTTTTGCTGAAATCCCAGCCAGCTTTAGAACATCAAACAAAATATCCCTCACCAAATCATGCCTGTATTTAAAACCAGGTAACTCCTTACAATGAACCGCATGTTCGCCAAAAGTATCTAAACAAACCTTGTGGCAAACTGGGCAAGGCTCATCAACCGGAAACAGAGGGATCATTAGCCGGTACTTAAGAATTGCCCGGTATTCCACTGCCGACATGCGTTGGCCTAGCCCTTCAATGGGGATGAGTTCAGATTGCTCATGAGATTCCATAACACTAAAAGTTTCATTATAAATTAGATTGATTCAAACATTTTCTAAAGCCAAACAACCAACACATAGTATCAAAGCACATCGAGTCTCGAATATTGTTCAAAAACTTAATTATCTAGATGAGTTTCTAAGCATCATCCTAGCTTGATTCCAAGAATCCTAGCATCCTGTCAACCTGCAACATGTATTGAAATAGAGTCAGTACAAAGTGTACCGGTGAGTATACAAGTTTGAATAATAGCATAATAGATTAAAACAACTCATATCCATACGTAGTGTCACATAAATAGTTTCAGCCATGCTAGTGTTCGCAGTCCATCAAGTGAAAGCCCAAGTATCCCGATGCTTTGTTGTTTTCCCAAGTCTCAAGGAAAACTAGAATCCTCCTAACAATACCCCCGATACTAATGGGGTGGTGCATCTCCTATAGCGCTACTATTGTTAAGGCGAAACTACACACCCTGGATTAAACGTTCACATAACACAAATAGAATACAAGAATCACAAGTTTCACATACACGTAGGATAGAGTTTAGTTTGCAAAAGTCTCAAGTATCGTAGTTTAATAGAATACATGTTACATCCCAAAGTTTAAAACAAAAAGGGATCGAGTATACTCACATGGATTGCTTAACAGTTCAACTGTTGTTGGATCAAAGGGAGCTCTTTTAGAATTAGCTTGATCATATTACAACAGATAAGTGACGGACAAAACAACGAGATTGCACAAGTGTCGGATTAGTCACTGGATCGGATGGCTGTCCGATCGGATTGCCAGTCGATAGAAGTGACAATGTGTGAGGGAACGGATGGCTACCCGATCGGATGGTTATCCGATCGGATTGCCACACGATTCAAGTGTAGTGTTTGACGTGATTGTGTCGTCCCGATCAGTCAAAAACCCAATTAAACCTAGGTAGCTAGGGTAAGTCGGGTATCGAATCCACGAAGAGCATGTGGTCAGTATTGCGTGACCCGTTCGATTAGTTAGACTATTTACAAATAATGTACAAGATGATTATGAAGGTTGCTATTTTTATTTATTTGTTTGGTTTTTAAAATAAATCGGAATGAACCGACAAATTGATGTTATCGAAAACAATGATTTATTAACTAAACTTGTAAACTAAACTACTTAATTGAAAACAGGAATTAAGAATACGGATCACACCCGGTTTCGGTAATTGTAAGTCCTAGGGTTCCTACATGTTTTAATTCAACTCAACTGCATACGATTAGCGGATTTAGTGTACCGTGACTTAGGTGCCAATAACAATCAACGTCCCAAAGAACGGACAAGAATGCACTTTGTAATCAACACAAGTAAATCCTAACCACGACAACGCATAACTACACATAACCATTTCGCAAAGTCATAACTTTTAACATCGTTCGACAATTTACTAATACGAAACAAATGTAAACTATTGTCAATGGTTTCAAAAATCAATACAAGTTGTCACAAAGTCGAATCAAAGAACAAATGCATAAACCCTAGAAAATACAACTACCTACACCGGGGTGAAACCGAAGAGACTAGCCGCTCATGGTTGGGTGGACGCGATCACCGGCCAATGAACACGAACACGGAGCCATGACCTTGAGTCTTCAAGAGTGGTGGAGGTTAGGGTTGAAGGTGATGATGGAAGGTTGAAGATGGTGGTGATGGTGGAATGATTGAAGGTTAGGGATTATGGAGAATTGGTTAGGGTTTTGATGTTAGAGGTGAAAGAAAGATGTTAGGTGTGGATTAGAGAGGTAGGTGTTATGAAGAAGATGCTCCAAGATGGTCTTGTAACCTCCTCCTACTCGTAACTCCCGAATTCAATAGCCAAGGACCAATAAAAATCGTTTCCACATAAGAAAAAAACAATTTTCGCATTTTCAGAATCTAAGGCCCGTCGGCGACGGCCTGGGGACCCGTCGGCGACGGCCTCTCGTTTGCCGACTTCTCTCCGACGCTTTATCATTTTGGTTACGCGAGTCTGGTCCGACGGGGTTATCTAAGGGGCGTCGCCGACGACCTCCCAAACTCCCGTTTTCTGTTTTTCCCATCCGGAGTTCCCGTTTGACCCGTAACGCGTTCTGATTATCCGTTTTCATCCCGGTGGCCCGTAAAGCTCCCAAAAAGCACCTTAAACTTCTCTAGACCTGCAAAACATAAATTTAATCAAAAGTAGGCTTTTCAAGATTAAAAGTTAAGTAAAAACTCAGACTTAAACATTAACGAACGCCGGTTTTCGACCACGTATCACATCCCCACACTTGTCGTTTGCTTGCCCTCAAGCAAATCTGTTTTCCACTTTCACGTGGGTCGAACAAGAAATACACTCCCATTCCCGAGACTAAGGCTAAGGTCTAATGTCATACCCTGTTGGGATTGAACCCATTCAGAGGAACAGATAATTAAAGCCAAAACTGGATCAGAACAGTGGATCCAGAATAAGCAGATGTTTACATACAAATCTCTCCCCTTGAAAGTGGTTTCATATCTGCTGACCTCCTATCTGCTGATCTTACAAAGTGCTGACCTACAACTGCTGCTCAAGTAAAGACCTGATGGAAGACTAAAGCCCTGCTGATTCTATCTACTGCCTTGAGTCAAGCACTGCTGATCCGGACAAGTACTGCTGGGTTCACAGCAGTGGAAAGTTGCAGCAGCTGATCTATAGTCTGTCTTGTAAAGTAATGTAATAGAAGTAGTTAACATAGCAGTGTTTGTATAGATCAGAGGTTAGAGTTTGTTAGGAGGTTAGATGTCACTTTCATGGTGACGTCAGCTAAGATGCTCAGTGGTTTGCAAGTGCCTATAAATAGATCAGTACTTTGTACTGTTCTATTAGCTCTTTTGCATCATTGTCTTCTTTGCACGAACAAACAACTGAGCTCTGGCTGAGGGGGAGTTTGCATTCATTCATCAATCATTGTAATCGTTATTGAAATAAATTCAATCTTCCGATTCATTGTGAAAAGATGTTTGATCAAAGTATTACTCTCGTTTGATTGTATGCAAAGTTTGTTTTCATCATAATTCCGCTGCACACTAATCCATTCTCATTTTAATTACAAACACAAAATACAATCAGAAACAAACTCAGATCCAACAATTGGTATCAGAGCTTGGACAGTCAGATTTGATTTAACAATCATTTTGACATAAATAGTTCGGCTCATAACAGTTGATACTGATCGTTTGTTCGTTCGTTGAAAAACAGAGCAAGGATTAATCACCATTAAAGTTGATTTATCAGTGTCTGTAAAACAACAAGAATGACGTCACAATCTCAGGATGATAAAAACAACATTGGCTCTCTTTTTAAACCACCTATGCTAAAAAGAAATGAGTACAACATCTGGCAGAGGAGGATGGGTCACATCCTCGCTCAACAAAGCACAGGTTGTTGGAGGTCTGTTGTCTTTGGTCCCCATGTTCCCACAGTGCCAAGCGCTGAAGATGCTAAAAAGTTCGTTCCAAAACCAGTTGAAAATTATACCGAAACCGACTATCAAAAGTTCGAACTAGATGCTAAAGCGTTTAGCATCATAGCATCAGCGCTGCCCAATGAGATATATGCTGGACTGTTACACTGTAACAGTGCCAAAGAGTTATGGGACGCACTTAAGGAACAATTTGGGGGAACCGAAGAAGTCATAGAAAACAATAGGGAAATCCTGAACCAACAGTATGAAACATTTTGTCATGTTAGAGGTGAATCACTGACGCAACAATTTGAGCGTTTCAGTTGTCTCATCAGTGAACTGAGGCTTGTTAATACCACTTTTACAAACTCAACTCAAAATAGCAGGTTTCTCAGGTCACTGCCAGAAAAATGGGACACCATAGCTTTTGTCACCCGAAATTCACCTGAGTTCAAGGATCTGACCTTGACCCAACTCCATGGTCGACTCCTGACCTACAAAAGGGAGTTGAACCAGAAAAGGAAGTTACAAGAGTCAGGAAAAGCCGTTGATGATTATACATTTGGTAACACTGCTCTTCTGGGTCAAGAAGAATCTGGGAGCAGTGGTAAGGATCAGGGTTATGATCATTTCATTGACATAACTGCTGGGGCAAATTTTAACAACCCTGATCCTCACTCTGCTAGTTATGCATTCACTGCAAACGAAAACCAGATGTCAGACAATTTATGCTTTGAACTCAATGATTTGCAACATTTTGATCCCACTGACTTAGAGGAAATGGACATCCTGCACCAACTGGCTTTGCTAAGTGTTAGAACTAGCAAATTTTACAAAAGAACAGGGCGAAAATTCCCAGGTTTGCATGGGAATCTAAGGGTTGGGTTGGATAAATCGAAAATCAAGTGCTACAAGTGTAATAGGTTGGGACATTTCGCTAGGGAATGTAGGAGTCAAACTATTGGTCCCATAATTACTCATCCTAGCTCAAATCCTAGACCTCAAAACCAAAGCACTGTGCACTATGGCCAGTATGCCCCAGCAGCTCAAGTGAACACTGCTCACTATGCTGCTGCCCCTGTGCCAGTGCACTATGTCCAAACTACTGTTCCACAGATCCAATATGTTCAAACCCCTGTTCCCCAGGCACAAGTGCAGCCTGCACCTCAAACCACTGCTCCAGCAGCAGTACAACCAGATCAACAAAGTTTTTTCACTCAAGGGTTTGTTGACTGGAGCAGTATGCCTGAAGACCTTAGTGATGAAAATTTTGCACTCTATGCTTCTAATGATTCTTCTCATAATGAGTTTTATTTGATGGCATTAGAGTCAATACAGGAGGGGGTTGAAACTGAAGAGGAACAGCTGAGTATTGAAACAGTGGATGAGGTGACTGAAGCAGTGGTTACTGCTGTGGCTGGTGAACTACTGTTGGGAGAAAGTTCAGGTACCCTGATTGAACCACTGATAGACCCATGGTCCGAAGAGGATAAAGAAGAAAAGAAGGAAGAAAAGGCTGGTGAAAAGAAGGTGATAGCTGATGATGAAGAGAATCATCAATGTGATTGTGCAATGATGGCTGCTGCCAAGGTATCTCCTCAAGTTCTAGAAAAACTGTGTTCTGACAATTGCATTATTGCTTTTGCTAACATCAAAGAGGTGAATGAAAACCTTCGGGATAAAATCTTAACTGATGAAGTCAAATTTGAAAGATCTTTAAAAGAACTTAAAAACAAATTGACTGAAAAAGAAAAAGAGATCAGCAGTCTGAAAGAAGAACAAAGCATAACCAAAACTCAACTCCAAACTATGGTAGAAAAATACCAAGTTTGCAAAAAGGAGTTAGAGTCCACCCAGATCACATGTGAGAGATGGGTGGAATCATGCAAAGGGTATGAGGTTATGCTTGAAAAACAGATAAAAAGCAATGTGAAATTTGGTGTTGGTTATAGAAAACATGATGATGAAGCCACTGCTTTTGCAAAATCTGTTCAAACCACTGATGTAACCACTGAGTTCATACCCACAAACAAGAATGGCCAAGAAGTGAAAATCACTGACAAACTTGGTAACAAAATCACACTTGACAGACCAATGGGATCCTCTACTTTTGAGGAACTTGAAGACTATCAGTTTAAACCAAAATGGTCTGATGAGTGTGATATTCTTGAAATTTCAAGCCAATGGACTTTACATCAACTGATGGTGTTAAAGCTCCAAAAGCTAAAGTCATACCTCTCAAGGACATCCCAGCAGTGGTTAAAACCTCTGCTGCAAAGGAGTCTGAAAAGAGAAAGAAGAAAGAAAAAATTGATAACTTGTTTTGTGAGTTTTGTGAGAAAAGGAATCATCTAACAAAAGATTGTTTCCACTTAAAAGCTTATGATTTAAACAGAACAAGTGTCATTGTTTCAGCTGAAAGTTGCATTGTTTGTGGTAAAACAAACCACAAAACTCAAGCATGTGTGTATCTCAAAAACTTTGATGTGAAAAAGAATGAGTACATTGCTAAAACATCCTTGAGTCCATCATCATCATCAACATCTGTCAAATGAACAACCACTGTTTGTGCCAGTTGAAACAGCTGTCACAAAACAGCTGAACCAAACATCTGTCAAAAGAGATGTTCAGGTTACTGATGCACCCCCTGCCAATCAGTTCAGAAAAGGCAAGGAAAAACAGTCTTACCAAAGGATTCCACACGTTTATGAGGCCTACAAAAGGCCCTCTAAACCTAAAGTGAATAGGCATCCTTTTGGTTATCAGCAGATGATTGGTCAAGACCCACAACAGTGGTTAGAGAAACACTGTCCTAAAACAGTCCAAACCCCTGACCTAACCACTGTCCATCATTCTGCATCCATCCCAGACAATGTTGAGACCCCATCCAAAGCCTTGTTGGCTTTGGAGACCTTAATGAACTAATCCTTTTACTTCATGTGCAGGGAGCTTCTGCATGCTTTGATAGTCTTTGGTATGTAGATAGTGGAGGCTCCAGGCACATGACAGGATGTAAAGCCCTCCTCAAAGACTTTAAAATCCATGGAGGGGGTGATATATCCTTTGGGAATAATAGTAAAGGGAAAGTTCTAGGGTCTGGTACAGTGCAGTCTGGAAATGTAAAATTTGAAAATGTCAATCTGATAGACAATCTAAAATTCAACCTTCTGAGTGTATCACAAATGAGTGACAAAGGGTTTGGGTCATTCTTCACAAAAGATTGTTGTAGGATTGTTGGACCAGAAATGGTCAAAAAGATTGAAGCAATAATCAAAACTGGTCAAACTAAACTTGTTGCTCAAAGAAGTGGCAATGTTTATGTTGTTGACATGTCAAAAGAGTGTCCCAGAGCTGCTGCCTGTCTGTTCTCAGCTGCCTCTAACAAAGAGACAGAACTTTGCCACAGAAGGCTGGGGCACACAAATCTTAAGACAATCACTGAAATTTCAAAAAATGGGTTGGTGAGAGGCCTACCACAAAAATTGTTTTCATGCCCTGAACATTGCATTTCCTGTTTAAAAGGAAAACAGCATAAAAGTTCTTACAAGTCCATTGAAGAGTCCAAAACAACCCAGTGTTTGCAAATGCTACACATGGATTTGTTTGGCCCAGTTCAAGTCATGAGCCTCAAAAAGAAAAGATATTGTTTGGTTATTGTTGATGACTTTTCTAGGTTTACATGGACTTTCTTTTTACACTCAAAAGATGAGACTGCAGGCATTTTGCAAGACTTTGTGACACAGGTTGAAAAGCAATTTGACCTTCCAGTGAAAAGCTTCAGGAGTGACAATGGCACAGAATTCAAAAATAAGGAGTTGGATGCCTTTTGTGTGAAGAAAGGGATTGTAAGGCAGTACAGCATCCCTAGAACACCAGAGCAAAATGGGGTAGTAGAAAGGAAGAACAGAACTTTGATTGAGGCTGCCAGAACCATGCTTGCAGATTCAGGTTTGCCATTAACTTTCTGGGCAGAGGCAGTAAATACTGCTTGCTATGTCCAGAACAGAGTTTTAATAAACCCCAGGCACAAAAAGACTGCTTATGAAATTCTGTATAAAATCAAACCACTGATCTCATATTTCAAGGTGTTTGGCTGCCCATGCTTTATTTTGAACTTAAAAGATTCCATTTCAAAATTTGCAGCCAAAATTGATTGTGGTTATCATCTGGGATACTCAACCACTGCCAAGGCCTACAAAGTGTTCAATACACGGACCAAGGCAGTGGAGGAGACTTTGAATGTTAAGTTCAATGAACTTTCATCAATGAAAATCCCAGCAAACCCTGCAGATCTGTTTGATCTTGAAAATTTACTTTTGAAAATATTGTTGTCAAGACTAACAGTGCAGGTCCATCAGAGGATACAACACCAGACTATGGGTATGAAATCATCATCCCTCAAAGGTCTACCACAAAGGGAAAAGCATCAGCTGTTCAAAACAGTTGTCAAAGCTCAACCACTGCTACCTCAACAATTGTTGACCAAAGTAGCCCATCCACCACTGCTTCCACATCCTCAAACACTGCTGACAAAAGTCCTCAAACAGTGGATACAAGTCAGCAGATGTCCACTTCATTACCTCCTATTCCACCACCTTTTGAAGCCACTGCTGGATCATCAAAGTCCCCAGCAGTGGTTAGCTCAGATGATACACATTTGCAGCCTTCACCAACAAATGCCATCATACCATACCAAGGAGATTTAATCTTCTTGAGATCTCATCCACCTGATCAAATCATTGGCAACATAAATGAAGGGGTGCTCACAAGAAGCCAAACCCAAAACATTTGTCTTTTTGCTGGTTTTCTATCACTCCATCAGCCAGTCAAGTACCAAGAGGCACTGAAAGACAACAGCTGGGTAGAAGCCATGCAAGAGGAAATCCAACAGTTTAAAAGACAACAAGTATGGGAGCTTGTACCACTGCCAGAAGAGGTTAGTCCCATTGGCACAAAGTGGGTCTTCAAGAACAAAACTGATGAAAGGGGTATTGTTGTCAAGAATAAAGCCAGGCTTGTGGTTCAAGGTTACAGACAGGAAGAGGGGATTGATTATGATGAAACATTTGCCCCTGTTGCAAGATTGGAAGCAATTAGATTGTTCCTGGCCTTTGCTGTCAACCACAATATGAAGGTGTTTCAAATGGATATCAAAAGTGCTTTCCTCTATGGTACAATTCAAGAAGAGGTGTATGTTTGTCAACCTCCAGGTTTTGAGGATCCATTTTATCCAGATCATGTCTACAGGCTAAACAAAGCCTTGTATGGCTTGAAACAAGCACCAAGGGCCTGGTATGAAACTCTTTCCAACTTCCTACTCTCAAATGGTTTCAAAAGAGGTACCATTGATAAAACACTGTTTTTAAAATGGAGAGGGAAGGATTTAATGATTGTCCAGATTTATGTGGATGACATTATTTTTGGAAGCACATGTAACTCAATGTGTGAAGAGTTTAGCGAACTCATGACAGCTGAGTTTGAAATGAGTGCAATGGGTGAGCTGCAATGCTTTCTTGGTCTCCAAGTTCAGCAAATGCAAAATGGAACTTTCATTCATCAAAGCAAATATGCTAAAGAACTTTTGACCAAATTTGATATGAATGATTGTAAACCATGCAGCACACCCATGGCAACAAATAAGCTTGTCATGTCTGATGAAAAAGATGAGCTGATTGACCAAACACTTTATAGAAGCATGATTGGGTCTTTATTGTACCTAACTGCATCTAGACCAGACATCATGTTTGCAACATGTGTCTGTGCAAGAAGTCAATCAGCTCCCAGAAAATCAAATCTCATTGCTGTAAAAAGGATCTTCAGATACATAAAAGGTGCTCCCACACTTGGTATCTGGTATCCAGCTAATGGGAATATCAAGCTTTCAGGCTTTTCAGACAGTGACTTTGCTGGATGTAACACCACAAGGAAGTCCACATCAGGAGGGTGCTAGTTTCTAGGTGATTGCTTGGTTTCTTGGCAAAGCAAAAAGCAAGCAGCAGTTTCAACATCCACTACTGAGGCTGAATACATTGCTGCTGCAAGCTGTACAGCCCAACTCCTGTGGCTTCAAAATCAGTTGCTGGATTTTGGTATCACTGCCTTAAAGAAACCACTCATGTTGGACAACCAGGCAGCAGAAAATATCATCAAAAATCCAGTTTCCCATTCAACCACCAAACACATCGACATCAGACATCACTTTGTGAGGGATTGCTATGAAAAAGGTTTGATTTCTCTGCATCATGTCCCAACTAAAGACCAGTTGGCAGATGTGCTCACAAAAGCACTTGATACAGCCACTTTTGAAAGCTTGGTCTCTAGAATTGGGATGCTAAACATGGAATAACAAGCAAAATCTTGTTTTTCTATAAATAAAAGCATCAAAATGTTTTCAGAAAATCAAAATCCATCCTTAAAAATAGCTAAAAATGAAATTTTCATTAAAATCCTTAAAAGTCTGCCATTAACCACTGATTGTTCAAAAGTCTGCTCTACTTCAACAGCCTGTCCACTGCTGAAAGTCAACCCCTATTCTCTCATTCCTTTGATAAACTCTGTTGTTCAAAAGCAGTGTCTTATCCACTGATATGCTATCCACTGATAGTGAAAATCATCCACTGCTTTCATACCACTGCCTTCATCAGTCACTTTCATAAAAGTACTGTCCTTCACTTTCACCAGGGGTTGTCACGTGGGCAGTACATAGTGGTCAGACCTTTTGTAACGGCTGCCACGTCAGCATTCACTTCCTTCCCTATAAAATCCCCCACTCACCACCAAAACAGGGTTTTACTGTCGAATTGAATTCTTAAAAATTCTCTTCTCAAAGCAGTTTTTCATCTCATTTCTTCACAAATTTCTTCGATCATCATCTTCAAAATGACAAAATCGAAGTCATCTTCAAAACCCTCATCCAAATCTTCATCGAAAACAGCCTCTCAAAAGGCAATTTCCACTGAAATTCCATATAAACCATCCCACAATGTCCTGGGTTTTCTCACTAAACCAGGAACCACCAATGTTTTCGATTCCATCATTGACACCATGGCAAAATCAAAGTACAAAACTTTGTTCACCGTCGATGCATCAATCTATTTGGAGACCCAAAGGGAGTTTTGGAAGAATGCAACCCTTGAAAAACAAGGAGACATTGCAACCACCATACACTCTTCTATAAAGGGTAAAGCTGTCCAAATCACGCCACAATCCATTTCAAAGGTCTTTCAACTCGATGATCAAGAAGGTAAAATTTCTTTCACTAAAAACGAGTTGCAAACTGACTTCATTGAAAGAGGGTATGAAGCCACAATGATGAAGCAACTTACCTTACAAAAAGGTTATTTTCCTTCTGCAACCATATTTTTATTTCATACCCTCCTACTATGTGTTTCAAATAAAACCACTTCTTTCAATGAAATCCCTTTAAAGATTCAAAATCTGGGATATGCAATTCTTCAAAAAGAAAATTTTAACTATTCTCGGGAAATTTTTAAAGATTTGGTTAATAATGTTGAAACAAAATCATTCTTACTGTTTCCAAGGTTTTTAAGTTACTATTTTGCAAAGAAATTCAGTAAGGATGATTTAGCTGCAATAAACCAAGGTGATTCTACTCAAATAAACAGTTTAACAACTGAAACTTTTTCAAGAATGTTAGCACCTTGCAAAACACAAGCAGAGGTGCCTGAGCAGATTTTAGCAGTTACAACTGCTCCTCAGGTATCTGCTGCTGAGCCCACTGCTCAAGGTGATCAAAGCAGCAGACCAACTGTTTTGAAACCCACACCTACAATCCACAAAAAGCCACACAAAAAGAAAAATCAAAAACCCCCCAAACCAATCAAAAAGGCAACTCTGGAGGATGAGATACCAGAGCAAATGCCTGTGACAACACAAAAGTCACAAGAAACCACTGCTGCTTCTTCCTCACAACAGTTGGTACAAATATCTCAACCCTTGACCGAAACTCCTCCTGCTTCTTCACAAAAAGAACAGGTTGTACAAATAGGGTCTCCACATCATGATGCTCTGGAAACACTTGTTTCTATCATCCACAGCTCAATACCCGGGGCAAATCCACTTTCTACACCACCCATCACATCCACAATTCCCCCACCAACTAAACTGCTGTTGGATGCAATTGATTTGAACCAGGCACTAACCAGTCCTTCTCACTCACCTATCAATGAGAATATACCTCAACAACTGACTGGGTCTGATGTATCAATCTTTGCTAACCCACCAACACAACCTGAGGAGGTTACACCCCTTGAGTTACAAGTAACTCTTGGTGGTAGTCCAAGTGAAGCAGTCACTACAACTGTTGAACCCACTGGTTTACAGTTGGACAGTGGTTACATTAATAAGACTTCCTTGGAGGCAATTCCTTACATAGCACCTCTGCCAACCACCAGTGGATTTATTTATCCTACTGGCAACATCAAAAGGTTGTCAAGTGTTGAAGGAAGAAGACCTCAGTACCAAGAAAAAGGGGCATCAGTGGTTAATGTTTGGAGTACACTCCCTACATCAACTACTGATAAAACCACTGCTAGTGGGAAATCAGATGATCCCATTAACTTGGGTGATGGTTTAAAGTACCAGAAATTGACGGATCGTATTGAAAAGCTTGATAACTCTGTTGCAGAACTCAAAGTTATGCTACAACAGGTGTTACAAGTACAAAAGGTACAATCAACTGCTGTTCCACCTCAAGCACCTGCTCCACAACAAGCACCTGCTACAAATGAGCTCTGGAATTTGTTTCAACCTTTTCTCCATCAACAAGCCCAATTAGCAGATCAGCAACATGAAAAACATGTCCAACAGCTGAGAAATGCAATGGAGTCAAGGTTCAAGAACACTCAGGCTGATCTAAAGGCTCTCAAAACTCAGTTCCTGCACACCACTGGCACTGCTCCTCCAAAAGTTCGCTTCATTTATCAACTTCCCCCAGATAATGCCAAAAAGGGGGAGAAAATTAAGGAGTGGAAAAAGAAGGGAATAGAGGATGGTCTCTACATTGAACCAGAAAATGCAAACATGACCAAACAAATCCCTTTGCCAGATGGAAGCAAGAAAATTGATGTGACCACAAATGCACTGGCAGAAGCAGTTTCTAGTGTAAAAAGGGATAGAGAGGCCAAAAAGAAAGCCAGGGTGGATTATCCGGATCAGGGTACTTCAGGGTCAAAAGATGATGAAAATCTTGTTGATGAAAAGAAGAAGCCTACAAGAAGAGTAAGGCTACCCAAATCCATTCCAATCAGATATTCAAAGTCTGCTCCAAAACCACCACCTAAAACAGCTGTTATAACTCCTGTTGTATCAACTACAGTCGGTACTTCAGTAGTTTCAACATCTGCTCCCACTTCAACACATACCAAATCCACTGCCTTACCACCATTACCACCAAAAACAAAATCACCTCCTGCCAAAAGGCAGAAGACAGTAGTTGTTAAAACATCTGCTGTAATGACAACAGTGGTTGGAACACCAGTTGTTTCAACAACTGTTAGTCAATCACAAACCACTGCCACTACATCCACCACCACTATTCCATCCAAAACATCATCAGCCCCTCCTCAAACAAAGAGGAGAAGGCTAATTCTCAAAGATGATGACACCTCACCACCACAAACATCTTCAAAATCTTCAGCTCTTGTCACAATACCAAAACCTGTTCCTCTCTCTTCAGTTCCAATGTACAAGCCCTTACCTCCTGCAGGTGTTCAATTTCCTCTTGAACTAGCAGCTGTTAGAGAAGAAATAAAATATTTTTACTATGAGGATGACCCTGCCAAAAGGAGTTTGCCATCAATAAAAGGATATCCCTGGCCTAAAAATATTGATGAATATTTGGATATCAAGGCCAAGCAAGCAGAGGATATCTAAAAAAGAAACATACAAGGGAAATCTGACAAAGAAATTTCAAGAAACTATCAATATCTGCTCACACAGGTCAGATCCCTAGAACAATTTGCAAAAAATGTCAGTCAACAAATTTCAGAAAGAGCAGCTGAAACTTTGAAGAAAGACTACATTGAAAGCATCATGGCACACAAGAAGTACAAAGGAGAGAAATACATGTACAAAGAGTGGACTGTTCCTGAGCTTGAAAATGAAGCAGCAAGAATTCAAGACATGATAAAAAGGAAAGTCACTCACACTCCTCCTGACTGGGCAAAGTTTAGAAAGAATGTACCTGACAAACAGGTAGAACTGAAAAGAATGAAAGAAGAACTGGTTGCTGCTGAATATGGAAACAAAAGACAAGTTGCTAGATGGAAAGAAGATGTGGTCAGAATCACCTACAAAAGGTTGGAGGAACTAAGAAAGAAAGATCCAAATGTTCCTCAAAAGCCTGACTATCCTGAAGCAGAGGTTTCAAAAAGACCAACAAAGCTGCAAATCAGGAGAGCCACTGCTCCAACTGGTGCTGCCATCTATAAAAGAAGGTCACACAAACAGTTGGGAGGTGAAACCATCCAAGAGATGATAAAAGGAGATGAACTTGTAAAAGAAGGCATAAAGAAAATGATCATAGAAACTCTTGGTTTGGATCAAACTGCAAATACTGCTCAGCCAGTTATGAATAGGCCAGCCTCACCAAATACCTCTGCAAATAAACATCTCCCAAGAAACCCACCAGGCTCAAAAATACAAAAGTGGGAAACTGACAAACAGACCTGCGTATTGACTTTGCTCAGGTCTGGTGGAGAAGTGGAGAAAATATCAAGGGAACAAGCTCTTGGCCTGAGTCTTGAAGATTTGCAGGATCTCCTTGATCTTCCACTTAGCAGGGATGATGAAGACACAGACGCCGTAGACTTTGAACTACAATTTAAAGGTCAGATAAGGGAACTGTTGATGAGGCAATAAAGAATTCCACAATAATGAAGAGTTTTGGCATTATCTGTTCCAATGGGAGATTGTTGGGATTGAACCCTATCAGAGGAATAGATAATTAAAGCCAAAACTGGATCAGAACAGTGGATCCAGAATAAGCAGATGTTTACATACAAATCTCTCCCCTTGAAAGTGGTTTCATATCTGCTGACCTCCTATCTGCTGATCTTACAAAGTGCTGACCTACAACTGCTGCTCAAGTAAAGACCTGATGGAAGACTAAAGCCCTGCTGATTCTATCTACTGCCTTGAGTCAAGCACTGCTGATCCGGACAAGTACTGCTGGGTTCACAGCAGTGGAAAGTTGCAGCAGCTGATCTATAGTCTGTCTTGTAAAGTAATGTAATAGCAGTAGTTAACATAGCAGTGTTTGTATAGATCAGAGGTTAGAGTTTGTTAGGAGGTTAGATGTCACTTTCATGGTGACGTCAGCTAAGATGCTCAGTGGTTTGCAAGTGCCTATAAATAGATCAGTACTTTGTACTGTTCTATTAGCTCTTTTGCATCATTGTCTTCTTTGCACGAACAAACAACTGAGCTCTGGCTGAGGGGGAGTTTGCATTCATTCATCAATCATTGTAATCGTTATTGAAATAAATTCAATCTTCCGATTCATTGTGAAAAGATGTTTGATCAAAGTATTACTCTCGTTTGATTGTATGCAAAGTTTGTTTTCATCATAATTCCGCTGCACACTCATCCATTCTCATTTTAATTACAAACACAAAATACAATCAGAAACAAACTCAGATCCAACATACCCGGTTCAAACTTTGACAATTTCCGAAATATTTAACGGTATAGTGAATAATCACATAAGAATGGTTACCCAAGATTAACCCGCCCTTGAAACTAATAGATCATGCACATCCCTCACAATGTTCTCTCCACTTGGTTTAAAATTGGCTAATAATTGATGCATTAGCACTTTTGAAATAATCACTCAAACCGATTAGAACACGTACCCGCATAGGCTTGCAACTCAATCGTTCTCCACCACCGAACACGAATACTAAGTACAAGTCATAAGGTCTTTGAAGGGTTGTAATGGGGCAAGGTGAAGGGTAGGAATAGGATATTTGAAAGTGGCTAAGGTGATGAAAATTCGATTTTTATTACAAAACAATTATTCTACACATAACTAACTATAAACATCAAATTACAAGGCAACAACTTTAGCCTTTTATTCCACAACTACTAACTCATATTTTTGTGTTTTTCTCAACAATTTTTTCTCGTTTTTTCGTAACATTTTCTGATTTCTCTTTTTTTTTATATCCAAACAAACAAACAACTATACAAACTTGACTCCTATAATCGAATTTTCATCACACAGGTTAAAAACAAAAAGGTTTAAGGTTATGGGCTAAAGGGTGGTCAAACGAAAGGGTTAGGCTCAAAATTGGCTACTAAGGGATAATTTTTGGGCAAGGATATATAAATGGTGTAAAAGGAAAAGGTTTACCTAATGCCTTAATCATTCTTGTGCTTGTATTTGGTCTATGGTCTCAAACGTATCAAAAGTTGCAAGTTCTACAATACATGACTAGTGGTCCACTCAAACAAAGAAACATGTATATGTAAATCTATGATATAAAAGTGGCTCAAAACCTCAAGTATAAGGGTATGGTATGTGACATGCATAATGTACTAGTTTCTTGGGTGGATTATTCCTAAATAACCACCCGCTAAATACCCGTCATGCTATTAATTTGAACTTGACCATGACAAAAGACCAAATGGGTTGTGCCATCCCTCGTTGACTTAGTTACTTGTGCTTTTAAGATTGCTTTTGAAACAAGAAATTTATGAAATTTTCCCCCATCCCCACACTTGAGGTCAACATTGTCCTCACTGTGTAGTGTTTAAATGAATGGGTCAAAAATCGAAAAACTTTTACTCCCCCATCCCCACACTTGAGGTACACATTGTCCTCAATGTGCAAGAATTGAGCTTTTAACGCACAAGGGATGTGACACGGCTAACCTCCCCAAAATTTCACCCCGGAAATAAAATACAAAATACAATCCACTTATTACTAAGCTAAGAATCAAAAGTAAAAAGAAACGTATGCACCTGATTTTTTAGCTCATTCCTCGTGTGCTCTTCTTCTCTTCAAGAAAGCGGTCGTCCCACGAACATAATGTACCTACAAATCTTAACCCTTGTGTAGAAGCATGCTTCTCACAACCACTAAAATTTATTAGCTACCTAGTTCTACCACTTTTATGAAGATATTACCAAATCATACGTTAGTTTACCTTGATGTATGTGGAAAATCAATTTACAATAACAACAAACCTAACTCACTTTCGTAGGAATCACGGTTGCATTTAGCTTATGCAACAAGCCCTTTTAAACCTCCCGATAGCTCGGGAGGACGAGAGGTCTCGTGAGGGTTATATAGGGAACACACCCACAACGTTCATTTAACTACTAAAATAAAAACAAACAAATAATAATACAAACTCTACAACAATTATACCTGATTTGCCTCTCATGGTGGTCGAAGTGCACATTTGCCTACCGAGTTTCCAACATATGCTCGGTAGTTAACATGCCGAATCCACTCTCTTTTTCTTCTATTCGGCATGCGTAATGTACAACTTTGGGATCGCTTCTTACTAAACTGGCCAATGTCTTGCAACGCCACCCTTCGAATCATTATACCCGAACCCGCATCCCCAACTTTTTTGGTTGGAGTGATAAGTATGGGAGAAGGATAGATATGAACGTGGGCATCTTTCGGATCCGACTCGTCTCGCGGTGTGATGTCTTCCGCTTGGTTCAAACATTCATTTTCTTGCTCAGGAAGATCGATAAACTCTTCCACCACATCACCATCTACTATTGTACCATTAGCCCAAACCTCTTGGTCTCGTTTAAGTTGGGCTAATTCCTCCGCTAATTGACCCACTTGCACCACCAATGATTCATGGGCTTTATCTCTCACTTCATTCGCTTTCTTCATATCTTTGATATCCTGGTGATATTCTTTCACCATGTTCATGAGAGCATCAAGCTTGGAATGCATCGAATCTTGTGGTTTCTCGTATACCGGTTGAGGGTATTCATTATAATAATCATCATACTCCTCCTCCCGGTAACTTGAGAAATATGGTGATTTGGGTTCATAGTAATAGTCTTGATAATCTGGTGGTGGTGGATTATCATATGGATAATATGAGGATGGACCACTGAAATCTTCATAATCCGCCCTCCTATACTCATATAATCCGCTGAGGTAGTCTTCTCGATCCTTGTTGGCTTGAACTTTTTCGTGGAAAACAGAGCAATCTTCTAAATAATGCTCTACGCTTCCGCAACACTCACACGGATCATCATCTACCTAATTCATATTGAAAGATGGCACCTGCAAAACATGTACCTGCACAAACAAGCTCGACCACCCAAAGTAAAATCATGAATATACAAGAAAGAAAAACTAAACTAAAATCGAACAAGCAACGAAATACTAAGCGCACTAGCTCCCCGGCAACGGCGCCATTTTGACGTGACCGTGTCGTCCCGATCAGTCAAAAACCCAATTAAACCTAGGTAGCTAGGGTAAGTCGGGTATCGAATCCACGAAGAGCACGTGGTCAGTATTGCATGACCCGTTCGATTAGTTAGACTATTTACAAATAATGTACAAGATGATTATGAAGATTGCTATTTTTATTTATTTGTTTGGTTTTTAAAATAAATCGGAATGAACCGAAAAATTGATGTTATCGAAAACAATGATTTATTAACTAAACTTGTAAACTAAACTACTTAATTGAAAACAGGAATTAAGAATACGGATCACACCCGGTTTCGGTAATTGTAAGTCCTAGGGTTCCTACATGTTTTAATTCAACTCAATTGCATACGATTAGCAGATTTAGTGTACCGTGACTTAGGTGCCAATAACTATCAACGTCCCGAAGAACGGACAAGAATGCACTTTGTAATCAACACAAGTAAATCCTAACCACGACAACGCATAACTACACATAACCATTTCACAAAGTCATAACTTTTAACATCGTTCGACAATTTACGAATGCGAAACAAATGTAAACTATTGTCAATGGTTTCAAAAATCAATACAAGTTGTCACAAAGTCGAATCAAAGAACAAATGCATAAACCCTAGAAAATACAACTACCTACACCGGGGTGAAACCGAAGAGACTAGCCGCTCGTGGTTGGGTGGACGCGATCACCGGCCAACGAACACGAACACGGAACCATGACCTTGAGTCTTCAAGAGTGGTGGAGGTTAGGGTTGAAGGTGATGATGGAAGGTTGAAGATGGTGGTGATGGTGGAATGATTGAAGGTTAGGGATTATGGAGATTTGGTTAGGGTTTTGATGTTAGAGGTGAAAGAAAGATGTTAGGTGTGGATTAGAGAGGTAGGTGTTATGAAGAAGATGCTCCAAGATGATCTTGTAACCTCCTCCTACTCGTAACTCCCGAATTCAATAGCCAAGGACCAATAAAAATCGTTTCCACATAAGAAAAAAACAACTTTCGCGTTTTCAGAATCTAAGGCCCGTCGCCGACGGCCTCTCGTTTGCCGACTTCTCTCCGATGCTTTATCCTTCTGGTTACGCGAGTCTGGTCCGACGGGGTTATCTAAGGGGCGTCGCCGATGTCACGACCCCAGACCCACCCTGGACGGAATCGGGAGTCGCGAACAGCCCAGTGGTACCGGTGATTAATTTAAAAATGTTGCAGCGGAAATTTCATCAGGACCGTGAGTTAGGAAAAATATCAGAGTTTAGAAAACACCGGATTTTATTTATTAAATAGATGGGATAAACCCATGTTTTACAATGGTAGCTTTAATAAAGATAAATTTGATTATATAAAACAATATTTCTTAATTTTGATTTATTTAATAAAATAAGTCACTTCTTGATGCCTTTCAGTGCTGTATCCAACGCTTACTTCCATCTACTGTAATTACCTGAAAAGTGTTTTAAAAAGGTTTTGTCAGCGGGAAATACTGAGTGAGTTCATTCATTTTACTAAAACGACACATTTGTTATAATTCACAGTATTAAGAGAGATTACAATGTTTCAGATATCAACCAACTACCCACAGTATTTGTCACTCGACCCATTGGCCCATTCGTCCAATGGTGTCTGTGACTATGGTCATATCACCCCTTGGCTAACTCGTTGTCCAATGGTGAAGATTATCAAGTAATGTATACAAAACCCCACATACTGGCTGTAACTTGGTGATTACATATACTTAATCACTGTAATTATAACTTTGAAATAAACATACTTTTGTAAATAGATTTGATAAAAAGAGAATGACTCACATTATAAGCATGCAGATTCATACGGCCAAAGTTATAGATAAGCCTCGATATATTGCAGATTTATACAGGCAAAGTTTAGTCTACAGATAAGCTTTTGCAGATTCCTATAGGCAGAGCTTAGCCTATTAATTAACCTTGTAACCTAGTGCACACGAACTAGGTAGATAACTTAATACAGCATTTACGATAACTCATGAGATAAAACCCTCACAACGAATGACAAAGTGCAATACTTAAACATCCATCGGATTCACAACGAATGACAGAGTATAGTCCGAGTTCGAACAGCACTCAAACATTCAAGTCGAAATCACGATTAATGACAAAGCATAACCCAAGTTTGAGCAGCACTTAAACATTCATTGGATAGTTTAATCGATCGGACATTGAATCGTAGCAGCGATTGAGTTAATACCCTGTTCTGCAGCACCCTGCTATACTAATTAGTGATTTGTGTGTGTTAATTGTGAGTATTTGGACGATAACTCCGCGTACGTTTGGAATTTGATCGTCGCTCAAATGTCAGAATTCAAGTGCCAAGGCCTGCTATTTATACACGAATTTTGATTAGCTTACGGACCGTAAGACTCCTAATGTTACGGTCCGTAAGGGTGCTTACGGTCCGTAAGATTATTAATGTTACGGTCCGTAAGGGACACCAAATCACTATAGGGTAGCCACGCGTGGGACTAGGCCTGCTGAGTCGACAGTTTCTCGAATTTAAATTTAGACAACGAGTTATTTAGGATAATCATCAAGTAGGGAATGCCCCCCCCCCCCTGAGTTTTAGGGGCCCTGATCCTGATTCTGATTGTTCTGATATTTTTAGGGTTTGTGTAGAATCACTTGGGTGTCACAATTAGAGTTTCTTTTTAGATAAAATAATAAAATAAATAGGACTTTTAATGAGGGTTGTTATATCAGGGGTCCGGGTTTATACTTACGGAACGTTTTTAGGACGTTTTTGTGTGAGTCGTTATAGCCGACGACCTCCCAAACTCCCGTTTTCTGTTTTTCCCATCCGGAGTTCCCAGCGGCGTATCCACCACGCTTCGGGCATATTGCTTCCGCCTCGTACTCGGTGTCATGTTACGGGTCGCAAAACACACTCATCATCATAGATTCACATAGACTACTCCAATAGTTTCACATAGATTCCAATAGATTTCACAGGTTTCAATAGATTCAGTAGGTTCACAGACTCCAATAGATTCAATAGTTTTCAATACATTCAATAGATCCTCATAGATTCATGTTAACAACCCATAAACAACGAAATCCCGCATGGCACGTGCTACGAAAGTTCAGCAACATGACGGAAGCACTTATATATAGGAAGTACCAGCGCCGTATCCACCATGCTTCAATCATGCCACGCCCCCTCGTCATCGGTGTCACGCTTCGTTAACCCCAACATTAGATTCCACCACTTTTATAACATAGAATAACCAAATAGATTCAACATAGACTAACCATATAGATTCAACATAGATTAACCAAATAGATTCCACAACTTCAACCCGAGCCTACAAAACTACGAACATCACTTAGCGCGTGGTACGAAGACTCGGTAACATGCCAGAAACACTTATATATAGGAAGTACTAGCGGCGTATCCACCATGCTTCGGACATGCCACGTCCTCCTCGTCTTCGGCGCTAGGCCACGTTTCGCATTTTATTTCTCAAAACAACACATACTTAGATTACACATAGATTACACAAGTAGTTTCCCTTATCTTTAGATTTCAATCATCTCATCACCGGTCTACAGAACACTAAGTTTCGCATGGCACTTAGTACGAAAGTTGGTAACATGTCGGAAACACTTATATATAGGAAGTACCAGCGGTGTATCCACCATGTTTCAGACACGTCAGTTTTCCTCGTACTTCTATGCCATGTTACATTTAGTGCTTTACAACCACATTAACACATAGATCCATCAGATAGATTCTCATAGTATCGTAGTCGATCAAGATTCCCACATAGGCTATCATGATAGAATACAGCTTCATAAATTTAGTTTGATTCTGAGATTAGAATTAAGGTTTTAGATTGCGGACATACGTGCGATTCATGTAAAAAGTCTCAAAATAAACGAAGAATCAAGATAAACGAAGAATCAAGTTTAAAACCGCATGCAAAATAAAGATACATAAAAGATAGGCTCGTAAAACATAGAGTGTTCCGGGTAGAGGAACGGTGACTAGCCAAAGTGATTCGAACCCCTTTCGAATTGAGGTAACGCGTCTTGACTTACTTAGACAAATACGTCATCGATGTTAGGCCTACGATATTCGTCCTTTTGGTCATTTTACGTACCTAATTGAACGGAAGTTTCTAGACTTTGGGGAGACATAAATAAAACATCATGGGGTGGGACTAGTTATCAAGGTCTGAGTTTCACCTCTAACTTGACAACATCGTACCCTAATAGCGTTGGTACTTATCAGCAGATAAGACCTACTAGAATATAATAAGGAAATTTCCCATCAAGGTTTGGATGTCACTCCTGGCTTGTGGGCAATTCCGTGCAAAAACACAAACACTGATTAGCAGTGTTTTCAAGTATCAAGTGTATATTGCATCAGCCTTAGGAAAGGCATTGTAAGCTTAGCAGGAAAAATATGCTGCTAGGAAGCAGATACAGTAGAATACATAAGTCTTAAACAACAAATAAGAGTCAAGATTCCTAGAACTATAGACTAGGGAAAGTATTACTACTTATCCTAATTCCCTATAGTTATGGTTCTGATACCAATCTGTCACACCCCAACCTATGGCGGAAACATCGGGGTGCGAGCACTAAGCGTTCAGATTGCTCATGAGATTCCATAACACTAAAAGTATCATTATAAATTAGATTGATTCAAACATTGTCTAAAGCCAAACAACCAACACAGAGTATCAAAGTACATCGAGTCTCGAATATTGTTCAAAAACTTAATTATCTAGATGAGTTTCTAAGCATCATCCTAGCTTGATTCCAAGAATCCTAGCATCTTGTCAGCCTGCAACATGTATTGAAATAAAGTCAGTACAAAGTGTACCGGCGAGTATACAAGTTTGAATAATAGCATAATAGATTAAAACAACTCATATCCATATGTAGTGTCACATAAATAGTTTCAGCCATGCTAGTGTTCGCAGTCCATCAAGTGATAGCCCAAGTATCCCTATGCTTTGTTGTTTTCCCAAGTCTCAAGGAAAACTATAATCCTCCTAACAATACCCCCGAGAATAATGGGGAGGTGCATCTCCTATAGCGCTACAATTGTTAAGGCAAAACTACACACCCTAGATTAAACGTTCACATAGCACAAATAGAATATAAGAATCACAAGTTTCACATACACGTAGGATAGAGTTTAGTTTGCAAAAGTCTCAAGTATCATAGTTTAATAGAATGCATGTTACATCCCAAAGTTTAAACAAAAAGGGATCGAGTATACTGTCACACCCTGGCTTTGCGGAAGCGTGGGTTTATTTGGTGTGACTTCTTAATACCATAGCAACAATCATAACAATGCTATATGATAAAAAACATGAGATATTCATCCATTAATAAAGTTTAGAAAAATCCCATTTTCAACAATCACAAAATAAGTTACAAACCTTAACTGGATTTAATTGAGTTTATAAAGACTTAGCAAAAGGCTTTAAACAATACTAGGTTTAGAGATATGTAACCCGTCCAGGAAGAGGTTACACCTTCTAAACCCTGGATGACTTCTTTATTCAAACGCAGCTTGAAAATACGTGCATACCGTGCCAGATCCGTTGGTTTCCTGAAATACATGTAGTTTGAAAAATCAACATAAAGTTGAGCGAGTTCATGTGATAGTGAGTATGTAAAACCGTACGTCCCAATGTAAAAATCGTTTAAGTACGTCCCGATGTAAAAATGTTTAAGTACGTCCCGATGTAAAAATGTTTAAGTACGTCCCGATGTAAAAATGTTTAAGTACGTCCCGTTGTACAAATGTTTAAGTACGTCCAGTTGTACAAATGTCCCTGGTATGTAGCAATAAGGAAAAAGAGATCACCATTGGGTTGCAAAGCCAATGATATGTGTGAAGTGATGCAGGAAGACTCAACCCTAGCGGATTTGTGCGTCGGGCACTTAGTCACCACCTGGTCCATTAAGCGGGCTCAGGAGTGGGGCTCGCTACACCCAAATAGATCTATCACTAATGTCCCTCGGTCCTACAACGAGGATTAATGGCCTTTAGTTCCACCTACCCATTCACATGATCTGTACGTCCTAACCCTCCTTAAGCTAACCATACCGTGTATAAAAATGTCCTTAATAATTGTAACATGTATTTCACCCCCGAAGTATAAAAACTGAAAACAGTTAAGAGAAAAGGGGGACATGAACTCACTGAAGTGCGTCTCGAAATAGTCCGACCCAAAGTAACCTGTTGCGTGACGACCTACACGTACTAACTTCTATTAGACGGACGGCCGTGCCTTGGCTTAAGGTTTAATGTCTTTGGGAAATAGTTAGGCAACTATTTCGTAATTACACTTCGTAATTATTTTGTAAATATATTCCTCCCCAGGGATGGGGGTTTTAATACATGTGCGTTCGTATAACTTCGAAATATATAATTAAGTCTCACTTATTGTAATATATTTTATTTCATTTGTCCAAAATACTTTACTCCCAAAATATAAATATTTTTCCCAAAAATATTATATTTTATTCCATATAATTTTCCAAAATAATATCCTTGTCAAAATACACACTTATGAGTATTTTCTGAAAATACGTAAGTTACGTTGTAAGGTTCGGGTGGTATAAATAATACCGGTGTAACTTAAATATTTATTGTGAAGGCGTTCGTATTATTTTGGAGCCGTGAATATTCAGTGTGTTCCAATAATATTATTTTTATTCTTAAAAATAATATTTGTATAGTTTACAAAATAATCATAAAAATTCACACAAGTGCTATTATGAAAAATATATACCTAATATATATTTTAACAAGTTTTATTTATGAAAATCCCACCTCCGACACTTGGAGATTTTGTAATAAAAATTCATGGCGGAGTTTGTTTGGAAAAACAAGTCGAAAATATATTCATAACACTTGTCGTAAAAATATTTTCCAAGCGTTATATTTCTGGAAAAATTTCGCCAGAGTTTCCTCTGTAACTGAGGGTGGCCACGCTTTCAAGCGTATCATTTTCTTTTATAAATTCAACCAACAATGTTCCCAACATCAACAAACAATATTTCAACACTAAACTAGTCAAAAATATACGTAAGTCGCAAATACATGAACTTGTGGGTTATGTAAAAGTGTGTAGTAACCTTCCGGTGTTTTTAGTAGATCTTTCTATTTTTATAAATGAAATCGGTTTCTCAAAAATCTTATTTTTAAAGAAAGTGTAAGTTTACAACTTCTTGTCAAAAATCTCAAAAATAATTCTTTGTTAAAACCTTTCGTTACACAAGTGTCTACACACTTGTTTGTTCACAAAAACACCTTTAGTTTAGGAACGATCCGGTTTTAAAACATGGTTTCGTCTTACAGTTGGTTCTTCGAAAATACCACTTGTAGATCTTTAGATCTACTAGTTTAGAACTCCATTTCATAAGAAAAATTGTTTTTACACAAGTTCATGTTTATGTTTGAAAGGGTTCGTCATCTAATAACTTTACGACTTATCATAAGGCTAGTTCATGTTCCATGAACATGATCTAGCGTGGTTTGGTGACGATCCATTCCAACACTAGCAATCAACAACAATAAATAATCATAACAAAACTAGTTTCAAAAGTTTTACACTATTACATTTCTTTTATCCAACAAGTTCATCATTTATTATAAGACTTTTAATTTTGTTCTCTAGTGTTCATAATTTTTATCCGTTAAATCTCTTATTAACCATTTTAAACATGAACAAGAGGGTGTTTAGAATCACTTACAACTAGCTCAAGGCTAGGGAAGAATCGAAGCAAAAACAAGGTGGATAAAAGCAACGTAGTGAGGTCCTTGTGATTCCGTAAGCACCGAGCCTCCTTATGTGTGACCCTTCACCTTTGTATGTAAGTGGAATGGCTTGAATCAAACTTGAAAGTGATGTGGGTGTGTGTTAGGTCTCGGCCGAAGTCAACAATGGGGGAAAAAGATAGAGCAATATTTTGTTGAAGTGTTTGGTGAATGGAAGCTTATCTCTTATAGACCATTCAATACTAATATCCATTATGTAAAATGTCTTTAGATACTAGACATGGATTTATAAAATAATCAAAAGGTGAAGTTGTGTTCCCACATGGGGAAACCGATCGTTCAAGGGGGTGGTACATTTGGTTGGATTTCAACAAAAAGTTAGTGCTTAGTTAGGAATTAAAAATAATTTACTAGTGTGTTATTTAATATAACGGGTGTTAGGGTATTCGGGGACCCTAACTGGCTCAGAAAAAGAAAAACAATGTCCTTGACAATATTTTTTAGGTTCCGGGTAAAGTCCGGTCGTTCAGTTGGATATTAATCCGTTAGGTGCTAAATAAGTATTTAAAGTGTCGTTAATATTATTTTTAGTGACACAATAAATTCCCGACACTTTGGAAAGTGTCTAGTATTATTTTCCCATGTTTTTGCACTTTACTAGTTAGCTAAAAAGCTGAATTTTTGTATGAAAGTGCAGGATTTTGTAATTAACACATGTTTTAGGCACATCCGGTCACTATAATTATTACCTAGTGACGCAGTTCTACAAACCTCAACTCCCTACACTCCCTTCTAGTGTAGTAAACTATTCCCGGCTCATACTGGCCTTAGAGACAGTGCCTGTCTGATGCTGGCTATGTCAGCATGTTTACTGGGTTATCCGTTCTTTGTGCTACTGTGCTTTTGTGCATCAAGTTTGTCACTGATGTTTGTGTGTAAATAATGGAGTGACGGCAATAAAGTATGATGCATGTATATGTATGTATCAGAATTCAAGTAGCAGTTTAATCACAACTGTAAGCAAGCACAGTAATTAAGTAGCAATTAAATATTAATTAATTCGTACGGATACCTGCTTTGGTGAGGGTTGTCACATTCTCCCCCCGTTAAAGAAATTTCGTCCTCGAAATTTGTACTACCCTACTCCTTATGGTTAAGTCACACACGTATGTATATGAGTAATATCGAAGTAGATAATCATCAAATCGAAACAAACATTACTCACATTAGGTGAGTCCAAGAATATATAGCAAACCGAATCCTAGGGTTGAAAGGTGTGTGCTGCTAGCATTGGGTGTCAAAGGTACAAGACGCATTTGACGTATAGTCTAGTGTAATCCAGCTGGCAGGGGTTCCACAAAAGTGGAGTTTTGACTGGTGGTGGTGGAGGCGGTGGTGTAACTGCCACAAATCGGTGGTCCCCAGAGGAATCTTGATGATGCTGCTGCTGCTGCGGCTGCTGCTGCTCATGAGGCGACGAGTGGTGAGAAGGTGTATAGTACCACTCGTGCTGAGTGAACAAGGCTTGGAAGCTATCCGGACCAACATAGGGTGATCCATGGAATGAAGATCCATCAGAGATCTCGATGGGGTGGTTCGGAGTGCCACTTGCAGGTTCGACGGGTTCAGTATCCTCGTCCATGTCATCCGCGTGATCGCCAAAGAAGTGATCGTCTGGCCCTAGTGGGTTAAAACCCACGGGTTCTTGAATATAGCCTACCGGGTTAAACCGGCCCCGAAAAACTGGGGTGGGGTCCCCGAAAGAATGATGAGACAGGGATCGTTGTAATGGTATGAAGGAAGGCTGAGGGTTGTTCGGCTCGTAGTCCGGTTGTGGCCCATACGGGTTTTGGACCGGCGGTGTAGAGCTGTGTGATACCGATCTTCTTGCTGGTTCAAACAGGTTTCTTCTGTTTCGGCGTGGATCGTCACTCTCCGTGGTAGACGGAGCTCGAACATTTGAAGGTCCTGCCTCATGGTCGTTGGGGGCGGTTATCGGCCCCTTTCCTCGTCCTCTTCTACGGAAGAATCTTGGAGGCATATTGTTAATCCTGTCAAAGTAGCATAAGATAACAATAACAAATATAAAATTTAAAGGCCAAAACAAAAACCGAATAAGGTGGAATTTGTCCTATGTTATATGTCTAGACTCGAAGGTTTAGAAATGTGCAATTGTGTAACTGAGATTAAACACAAAAGGCTAGTGTTTAATTCACTCAGAGTTGGCTCTGATACCAACCTGTCACACCCCGATTTCCACGTGTCACCGGTGGGCCCGGTGGGGGAGTATCGTGACGTCATGGTTGGTAACGTAATAGTCAAACAACACAATATCAATATGCACAGCGGAAGCAAATTTAAAAATGTGATACAACCGAATTTATTATTGTAATATCAAAGTCACAATATCCGGAAGTTTATCCACAGAAGGATCGAAATAAAAATAATGTTTATGGTTCAACAGACTTCAGGCATCTTAAGCTTGCGAGACTTCTAATGATGCTAAGGAGAAATCCCAGCCAATTTCGCTTAGTACCTGCATTTAATCTTTTTGGGAAAATACGTCAGTTTACACTGGTAAATACATTCAACTGACTCATTTTAAAATGATTGAAAATTTGTTTGGATGCACGTGGCATAAAACATTTTAATTTGATTAAAATGCGCAGAGGCAAAATTAATCTTGTATAACTTGGGAGAATTATTTAATATTATAATCTTGTGAACGAATTACATATTACTTGTGCTTTCAGTAGCCCGGATCTTGTCCGGGTTAAAGATCAATAGACACACCACATTATTGAGTTATACACTGACGGTTGTACGCCTACACCCCGTGCTCAGGTCGTGGCCATCTCGTAAGATGATGCCAAGGATATCCGGGACATGGTCATTAACCCCCCAAAGGCTTTAAGTAACAAGACTGTTTAAACGAGCCGATCAAATTATTCAACTACCCACTTAATGGTGGAGATTTGATGCCCGATCAAGCGGTATGCTATATACCGTAACCCAAGCCCGTATAGGGAAAATAAGTTAAAAGTATTTACCTGAGTAAGTATTAATCACAATAAGCAAAATGCACGTAGCTTTTACTGGTTCTCCTAATCTGGAACGAAGGTTTAATATAACTTATTAGAATCCTACCTGGTCTTTAATTAAGCTTTAGCTTAGACCGGCTAGTTTCAAAGATACGATACATACGCACGATTAAGCGAAGACCGGATAGAATGTAATTTAGACCCGACAATTTTGAAGACTTGTTTAATATGGGTTCATTATTCACATTCTGGATTTTGAGATAAAACCGTTAAGGTTTGACCCGTTTCGGCTAATTTATGTAAACTTGTTACATAAATCGAACCGAACGCGTAATAAGCGTAACGGGTATCCGTAAGAGCCATATACAGGTTTCCTAAGTTAATATGCTTCAAATATGTTGTGACATCAGTAAGATGTCTTTCATTATGCCCGAAACGTGTTTAAACACAAACTAGGCCCCGTAGGGGTAGTTTGGTCATTTAAAAGTGTATAAAAGAGTTTAAGTAACCATCTGAGTTACAGGTCTGATGTAATCAGAAAATATACTCAATTTGCTAAGTTATATCAGTAGGTTAAAGCATGTATGTGAAATTTATCATTTTTAACCAAACTATGCCCCGTAGGGGTATTTTGGTAATTTCACATAAGCCGAAAAGCTCAAAACTGAAGTCTGAGTTTATCAACCTTTGCTTACTGTTAAAACATTCTAATTTTCCTAAAATATCAGTAGGTATCAATCCGGGTATGTTCAATATGATTTTAAAACATACTATGCGTTAAAAACGCTAAATAAGGCGATTAAAGGCCATTTCCGGGTTCGATACTTAAATCTGATATTTTTATATTTCCAGAAGGCTTAAAATAATTTATTTATCATATGTGATCAGTAGCAAAAGGTTTGGAGTCGTTTAGATATGTAAAACTCATTTTATGGCCCGTAAGGGCAAAACCGACAATTACCGGATTAAGCTTACGACTACTAGTTATGCTCAGTCAAAAATTTATTAAAAATCCCAACATAATATATTACATCAGTGGGTATTAAGTTTGATATCAAAAAGTAGGCTTAACTAGGCTATACGCTAATTACGCCATTTTATTAACATAAAGCTTTAAGTTTGCGATAATGAGCATAACTCCTAATCTACAAGTCAAATTGATGTCAAACTTTGCATACACGTTTATATATCAGTAATCAAGGTTTCTACACTTTTACATTTTCATAAATCACGTTTTAAGGTAACAAGGGCATAATGGTCAACATATGAGCAATTAACGGAAACATGCATATTAATTGGATAACTAATGAACCAAGGTGTATAATCACAGAGGGTTGTACTAACATGTAACCTAATCCAATTAAAGCTCTGTGGCATTTCTAAAACATACCTAAACGGGTCAGAACTGAAAGTCAAAGTGAAAGTCAAACTATGTGACTTTCGGTTCCGAACCGGGTCTAAATAGGAAATTGTCGGGTTGAACATGTTTAGACATGTTCTTACACTTATTACTAAGTTATAACAATGATCCAATAGGTCGTATATGATCTACAATGATAATCATGCATAAATGGCATTTTAGACTTCCTGTTGACTTTTTAATTACATGTTTGACCCGACATTTGAACTAGTTAGAGTGGTGATCAGGGGAAACCCTTTTGGGGTTTTATTACCCACATCAATACCAACTTATAACTACTTTTAATTCGAGATATGACTGAGCCATTGTTGACTAATCTCGAAGTCAAACCGTAATTACGTCGGTTTGACTTTTAGCTAAATAACTAAGCTAAAATTAATTAGAGAAGGTTAGGACACTTACTGAAGTCCTAAGCTTGAATAGAGAACACTTGAAAGCAGGTTGGAGCTCCAGGAATGATCAGAATGCTGAAGGAATTGGTGTGAGAATGTTTGCAAGTTCATGCTCCTTTATATAGCATTTTAGTCACCACAATTCTTTGACACTTGTGTCTACTAGTGCCCACAACTGATCAACACTTGTTACTAGAGCTTAGGGGGTGTCTAGGGGTCAAGAGAAATGTGGAAAATTGGATGGGATCGAGCAGAAAGGCAATGGCAGGCAACAACCCAAAATTTTCGGAGCTGGGCACCCCTAGCGTGACGCTAGGCCTCCCTCGCATCGCGCTAGGCCCTCCCTGATCAGCTTTTTGATTTCTTGCAATTTGATCCTTGGCTCTTCAAAACTTGATTAGGCACTTGTTTTCTTGCATTGTAAACCCTCATATTTGATCTATAAAGGCTTTAATACATATACCCACTTTGCTAATTCCCCGGGTAACTTTATTGTTACCCGAAAAGTCCTAACTTTCAACGTTTACGCTTTAACACTTCGCACACGAATTTGATCATAACTTTCTCATACGTTAACGAAACTTTACGAAATTTAAATCGTGTATTCTCGTGAGCATATTTAACATTTACAAAGCTTCGGGTTTGTCAAAAGGTCACTCAGAGGTATAAATTAAACATGTTGACACATTTGGTCCCTGTAGTTTGAAATCTCTCACTTTTAGCTTCGTATGATCCATGATTTATTCGTTTGAAGGTATGAGCATCGTGTAGGGTTAATGTACATTATATTTATTCACAGTTGACACTTAGAACACGTATATTCACATACTTTCCATGTTTGTCAACTTTAGTCCTTCTATAATATTTCTTTCACACGTTTAAACATTTGACACGTGTCTACACATTATAGGACGTGAATTTTCGAGGTGTTACATCCTCACCCCCTTAAAATAAATCTCGACCCGAGATTTACTGAAATAAGTAAGGGTACTTTTCTTTCATCGTGGATTCAACCTCCCACGTGTATTCGGGACCTCTACGGGTATCCCATTTGACCTTCACAATAGGTACATGCTTCCTTCGAAGCTTCTTTACCTGTCGATCTTCAATCGACAAAGGTTTTTCAACAAATTTCAAGCTCTCGTCTATATGCACATCTGTATGTGGTATAACCAGTGATTCATCAGCGAAGCACTTCTTCAGATTGCAGATGTGGAACACATTGTGAATTCCGCTGAGCTCTTCCGGTAAGTTTAATTTATAGGCAACTGACCCGACACGTTCGATAACCTCGAAAGGTCCTATGTATCTCGGGCTTAGCTTGCCTTTCTTACCAAATCGCATCACTCCCTTCCATGGTGACACCTTAAGTAGGACTTTGTCACCTACTTCGAAGTGAAAATCTTTACGCTTAGGATCAGCGTAACTCTTCTGCCTATCCCGGGCAGCTTTGAGACGGTCACGAATCTGGACAATCTTGTCCGTCGTTTCGAACACGATCTCTGGTCCTGATAATTGGACATCTCCAACTTCCGCCCAACAAATAGGCGATCTACACTTTCTACCGTATAATGCCTCAAAAGGCGCAGCCTTAATGCTGGTATGGTAGCTATTGTTGTAGGAGAATTCGATTAATGGTAGGTTCTTATCTCAACTACCTCCCAAATCGATCGCACACGCACGTAGCATGTCTTCCAACGTTTGAATAGTACGCTCACTCTGACCGTCAGTCTGAGGATGGTAAGCCGTACTAAAATTCAAACGTGTGCCCAAAGATTGTTGGAAACTCTTCCAAAAATGCGACGTGTACCTAGTATCTCTATCAGAGATAATGGCCACAGGTATGCCATGTAAGGCTACAATCTTATCAATGTATAACTGGGCTAACATATCGGAGCAATAAGTCTCCTTGATGGGTAAGAAATGAGCTGACTTAGTCAGTCTGTCAACTATAACCCATATTGTATCATTGCCTTTCCTTGTCTTGGGTAACTTGGTAATAAAATCCATAGTTACCATTTCCCACTTCCACGTAGGAAGTTCAGGCTGTTGTAGCAACCCTGACGGTTTCTGATGCTCGGCTTTGACTTGCGCACATGTCAAGCATTTAGCTACATGGGTGGCTACAGACTTTTTCAAGCCTATCCACCAATAATTTGCCTTTAGATCCTGGTACATCTTATTAGCTCCAGGATGAACGGAGTATTTGGAACTATGGGCTTCCTGGAGGATAACATCTCGAAGACCTCCATAAATTGGAACCCATATTCGTCCATTTAATCGTAAAATTCCGTCCTTGCTAAGAGTTAACTGCTCCTCAGTTACTCCTAGCTTTTCATTAGGATAGTTAGCCTCCAACACAGCTTCCTTCTGTGCAGCTAACAACCTTTCAATCAAATTATTCTTTATCTCCATGCGCTTGGCATTGATTCGGATGGGTTTCACCCTTTCCTTCCGACTCAAGGCATCGGCGACTACATTCGCCTTGCCGGGATGGTATTTGATTTCAGAATCATAATCATTTAAAGTTTCCATCCAACGGCGTTGCCTCATGTTTAGTTCCTTCTGATTAAACAGATGTTGGAGGCTCTTGTGATCAGAATAGATCACACACTTGACACCATAAAGATAGTGCCTCCAAAGTTTCAGTGCGAATACAACGGCACCCAGCTCCAAGTCATGGGTGGTGTAATTCTTTTCATGCACTTTCAATTGTCGTGAAGCGTAGGCAATTACCTTGCCTTTCTGAATAAGCACACACCCCATGCCAGTGTGCGAAGCATCACAATAAACCACAAATTCTTCTATTCCATCTGGCAATGTCTGTACTGGGGCGTTGCTCAACTTTTGCTTCAGAATATCAAAGGATTCTTGCTGCTTAGGGCCCCAAACAAACTTAACCTTCTTCTTAGTTAAGGAGGTTAGGGGTGCAGCAATCCTTGAAAAATTTTTGATGAAACGCCTGTAATATCCTGCCAATCCCAGGAAGCTACGAATCTCTGTAGGCGTCTTCGGCTCTTGCCAGTTCATTACGGATTCAACCTTAGCGGGATCCACCTGGATACCACGTTCACTAACCACGTGTCCAAGGAATTGGACTTCTCGTAGCCAAAATTCACACTTAGAGAATTTGGCATAGAGCTTCTCCTGATGTAGAAGTTTGAGAATACAACGAAGGTGTTTCTCATGGTCAGCTTGATTCTTAGAATAAATGAGAATGTGGTCGATGAAAACGATGACGAATTTATCCAGGTAAGGCTTGCAGACGCGATTCATGAGATCCATGAACGCGGCTGGTGCATTAGTGAGCCCAAAAGGCATCACTAGGAACTCGTAGTGATCGTAACGAGTCCTAAATGCAGTCTTGTGAACGTCTTCATCTTTAACCTTCAACTGATGGTAGCCTGACCTCAAATCGATCTTCGAGAAATAACTTGCCCCTTGAAGCTGATCGAATAAATCGTCGATCCTGGGCAAAGGATACCTATTCTTGATCGTGACTTTATTTAGCTCGTGATAGTCGATGCACAGGCGCATCGATCCATCTTTCTTCTTGACAAACAAGATTGGCGCTCCCCAAGGAGATGAACTAGGTCTAATGAAACCTTTAGCTAGCAATTCATCTAGCTGCGTTATCAACTCCTTCATTTCTATGGGTGCCAATCTGTATGGTGCTCTAGCAACTGGTGCTGCTCCGGGGATGATATCGATTCTGAATTCCACTTGTCTATCTGGTGGTAAACCAGGTAGATCTTCAGGAAACACTTCTGGGTATTCAGAAATGACAGGGATGTCTTCTATCTTTGGTTTAGGCTCATCAATAATCACTTGCGCCATGTAGATGACACACCCCTTCTTCAAACACTTGGAAGCCTTGAGCATAGTCACCTGCTCGGGCAGCCCATACTGGGTATCTCCCCGAATGGTAAGTGATTCACCAGACGGAGTCTTTATTACCACTTGTTTCTTGTTATAGACAATTTGGGCCTGGTTATGAGATAACCAGTCCATACCCAGAACTATGTCGAAACCAGCCAACTTAAAGGGAAGTAAAGACAGAGGAAAAGAATGGTTCTTAATGGATATAACACATCCATCTAACACAGTGGAGACGGTTTCTAGGGTGCCATCTGCTAACTCCACCTCATAGTTCACTTTTAGGGTTTTGACAGGTAATTTCAACAATTCACAAAACTTATTGTCTACAAACGACTTATCTGCGCCTGAATCGAAAAGTACTCTAGCAAAGACGTCATTTACAAGGAAAGTACCTGTAATAACGTTGTCGTCTAGAACCGCTTCCTTTGCGTCCATTCTGAAGACTCTAGCATTAGTCTTCTTGGCCTCTTCAGGCTTCTTGGTGTACTTAGGGCAGTTGGTCTTGATGTGCCCCTTTTCATTGCAACGGTAGCATGTTGCGTCTTTTATCTTCTTGCAATCCAAGGTTTTGTGTTCCTTGGACTTGCACAAACCACAAGCAAAAGATCTTGACTCATTATTCGAGCTCGATCCGAGTCTGCACTTTCCAAAGTGTTGTTTCTTGCAAATATTGCACTTGGGCTTCTCACCAGTCCGGTGCCCATCTCTTCTTGACTCAGACCCCTTCTTGCTATCACCGTTCCCACGGTGCTTCTTGCTCGACTTTCGTGAACCATCATCTTCACGCTTCCTCTTCTCAGCCTCCTTATTCCTCAGCGATCTCTGCCTGACCGCATCCAGAGTGAGGGATAAGGAAATGTCAGCTACTGATCTAAAAGTGGCTGGCCGAGAGGCTTTCACGCTTGCCTTGATTTCGGGGGCTAAACCACCGATAAAACGAGCTATTCGCTTTGGTTCCGGGGTTACTAAATATGGAACCAATCGAGACATAGTGTTGAAGCTCGTTAGGTAAGCTTGACAGTCGAGGTTTGTCATCACCAGGGATAGAAAATCAGATTCTATCTTTTCCACCTCATGCTGAGGGCAGTAATTTTCCCTGATAAGGGCAACAAATTGATCCCACGACATATTGTACAATGGGATTTTTCCGGTGGCCTCAATCAGAGATCTCCACCATGCTAACGCTTCACCCTTAAAAGACTGCGACACAAACTTGACCACGTCTCTCTCAGCACATCCGCTGATGTCTACAACCGTATCCATCTCATCCAGCCATGTCATACAGTCAATGGCTCCCTTCTCCCCAGTGAAATCCTGGGGCTTGCAAGAAACAAAATATTTATACGTGCAACCCTTGTCACGGGGCCCTTGATTACGTATAACCTGCTGAGATGGAGCACTGTGGTTCGAGGAGCGTCGATCATTATCTTTCTTCGGGTCGTCCTTCTTGGGCGGTGGCTTTGAAGGCTGTGTAGATTGGGTCCTACTACGAGTCCCACTGTACTCTTCATACTGCCTTTCCAAAGCCTGTGTAACAGCGCCGTCTATGATCGCTTTTAATTCAGCACCCGTTAGATTAACTCGGGCTTCATTATTAACCTCCACTGGATGACTATTACCCTAGTCCGAGTTAGCCATTTTTAATTGAACTGTTGCAGAAAACAAGGACAATAGTTTATTTGGGAGTTTATTATGGAATTGCCCCTTAGGGAAATTCATTAACCATGGTAAACAGAGACCATATTTGGTTAATTTATTATTCATATTTATTTAGGATTTCTATAATAATTCATCCTAATTATAAAACAACAACAGTTTTATTTGTGGCACAAAAGGCCTGGTCACGTGGACATTTTATTTAATCTATGATTTCAGAGAATCAAAACATTAAGGTATACTGGCACAATAGGCCTGGTCACAAGGACACTTATAAATTATATGCTAGGATTTCAGAGAATCAAAGCATTTGAAGTTTGAACCTAGTTCATTACCTTTATTTGACAGGGAGTTATAGCTACCACTGTCATTTGGCTCATATAGAAATGATCAAGGCCCGTAGGCATGTACGTATGGTAAAAATATGATCATCTTAATTGATGATGTAGACCCAGGATTCAGAGATCATTAAACTGGGTTTAGGAATCTTCTAAAGAATTCCTTTATAAAAATAACGTATGTGATTTTTAACGAATCACTTCTGCCAGGAGTGTTAACATGTTTTCAGATGTTAACTTAGATTTGAATCTTTTGAACAGGTCTTACCATCTTGGCCTGGTCTTATGATGACCCGAAGGCTAGGTTTCACACTTTAAGATTCTTAATTAATAATTACATAGGCAGATTATTTCAAAAAGGAATGATTTTAATTTATTTATTTCATTTATAATTTATATATGCACATAATGGCAAACATGAAATTTATAAAACAAGCATTCCATTAATTTATTATAATATTACACACTGCCCTAAACGGGTCTTTTCCAACAAACAAGTACCCACGCAGGGGTCAATCAACATGCTCGTCCACGCAGGGACTTTAAACAAACAAACTAGTCCACGCAGGGACTTTAAGCAAACATCATACCCACGCAGGGGTTAACGGAAAATAGACCCACGCAGGGGTCAAGATAAACACACATACATACCCACGCAGGGGCTTAAACAAATACAACAATTACAGTCCCACGCAGGGGCTCAATCAACAATTGGAAGGATTCAATGATCCTTCTTGTTCTTCCCTTTGATCAAACTAGCTAATCCTTGGAAGAAAGTCTGTCTCTCCCTACGGTCCCTGTGCACTTCCCGTTCAACCTGATCCATCCTCTGAAGGAGTTCTTCACGCTCAGGTGGGGAGAACCTAGGCGGCTGCGATTGAGCCCGTATAATAGGCCTAGGTGGTATCTGGTACCCGTGTGTTGGGTACCCTACTCCCCATGGAGCTCCGTATGGTCCTTGGTTGTTGTAGTTCGTCGCTACCATGTAAGGGTCGGCCTCCGCGTAACCATAGTTGTGGTGATTTGGCGGTTCAAACGGGTTGTATGCCATGGAACCCGTATACGCTGGGATTGGGTTGTCAAAACCCATTGGCGGCGGCTGTGGCATCGCGGGGTTGGAAGGTCCACCCATTTGCGGGTCCTCCTGATGTGGCGGGTAGTGGCTGGCACTTGACTGACGTGGGGAGCTGAAATGAAAGTCTCCCGCACGTGATGACATACGTGCACCTGACCTCCTACGCCTCGGTGGTGGCGGAGGCACCTGATTAACTGGTGGTGGTGGAGGCGGTGGTGTAACTGCCACAAATCGGGGGTCCCCAGAGGAATCTTGATGATGCTGCTGCTGCTGCGGCTGCTGCTGCTCATGAGGCGACGAGTGGTGAGAAGGTGTATAGTACCACTCGTGCTGAGTGAACAAGGCTTGGAAGCTATCCGGACCAACATAGGGTGATCCATGGAATGAAGATCCATCAGAGATCTCGATGGGGTGGTTCGGAGTGCCACTTGCAGGTTCGACGGGTTCAGTATCCTCGTCCATGTCATCCGCGTGATCGCCAAAGAAGTGATCGTCTGGCCCTAGTGGGTTAAAACCCACGGGTTCTTGAATATAGCCTACCGGGTTAAACCGGCCCCGAAAAACTGGGGTGGGGTCCCCGAAAGAATGATGAGACAGGGATCGTTGTAATGGTATGAAGGAAGGCTGAGGGTTGTTCGGCTCGTAGTCCGGTTGTGGCCCATACGGGTTTTGGACCGGCGGTGTAGAGCTGTGTGATACCGATCTTCTTGCTGGTTCAAACAGGTTTCTTCTGTTTCGGCGTGGATCGTCACTCTCCGTGGTAGACGGAGCTCGAACATTTGAAGGTCCTGCCTCATGGTCGTTGGGGGCGGTTATCGGCCCCTTTCCTCGTCCTCTTCTACGGAAGAATCTTGGAGGCATATTGTTAATCCTGTCAAAGTAGCATAAGATAACAATAACAAATATAAAATTTAAAGGCCAAAACAAAAACCGAATAAGGTGGAATTTGTCCTATGTTATATGTCTAGACTCGAAGGTTTAGAAATGTGCAATTGTGTAACTGAGATTAAACACAAAAGGCTAGTGTTTAATTCACTCAGAGTTGGCTCTGATACCAACCTGTCACACCCCGATTTCCACGTGTCACCGGTGGGCCCGGTGGGGGAGTATCGTGACGTCATGGTTGGTAACGTAATAGTCAAACAACACAATATCAATATGCACAGCGGAAGCAAATTTAAAAATGTGATACAACCGAATTTATTATTGTAATATCAAAGTCACAATATCCGGAAGTTTATCCACAGAAGGATCGAAATAAAAATAATGTTTATGGTTCAACAGACTTCAGGCATCTTAAGCTTGCGAGACTTCTAATGATGCTAAGGAGAAATCCCAGCCAATTTCGCTTAGTACCTGCATTTAATCTTTTTGGGAAAATACGTCAGTTTACACTGGTAAATACATTCAACTGACTCATTTTAAAATGATTGAAAATTTGTTTGGATGCACGTGGCATAAAACATTTTAATTTGATTAAAATGCGCAGAGGCAAAATTAATCTTGTATAACTTGGGAGAATTATTTAATATTATAATCTTGTGAACGAATTACATATTACTTGTGCTTTCAGTAGCCCGGATCTTGTCCGGGTTAAAGATCAATAGACACACCACATTATTGAGTTATACACTGACGGTTGTACGCCTACACCCCGTGCTCAGGTCGTGGCCATCTCGTAAGATGATGCCAAGGATATCCGGGACATGGTCATTAACCCCCCAAAGGCTTTAAGTAACAAGACTGTTTAAACGAGCCGATCAAATTATTCAACTACCCACTTAATGGTGGAGATTTGATGCCCGATCAAGCGGTATGCTATATACCGTAACCCAAGCCCGTATAGGGAAAATAAGTTAAAAGTATTTACCTGAGTAAGTATTAATCACAATAAGCAAAATGCACGTAGCTTTTACTGGTTCTCCTAATCTGGAACGAAGGTTTAATATAACTTATTAGAATCCTACCTGGTCTTTAATTAAGCTTTAGCTTAGACCGGCTAGTTTCAAAGATACGATACATACGCACGATTAAGCGAAGACCGGATAGAATGTAATTTAGACCCGACAAGTTTGAAGACTTGTTTAATATGGGTTCATTATTCACATTCTGGATTTTGAGATAAAACCGTTAAGGTTTGACCCGTTTCGGCTAATTTATGTAAACTTGTTACATAAATCGAACCGAACGCGTAATAAGCGTAACGGGTATCCGTAAGAGCCATATACAGGTTTCCTAAGTTAATATGCTTCAAATATGTTGTGACATCAGTAAGATGTCTTTCATTATGCCCGAAACGTGTTTAAACACAAACTAGGCCCCGTAGGGGTAGTTTGGTCATTTAAAAGTGTATAAAAGAGTTTAAGTAACCATCTGAGTTACAGGTCTGATGTAATCAGAAAATATACTCAATTTGCTAAGTTATATCAGTAGGTTAAAGCATGTATGTGAAATTTATCATTTTTAACCAAACTATGCCCCGTAGGGGTATTTTGGTAATTTCACATAAGCCGAAAAGCTCAAAACTGAAGTCTGAGTTTATCAACCTTTGCTTACTGTTAAAACATTCTAATTTGCCTAAAATATCAGTAGGTATCAATCCGGGTATGTTCAATATGATTTTAAAACATACTATGCGTTAAAAACGCTAAATAAGGCGATTAAAGGCCATTTCCGGGTTCGATACTTAAATCTGATATTTTTATATTTCCAGAAGGCTTAAAATAATTTATTTGTCATATGTGATCAGTAGCAAAAGGTTTGGAGTCGTTTAGATATGTAAAACTCATTTTATGGCCCGTAAGGGCAAAACCGACAATTACCGGATTAAGCTTACGACTACTAGTTATGCTCAGTCAAAAATTTATTAAAAATACCAACATAATATATTACATCAGTGGGTATTAAGTTTGATATCAAAAAGTAGGCTTAACTAGGCTATACGCTAATTACGCCATTTTATTAACATAAAGCTTTAAGTTTGCGATAATGAGCATAACTCCTAATCTACAAGTCAAATTGATGTCAAACTTTGCGTACACGTTTATATATCAGTAATCAAGGTTTCTACACTTTTACATTTTCATAAATCACGTTTTAAGGTAACAAGGGCATAATGGTCAACATATGAGCAATTAACGGAAACATGCATATTAATTGGATAACTAATGAACCAAGGTGTATAATCACAGAGGGTTGTACTAACATGTAACCTAATCCAATTAAAGCTCTGTGGCATTTCTAAAACATGCCTAAACGGGTCAGAACTGAAAGTCAAAGTGAAAGTCAAACTATGTGATTTTCGGTTCCGAACCGGGTCTAAATAGGAAATTGTTGGGTTGAACATGTTTAGACATGTTCTTACACTTATTACTAAGTTATAACAATGATCCAATAGGTCGTATATGATCTACAATGATAATCATGCATAAATGGCATTTTAGACTTCCTGTTGACTTTTTAATTACATGTTTGACCCGACATTTGAACTAGTTAGAGTGGTGATCAGGGGAAACCCTTTTGGGGTTTTATTACCCACATCAATACCAACTTATAACTACTTTTAATTCGAGATATGACTGAGCCATTGTTGACTAATCTCGAAGTCAAACCGTAATTACGTCGGTTTGACTTTTAGCTAAATAACTAAGCTAAAATTAATTAGAGAAGGTTAGGACACTTACTGAAGTCCTAAGCTTGAATAGAGAACACTTGAAAGCAGGTTGGAGCTCCAGGAATGATCAGAATGCTGAAGGAATTGGTGTGAGAATGTTTGCAAGTTCATGCTCCTTTATATAGCATTTTAGTCACCACAATTCTTTGACACTTGTGTCTACTAGTGCCCACAACTGATCAACACTTGTTACTAGAGCTTAGGGGGTGTCTAGGGGTCAAGAGAAATGTGGAAAATCAGATGGGATCGAGCAGAAAGGCAATGGCAGGCAACAACCCAAAATTTTCGGAGCTGGGCACCCCTAGCGTGACGCTAGGCCTCCCTCGCGTCGCGCTAGGCCCTCCCTGATCAGCTTTTTGATTTCTTGCAATTTGATCCTTGGCTCTTCAAAACTTGATTAGGCACTTGTTTTCTTGCATTGTAAACCCTCATATTTGATCTATAAAGGCTTTAAAACATATACCCACTTTGCTAAGTCCCCGGGTAACTTTATTGTTACCCGAAAAGTCCTAACTTTCAACGTTTACGCTTTAACACTTCGCACACGAATTTGATCATAACTTTCTCATACGTTAACGAAACTTTACGAAATTTAAATCGTGTATTCTCGTGAGCATATTTAACATTTACAAAGCTTCGGGTTTGTCAAAAGGTCACTCAGAGGTATAAATTAAACATGTTGACACATTTGGTCCCTGTAGTTTGAAATCTCTCACTTTTAGCTTCGTATGATCCATGATTTATTCGTTTGAAGGTATGAGCATCGTGTAGGGTTAATGTACATTATATTTATTCACAGTTGACACTTAGAACACGTATATTCACATACTTTCCATGTTTGTCAACTTTAGTCCTTCTATAATATTTCTTTCACACGTTTAAACATTTGACACGTGTCTACACATTATAGGACGTGAATTTTCGAGGTGTTACATCCTCACCCCCTTAAAATAAATCTCGACCCGAGATTTACTGAAATAAGTAAGGGTACTTTTCTTTCATCGTGGATTCAACCTCCCACGTGTATTCGGGACCTCTACGGGTATCCCATTTGACCTTCACAATAGGTACATGCTTCCTTCGAAGCTTCTTTACCTGTCGATCTTCAATCGACAAAGGTTTTTCAACAAATTTCAAGCTCTCGTCTATATGCACATCTGTATGTGGTATAACCAGTGATTCATCAGCGAAGCACTTCTTCAGATTGCAGATGTGGAACACATTGTGAATTCCGCTGAGCTCTTCCGGTAAGTTTAATTTATAGGCAACTGACCCGACACGTTCGATAACCTCGAAAGGTCCTATGTATCTCGGGCTTAGCTTGCCTTTCTTACCAAATCGCATCACTCCCTTCCATGGTGACACCTTAAGTAGGACTTTGTCACCTACTTCGAAGTGAAAATCTTTACGCTTAGGATCAGCGTAACTCTTCTGCCTATCCCGGGCAGCTTTGAGACGGTCACGAATCTGGACAATCTTGTCCGTCGTTTCGAACACGATCTCTGGTCCTGATAATTGGACATCTCCAACTTCCGCCCAACAAATAGGCGATCTACACTTTCTACCGTATAATGCCTCAAAAGGCGCAGCCTTAATGCTGGTATGGTAGCTATTGTTGTAGGAGAATTCGATTAATGGTAGGTTCTTATCTCAACTACCTCCCAAATCGATCGCACACGCACGTAGCATGTCTTCCAACGTTTGAATAGTACGCTCACTCTGACCGTCAGTCTGAGGATGGTAAGCCGTACTAAAATTCAAACGTGTGCCCAAAGATTGTTGGAAACTCTTCCAAAAATGCGACGTGTACCTAGTATCTCTATCAGAGATAATGGCCACAGGTATGCCATGTAAGGCTACAATCTTATCAACGTATAACTGGGCTAACATATCGGAGCAATAAGTCTCCTTGATGGGTAAGAAATGAGCTGACTTAGTCAGTCTGTCAACTATAACCCATATTGTATCATTGCCTTTCCTTGTCTTGGGTAACTTGGTAATAAAATCCATAGTTACCATTTCCCACTTCCACGTAGGAAGTTCAGGCTGTTGTAGCAACCCTGACGGTTTCTGATGCTCGGCTTTGACTTGCGCACATGTCAAGCATTTAGCTACATGGGTGGCTACAGACTTTTTCAAGCCTATCCACCAATAATTTGCCTTTAGATCCTGGTACATCTTATTAGCTCCAGGATGAACGGAGTATTTGGAACTATGGGCTTCCTGGAGGATAACATCTCGAAGACCTCCATAAATTGGAACCCATATTCGTCCATTTAATCGTAAAATTCCGTCCTTGCTAAGAGTTAACTGCTCCTCAGTTACTCCTAGCTTTTCATTAGGATAGTTAGCCTCCAACACAGCTTCCTTCTGTGCAGCTAACAACCTTTCAATCAAATTATTCTTTATCTCCATGCGCTTGGCATTGATTCGGATGGGTTTCACCCTTTCCTTCCGACTCAAGGCATCGGCGACTACATTCGCCTTGCCGGGATGGTATTTGATTTCATAATCATAATCATTTAAAGTTTCCATCCAACGGCGTTGCCTCATGTTTAGTTCCTTCTGATTAAACAGATGTTGGAGGCTCTTGTGATCAGAATAGATCACACACTTGACACCATAAAGATAGTGCCTCCAAAGTTTCAGTGCGAATACAACGGCACCCAGCTCCAAGTCATGGGTGGTGTAATTCTTTTCATGCACTTTCAATTGTCGTGAAGCGTAGGCAATTACCTTGCCTTTCTGCATAAGCACACACCCCATGCCAGTGTGCGAAGCATCACAATAAACCACAAATTCTTCTATTCCATCTGGCAATGTTAGTACTGGGGCGTTGCTCAACTTTTGCTTCAGAATATCAAAGGATTCTTGCTGCTTAGGGCCCCAAACAAACTTAACCTTCTTCTTAGTTAAGGAGGTTAGGGGTGCAGCAATCCTTGAAAAATTTTCGATGAAACGCCTGTAATATCCTGCCAATCCCAGGAAGCTACGAATCTCTGTAGGCGTCTTCGGCTCTTGCCAGTTCATTACGGATTCAACCTTAGCGGGATCCACCTGGATACCACGTTCACTAACCACGTGTCCAAGGAATTGGACTTCTCGTAGCCAAAATTCACACTTAGAGAATTTGGCATAGAGCTTCTCCTGATGTAGAAGTTTGAGAATACAACGAAGGTGTTTCTCATGGTCAGCTTGATTCTTAGAATAAATGAGAATGTGGTCGATGAAAACGATGACGAATTTATCCAGGTAAGGCTTGCAGACGCGATTCATGAGATCCATGAACGCGGCTGGTGCATTAGTGAGCCCAAAAGGCATCACTAGGAACTCGTAGTGATCGTAACGAGTCCTAAATGCAGTCTTGTGAACGTCTTCATCTTTAACCTTCAACTGATGGTAGCCTGACCTCAAATCGATCTTCGAGAAATAACTTGCCCCTTGAAGCTGATCGAATAAATCGTCGATCCTGGGCAAAGGATACCTATTCTTGATCGTGACTTTATTTAGCTCGCGATAGTCGATGCACAGGCGCATCGATCCATCTTTCTTCTTGACAAACAAGATTGGCGCTCCCCAAGGAGATGAACTAGGTCTAATGAAACCTTTAGCTAGCAATTCATCTAGCTGCGTTATCAACTCCTTCATTTCTGTGGGTGCCAATCTGTATGGTGCTCTAGCAACTGGTGCTGCTCCGGGGATGATATCGATTCTGAATTCCACTTGTCTATCTGGTGGTAAACCAGGTAGATCTTCAGGAAACACTTCTGGGTATTCAGAAATGACAGGGATGTCTTCTATCTTTGGTTTAGGCTCATCAATAATCACTTGCGCCATGTAGATGACACACCCCTTCTTCAAACACTTGGAAGCCTTGAGCATAGTCACCTGCTCGGGCAGCCCATACTGGGTATCTCCCCGAATGGTAAGTGATTCACCAGACGGAGTCTTTATTACCACTTGTTTCTTGTTACATACAATTTGGGCCTGGTTATGAGATAACCAGTCCATACCCAGAACTATGTCGAAACCAGCCAACTTAAAGGGAAGTAAAGACAGAGGAAAAGAATGGTTCTTAATGGATATAACACATCCATCTAACACAGTGGAGACGGTTTTTAGGGTGCCATCTGCTAACTCCACCTCATAGTTCACTTTTAGGGTTTTGACAGGTAATTTCAACAATTCACAAAACTTATTGTCTACAAACGAATTATCTGCGCCTGAATCGAAAAGTACTCTAGCAAAGACGTCATTTACAAGGAAAGTACCTGTAATAACGTTGTCGTCTAGAACCGCTTCCTTTGCGTCCATTCTGAAGACTCTAGCATTAGTCTTCTTGGTGTACTTAGGGCAGTTGGTCTTGATGTGCCCCTTTTCATTGCAACGGTAGCATGTTGCGTCTTTTATCTTCTTGCAATCCAAGGTTTTGTGTTCCTTGGACTTGCACAAACCACAAGCAAAAGATCTTGACTCATTATTCGAGCTCGATCCGAGTCTGCACTTTCCAAAGTGTTGTTTCTTGCAAATATTGCACTTGGGCTTCTCACCAGTCCGGTGCCCATCTCTTCTTGACTCAGACCCCTTCTTGCTATCACCGTTCCCACGGTGCTTCTTGCTCGACTTTCGTGAACCATCATCTTCACGCTTCCTCTTCTCAGCCTCCTTATTCCTCAGCGATCTCTGCCTGACCGCATCCAGAGTGAGGGATAAGGAAATGTCAGCTACTGATCTAAAAGTGGCTGGCCGAGAGGCTTTCACGCTTGCCTTGATTTCGGGGGCTAAACCACCGATAAAACGAGCTATTCGCTTTGGTTCCGGGGTTACTAAATATGGAACCAATCGAGACATAGTGTTGAAGCTCGTTAGGTAAGCTTGACAGTCGAGGTTTGTCATCACCAGGGATAGAAAATCAGATTCTATCTTCTCCACCTCATGCTGAGGGCAGTAATTTTCCCTGATAAGGGCAACAAATTGATCCCACGACATATTGTACAATGGGATTTTTCCGGTGGCCTCAATCAGAGATCTCCACCATGCTAACGCTTCACCCTTAAAAGACTGCGACACAAACTTGACCATGTCTCTCTCAGCACATCCGCTGATGTCTACAACCGTATCCATCTCATCCAGCCATGTCATACTGTCAATGGCTCCCTTCTCCCCAGTGAAATCCTGGGGCTTGCAAGAAACAAAATATTTATACGTGCAACCCTTGTCACGGGGCCCTTGATTACGTATAACCTACTGAGATGGAGCACTGTGGTTCGAGGAGCGTCGATCATTATCTTTCTTCGGGTCGTCCTTCTTGGGCGGTGGCTTTGAAGGCTGTGTAGATTGGGTCCTACTACGAGTCCCACTGTACTCTTCATACTGCCTTTCCAAAGCCTGTGTAACAGCGCCGTCTATGATCGCTTTTAATTCAGCACCCGTTAGATTAACTCGGGCTTCATTATTAACCTCCACTGGATGACTATTACCCTAGTCCGAGTTAGCCATTTTTAATTGAACTGTTGCAGAAAACAAGGACAATAGTTTATTTGGGAGTTTATTATGGAATTGCCCCTTAGGGAAATTCATTAACCATGGTAAACAGAGACCATATTTGGTTAATTTATTATTCATATTTATTTAGGATTTCTATAATAATTCATCCTAATTATAAAACAACAACAGTTTTATTTGTGGCACAAAAGGCCTGGTCACGTGGACATTTTATTTAATCTATGATTTCAGAGAATCAAAACATTAAGGTATACTGGCACAATAGGCCTGGTCACAAGGACACTTATAAATTATATGCTAGGATTTCAGAGAATCAAAGCATTTGAAGTTTGAACCTAGTTCATTACCTTTATTTGACAGGGAGTTATAGCTACCACTGTCATTTGGCTCATATAGAAATGATCAAGGCCCGTAGGCATGTACGTATGGTAAAAATATGATCATCTTAATTGATGATGTAGACCCAGGATTCAGAGATCATTAAACTGGGTTTAGGAATCTTCTAAAGAATTCCTTTATAAAAATAACGTATGTGATTTTTAACGAATCACTTCTGCCAGGAGTGTTAACATGTTTTCAGATGTTAACTTAGATTTGAATCTTTTGAACAGGTCTTACCATCTTGGCCTGGTCTTATGATGACCCGAAGGCTAGGTTTCACACTTTAAGATTCTTAATTAATAATTACATAGGCAGATTATTTCAAAAAGGAATGATTTTAATTTATTTATTTCATTTATAATTTATATATGCACATAATGGCAAACATGAAATTTATAAAACAAGCATTCCATTAATTTATTATAATATTACACACTGCCCTAAACGGGTCTTTTCCAACAAACAAGTACCCACGCAGGGGTCAATCAACATGCTCGTCCACGCAGGGACTTTAAACAAACAAACTAGTCCACGCAGGGACTTTAAGCAAACATCATACCCACGCAGGGGTTAACGGAAAATAGACCCACGCAGGGGTCAAGATAAACACACATACATACCCACGCAGGGGCTTAAACAAATACAACAATTACAGTCCCACGCAGGGGCTCAATCAACAATTGGAAGGATTCAATGATCCTTCTTGTTCTTCCCTTTGATCAAACTAGCTAATCCTTGGAAGAAAGTCTGTCTCTCCCTACGGTCCCTGTGCACTTCCCGTTCAACCTGATCCATCCTCTGAAGGAGTTCTTCACGCTCAGGTGGGGAGAACCTAGGCGGCTGCGATTGAGCCCGTATAATAGGCCTAGGTGGTATCTGGTACCCGTGTGTTGGGTACCCTACTCCCCATGGAGCTCCGTATGGTCCTTGGTTGTTGTAGTTCGTCGCTACCATGTAAGGGTCGGCCTCCGCGTAACCATAGTTGTGGTGATTTGGCGGTTCAAACGGGTTATATGCCATGGAACCCGTATACGCTGGGATTGGGTTGTCAAAACCCATTGGCGGCGGCTGTGGCATCGCGGGGTTGGAAGGTCCACCCATTTGCGGGTCCTCCTGATGTGGCGGGTAGTGGCTGGCACTTGACTGACGTGGGGAGCTGAAATGAAAGTCTCCCGCACGTGATGACATACGTGCACCTGACCTCCTACGCCTCGGTGGTGGCGGAGGCACCTGATTAACTGGTGGTGGTGGAGGCGGTGGCGTAACTGCCACAAATCGGGGGTCCCCAGAGGAATCTTGATGATGCTGCTGCTGCTGCTCATGAGGCGACGAGTGGTGAGAAGGTGTATAGTACTACTCGTGCTGAGTGAACAAGGCTTGGAAGCTATCCGGACCAACATAGGGTGATCCATGGAATGAAGATCCATCAGAGATCTCGATGGGGTGGTTCGGAGTGCCACTTGCAGGTTCGACGGGTTCAGTATCCTCGTCCATGTCATCCGCGTGATCGCCAAAGAAGTGATCGTCTGGCCCTAGTGGGTTAAAACCCACGGGTTCTTGAATATAGCCTACCGGGTTAAACCGGCCCCAAAAAACTGGGGTGGGGTCCCCGAAAGAATGATGAGACAGGGATCGTTGTAATGGTATGAAGGAAGGCTGAGGGTTGTTCGGCTCGTAGTCCGGTTGTGGCCCATACGGGTTTTGGACCGGCGGTGTAGAGCTGTGTGATACCGATCTTCTTGCTGGTTCAAACAGGTTTCTTCTGTTTCGGCGTGGATCGTCACTCTCCGTGGTAGACGGAGCTCGAACATTTGAAGGTCCTGCCTCATGGTCGTTGGGGGCGGTTATCGGCCCCTTTCCTCGTCCTCTTCTACGGAAGAATCTTGGAGGCATATTGTTAATCCTGTCAAAGTAGCATAAGATAACAATAACAAATATAAAATTTAAAGGCCAAAACAAAAACCGAATAAGGTGGAATTTGTCCTATGTTATATGTCTAGACTCGAAGGTTTAGAAATGTGCAATTGTGTAACTGAGATTAAACACAAAAGGCTAGTGTTTAATTCACTCAGAGTTGGCTCTGATACCAACCTGTCACACCCCGATTTCCACGTGTCACCGGTGGGCCCGGTGGGGGAGTATCGTGACGTCATGGTTGGTAACGTAATAGTCAAACAACACAATATCAATATGCACAGCGGAAGCAAATTTAAAAATGTGATACAACCGAATTTATTATTGTAATATCAAAGTCACAATATCCGGAAGTTTATCCACAGAAGGATCGAAATAAAAATAATGTTTATGGTTCAACAGACTTCAGGCATCTTAAGCTTGCGAGACTTCTAATGATGCTAAGGAGAAATCCCAGCCAATTTCGCTTAGTACCTGCATTTAATCTTTTTGGGAAAATACGTCAGTTTACACTGGTAAATACATTCAACTGACTCATTTTAAAATGATTGAAAATTTGTTTGGATGCACGTGGCATAAAACATTTTAATTTGATTAAAATGCGCAGAGGCAAAATTAATCTTGTATAACTTGGGAGAATTATTTAATATTATAATCTTGTGAACGAATTACATATTACTTGTGCTTTCAGTAGCCCGGATCTTGTCCGGGTTAAAGATCAATAGACACACCACATTATTGAGTTATACACTGACGGTTGTACGCCTACACCCCGTGCTCAGGTCGTGGCCATCTCGTAAGATGATGCCAAGGATATCCGGGACATGGTCATTAACCCCCCAAAGGCTTTAAGTAACAAGACTGTTTAAACGAGCCGATCAAATTATTCAACTACCCACTTAATGGTGGAGATTTGATGCCCGATCAAGCGGTATGCTATATACCGTAACCCAAGCCCGTATAGGGAAAATAAGTTAAAAGTATTTACCTGAGTAAGTATTAATCACAATAAGCAAAATGCACGTAGCTTTTACTGGTTCTCCTAATCTGGAACGAAGGTTTAATATAACTTATTAGAATCCTACCTGGTCTTTAATTAAGCTTTAGCTTAGACCGGCTAGTTTCAAAGATACGATACATACGCACGATTAAGCGAAGACCGGATAGAATGTAATTTAGACCCGACAAGTTTGAAGACTTGTTTAATATGGGTTCATTATTCACATTCTGGATTTTGAGATAAAACCGTTAAGGTTTGACCCGTTTCGGCTAATTTATGTAAACTTGTTACATAAATCGAACCGAACGCGTAATAAGCGTAACGGGTATCCGTAAGAGCCATATACAGGTTTCCTAAGTTAATATGCTTCAAATATGTTGTGACATCAGTAAGATGTCTTTCATTATGCCCGAAACGTGTTTAAACACAAACTAGGCCCCGTAGGGGTAGTTTGGTCATTTAAAAGTGTATAAAAGAGTTTAAGTAACCATCTGAGTTACAGGTCTGATGTAATCAGAAAATATACTCAATTTGCTAAGTTATATCAGTAGGTTAAAGCATGTATGTGAAATTTATCATTTTTAACCAAACTATGCCCCGTAGGGGTATTTTGGTAATTTCACATAAGCCGAAAAGCTCAAAACTGAAGTCTGAGTTTATCAACCTTTGCTTACTGTTAAAACATTCTAATTTGCCTAAAATATCAGTAGGTATCAATCCGGGTATGTTCAATATGATTTTAAAACATACTATGCGTTAAAAACGCTAAATAAGGCGATTAAAGGCCATTTCCGGGTTCGATACTTAAATCTGATATTTTTATATTTCCAGAAGGCTTAAAATAATTTATTTATCATATGTGATCAGTAGCGAAAGGTTTGGAGTCGTTTAGATATGTAAAACTCATTTTATGGCCCGTAAGGGCAAAACCGACAATTACCGGATTAAGCTTACGACTACTAGTTATGCTCAGTCAAAAATTTATTAAAAATCCCAACATAATATATTACATCAGTGGGTATTAAGTTTGATATCAAAAAGTAGGCTTAACTAGGCTATACGCTAATTACGCCATTTTATTAACATAAAGCTTTAAGTTTGCGATAATGAGCATAACTCCTAATCTACAAGTCAAATTGATGTCAAACTTTGCATACACGTTTATATATCAGTAATCAAGGTTTCTACACTTTTACATTTTCATAAATCACGTTTTAAGGTAACAAGGGCATAATGGTCAACATATGAGCAATTAACGGAAACATGCATATTAATTGGATAACTAATGAACCAAGGTGTATAATCACAGAGGGTTGTACTAACATGTAACCTAATCCAATTAAAGCTCTGTGGCATTTCTAAAACATGCCTAAATGGGTCAGAACTGAAAGTCAAAGTGAAAGTCAAACTATGTGACTTTCGGTTCCGAACCGGGTCTAAATAGGAAATTGTCGGGTTGAACATGTTTAGACATGTTCTTACACTTATTACTAAGTTATAACAATGATCCAATAGGTCGTATATGATCTACAATGATAATCATGCATAAATGGCATTTTAGACTTCCTGTTGACTTTTTAATTACATGTTTGACCCGACATTTGAACTAGTTAGAGTGGTGATCAGGGGAAACCCTTTTGGGGTTTTATTACCCACATCAATACCAACTTATAACTACTTTTAATTCGAGATATGACTGAGCCATTGTTGACTAATCTCGAAGTCAAACCGTAATTACGTCGGTTTGACTTTTAGCTAAATAACTAAGCTAAAATTAATTAGAGAAGGTTAGGACACTTACTGAAGTCCTAAGCTTGAATAGAGAACACTTGAAAGCAGGTTGGAGCTCCAGGAATGATCGGAATGCTGAAGGAATTGGTGTGAGAATGTTTGCAAGTTCATGCTCCTTTATATAGCATTTTAGTCACCACAATTCTTTGACACTTGTGTCTACTAGTGCCCACAACTGATCAACACTTGTTACTAGAGCTTAGGGGGTGTCTAGGGGTCAAGAGAAATGTGGAAAATCGGATGGGATCGAGCAGAAAGGAAATGGCAGGCAACAACCCAAAATTTTCGGAGCTGGGCACCCCTAGCGTGACGCTAGGCCTCCCTCGCGTCGCGCTAGGCCCTCCCTGATCAGCTTTTTGATTTCTTGCAATTTGATCCTTGGCTCTTCAAAACTTGATTAGGCACTTGTTTTCTTGCATTGTAAACCCTCATATTTGATCTATAAAGGCTTTAAAACATATACCCACTTTGCTAAGTCCCCGGGTAACTTTATTGTTACCCGAAAAGTCCTAACTTTCAACGTTTACGCTTTAACACTTCGCACACGAATTTGATCATAACTTTCTCATACGTTAACGAAACTTTACGAAATTTAAATCGTGTATTCTCGTGAGCATATTTAACATTTACAAAGCTTCGGGTTTGTCAAAAGGTCACTCAGAGGTATAAATTAAACATGTTGACACATTTGGTCCCTGTAGTTTGAAATCTCTCACTTTTAGCTTCGTATGATCCATGATTTATTCGTTTGAAGGTATGAGCATCGTGTAGGGTTAATGTACATTATATTTATTCACAGTTGACACTTAGAACACGTATATTCACATACTTTCCATGTTTGTCAACTTTAGTCCTTCTATAATATTTCTTTCACATGTTTAAACATTTGACACGTGTCTACACATTATAGGACGTGAATTTTCGAGGTGTTACAGGTTTAGTGTGTTGACATTTTTGAATGGTGAAGATACACCGAATAGAATACAAGCGAATCCGGTGTATCATTGTCTTGATTCGTAGTTGCATCAGAAATGTTTAAATGATAAATCAAACAAAAGTATGTGTGGTCTCGTGTAAAACGGTTACCATGATTAGCACAAGCTACAAGTTTATGATGACACCACAAGGTATCGTAATGGCATTACCCAGTAATAGTGGTGACTGAACAAGTTCACCGCGTTTGAAATCAAATGAAAGTGTACTGAGACAATCTGAAGATTTGATTTACACCATGTTATAGAGTTTCCAATTACATACGGAACATCAAAGGACCACTGTTTCCAATTGAAGATGAAAATAATAAGTATCACAAGGCATTTGATTGACAACGAAAGAATCGTTAGGAGGTACATTGTGCTTATAAAATGAATATATGTACCATTGCCTTAACACACAATTGTGTTGAGACCGCTTTGATCGTGAAGATCCAAAATGGATTGTTAACAACTAACTAGGGAATTAAATCCGTGTACGAAGTGAGTAACCAATTTAGCGCAACCTTCAATTTTGTGAAAATAATCACCGCAAGGTATCGAAGCAAATCAAACGTTTTAGTGGAGTCGTAGACCAACCAAATCTACTACGATTCGAAATGAAAGAATCTCTGCAAAAATAGTTGAATATGATGCTCCCAATACATCATATAGCGTTTCAAGTTAAACCTGTGAACTGGATAAGTTCAAGCAATTAAACTTGGTTTCAACGTAACCCGGCAATAAACGTATGTATCAACAAGGAATTCTCGGCATGGTAGCAAAATAAACCATGAATGTAACTTGAAAGAAAGCGGTTTCAAGAAAATGTGTTGGCTTGGTAACAAAAGAGCCAACAATAACAATAATGTAGGGTACTCGAATCAGGAATCAGTAATTAGGTTTAGCAAAATAATATGTAAATTCCAATGAAGTGTTTGTTCAAAACGAAATCACATGCGTAGAAAATGTTGCGTGTATGTCAGGTAAGTTTCCAAGAAAAGGAACAACGAGTATCTGCTAAAGTGAAGAAATGGCCAGATATCGAAGCAAATGTATGTTCGCTCTCGGCGAGAAAATTATTGTGATGCAACTACCATTAAGGGGAGTAGAGATGCAAACATCTACTCGCCAGAAGTAAAAGAAATCCAAGTACTCTCTGTTTGGTCAACGGAACTGGCATATGCGCCCGGTTAATGATGGTTGATTGAGTTTGACCGATATGGTTCCTAAATAAAAACCCTTACGAGTTTGGACCTGGGTTCCCAAAGGTCCTAAATATATGTTTTCTAAATCCTCCAGATTTCGTATCCCGTGTAGGCTGGTTTGTGAATTGTATAGGAAGTACCGTTTTTATGTACGTCTAAGAACTAGTCATTGTCCCACAATTTTCATCGGTAAACTTTCTTCCTGAATTTCTCCGCTAACGACGCTCAATCGTCGATCAGTCGTGTAGTAGTAGTTGGGTCCTCATAGTTAGTTATATAAGAGGTTCGTTAACCCTTAGTATGAGTCACCGACTCTCGTGTGTTAGCTCGTTTGGCTCCTGGTAGTTGATGTTTATTTGAAAATCATCATCCTTTCTTTTGGCGAGCAGAACTGAGGTTATCCAAAACAGAAGTTTTGGTCTGCTATCTTCCTTCTCTATCTATTACTGAAACTTTACTGTCAATCCTTGCATCTCCGAAAATGTAAGTCGCTACGATGCATCGACTACAGGTGCGGTGCCTGGAATTAAATCGATGCGAGATTCGACTAATCGTTGAAGAGATGATTCCGGCCAGTCTTCGAGGAAGACTGCAGGATATTTCCTTATCATAGGAACATCTCTGTGCTTTGGTTCTTCGGCTCCTCCTGTCCCCGACATGAGCCAAGAAAATAACACATTCTTCCCACAACAACCTTCGTGCCTTCAAGCAATTCGTGATCTGTGGAGGCGTATCCTGCCTTGTGAGTCGAGATCGTTCCTTCATTCGTCATCGAGGTGCGGATATCAACCTCCGCTTGACCGCTTGCCAACTAATACATCAAATTACCACGTTGAAGCTTCCCAACTCAACTGGAAATAGATCTAGCGTAAACTTACGCTCTCCGGGTTCTATCGTGCCGATTCCAGTTACTGCGTTGGCTTCCACTAGCTTACCCTAAGCCAGTTCTAATGGGTACTGGAATATCTACTTACTCGCTACTTAGACCAATTATACTCTCGAACTCTAGAGATGCGAATCGTAAAATTTGCAACAGTATTTGGCAATACAGATGCATAATATTGCGTAATATGGGACGTACCGATAACCATGCTTGGATCCCTGGCGTGTCTCCCTAGCTCCGGTGGGGAGCTTTCATCCTTGCGCCTGATTGTTTTTAGGGCAATATCTTCTGAAATGCTTTTTGCTTCCACAGTTTAAACATCCTCGAGCACGTTTCTGTTTGTCACTCATTCTGCCTTGACAATTATCATTGTCGTTGTCCCCTTCGTGATTCTCACTACCGTCTTGGCCCAACCATTACTATGTTCAGTATTTTGCCAACAAGTTTCCTTGACATGTCCCACCTTGCCACAGTTACCACAATTTCCATATTTGCATCGCCTGACATGATAACGTAAACAATTGTCGCACTTAGGTAGGATACCTTTGTAATCTTTTCCCTTCTTGGCCTTCTTCTTGTTACTTACCCGAGTAACCATCTTGAAATTTGCCAGCTTTCTCTTGTTATCCCCAGATGCCTCTATAGCAGTCTCCTTTTTCTCCTCCATAGTGGAAAATTCTCCTCGTCTAACTGCTTCTTCTGTGAGTGCTATGCTTATGTTGATAGCCTCGGTGATCGTTGAAGGTTTTGATGTTGTTACCAGGCTTAGAATCTGGGGTGCCAATCCCCTTATGAACTGTTCAAATCTCTTAAACTCCGGTGCCCCCAGGAGTAAGGCAACTTGTGATAATTCGTTAAATCTCTGCACATACTCAGCTATCTTTGGTCCTTCCATTTTCAAGTTCCACAGTTCTGTTTCCAACTTCTGGACTTCTGCCCTCGAGCAATATCTCTTACGCATCAGATCTTTCAGTTCGTCCCACGTCATAGCATACGCAGCGGTCTCGCCCATTGTTCGAACTTGATGGTTCCACCATGACAGAGCTTCATCCACCAATAGTCCAGTTATATACTTGACTTGATGTTCGGGGTCACATTTGCTCAATCGTAAAACAGAATCCGTCTTTTCAACCCAGTGCACGAAGGCTAAGGCACCCCCGGTGTCGTCGAACTCTCGAGGTTTGTGGTCCAAGAACTGCTTGTAGCTGCAGCCTGCGATGTAAGCAACATTATTCGCGTAAGGCCTTAGCAAGGCACTCGTGGAAATGTCCAAACGTTTTGTAATGTGTCTTAAATGGCTAGACATTTCCATTGGGGGGGGGGGTTATTTCCCGAGGTACCTCCGCTGCAATCGGAGCGACGGGCCTCGTACCGTGCGATGGCCTGTAAGAGGCGCTCTTGCATTTCTGCCTCTGTTGTCGGTAGAGGGTTGTTGATATCGGTGTTCCCTTGTGTCGACATCTTCCTAGAAGAAGGTCGGTTAGGTCAGGTCTAATTTGCTTCGTGCGTGCATTTGGTTGTTTAGTGGTCATAAGTACATACACATAACATGTTACCATACCAACCAATCAAATAATAGTATAATCATAGTAAGACCAAGTAATTCGGTAATTATGTTTAATGAGAGCATAGCAAGTAAGCACGTAGTATTATAATTTTAGCACACACACCTAGATCAATGACATGCTTAGAGAAGACCTAGCGACTGAGCTTTCGTTGGTTATCGGCCACCAAGTGTGGTCGCATGTTTAAAGATGATTGGGCTTTCATTATCCTTCGGCCACAATCATTGTGTCGAACAAAATGTATCACATCGAAAGGGACACAGGGTCACCCTACCCTTGTCCAACAAGTATATTAGTGCATCAAAATTTCGTAATCAGAAGTGGTCCTCAAAAGTCTCCACAATCCCGGCTTATCATTAGTGTATTTACCCAAGTGTAATGCAATCCGCATAATCCAGAAACCAACTATCCTGGTGACTGAGGTGGAGTAGGATAGAAAAGTGACTGCTAGCATGCGTAAACTCCTCCTCGAGCTTGTATATATATATACCGAAGTAGTTAACTAGTCTGTTGCCCGATAGTAAAGAAATAAGTATCAGAATCCTGGGAAAGGTGTAATAGCAACGGTCGAGAGCGCAACAGGATCCTTGATTTATGTGGCGGATCAAAGCATGTTGGTGATAGACAGGGTGGAGGACGTGGTGTTTTACATAAACTTTTCAGACAATATGCTGTCTTGTGATGTAGACACTTAACTCATGTTTTCGGTTATGTAATGTTTTGTATTTGAAGTTGCCAATTGTGGCGTCAGCTCAAGCTCCAACATTCTGCGACTTGTATCCTCAACTGTGGTTGATGTTACAGGAACACTCATCCTGTGTACAGCCTCCATAATGAGAGGGATGACAAGGGTCTAAAATCAGTATAGCGTGTTATAAGATCCATCAAAGTGGTTCGTTCGGCGTTGTAGAGGTGAATGTAGCGAATGATGCGACCTGTGCAGTTGGGAAAATGCTGTTGTAGCAGATGAATCGTTATGCAGGTGTTGACCTGAAGTACTTTCCCGGGGTGTGGTTATATTCTGAAAGAAAGCTATAGGCACCTTGGCGCAAATGGAAGTCGATCTTCATAGGGAAAAGGAGCAATGTCAGCGGTTGCGGGTGTAAAAACAAACATCTCAACAAATGAGGAGATTGTCAGGTGCTGGTACTGGCTTAGATAGTAGGGGTGCAATGTCTAGTAAACCAAAAGTATCAGGGTCACAATCAAGCAAGGGTGTAGGACCAGCAGTTGCAACATCAGGTTGACTCGAAAGGTGCAGAAACTAGCTCAGCAGCAGGCCCTGGGTCGTGTAACGGTGTGGTGTCTCGAGCAGGTGATAGAGTAGCAGCCATGTCATCATCGTCTTGTGTCAGTAGTAGAATGCTGTAATCCAGCTGTTTGTAAGGTTGCAGGTATCACTGACTCAAAGGAGTCTGAATGCATGCGAGAATCAGAGGATGGCTTGTTAACAGGGGTCTTAAGAAGTGAAGTTAGTAACAGTGTCCTCGTCTAATTTTCTATCGTCATGGGCGTCGGCAGGAGGACCATCAATAAGCATGCCAACGTAGTCAAATATCGTTTGTCGAGTAACCAACCTTTAGTAGAAGTGTCCGCAGGAGACGCATCATCGAGGATTGGATCCATGGTGTGCTCACCATCGGGATGACCAGTGATGAAGTGGTCATGGATCGAAACAAGAGTGACAGAAGGATTCTTGTCAGAGAAGCCATTAGCATGGGTAAGGTATTACCAGAATCTGGTAGCGCGGACTGTTGAAAGTCGTCCTTGTAACACCTCGTAAAATCACGTCCAATGATGTATTGACACGTGTAATAAACCCTAATGAAGTCAAATAGTAAATTTGAGGGACTAATTTTTTGAAAAATCGAAAACTTTGATTATGAAAGGACTGGAAGTGTTAACATACCTAAAATAAGTTTCTTACGATGTTTATATTCACAAATGTGCCACTTGATGATTAAGTGTAGTCGTTTGCAAAGATTAATTGAAAGTTTGCGCAATAAAGGGTTAAAAGCGTCAACATGTTAATTCTTACCTCTGAGTGACCTTTTAACGAACCGGGAGCTTCATAATATTTAATTATACTCTCGGGAATGCCAAATAATGGCCGTCTAAGGTTTTTATGCCTATAAGTAAAGTTACGCGCAACTTTGCAAGTTAGAGGGACTAAAAGTGTCAATATGTTTAATTATACCTCTGAATGACCTTTTAGCGAACCCGAAGCATCGTGATAATCAATAATATTTCCAAGAATGCCTAATATGGATTAGATGAGGCTTCAATGCTAATAAATGATGAGATGTGCAAGTTTGCGCAATAGAGGGGCCTAAAGCGTCAACTTTTGAATCTACGCCCTTCGGTGACCATTTAAGCGAACGGGAGCATAGTAACAGGTATGTATATACTTGGGAATGATCAATATGGGCCATGGAAGGCTTTGCTATCATTAAACAGCATTTCGCGCTACTTTGCGCAATTAAAGGACTATTTGCGTCAAAACGGAAAAAGTATGCCGATTCGTTGGGTTTCGAACCTTCCGGAATATAACCATGAGTTAAGAATGCCCTAATTATTCTTTATATAGCTTAGATATAAGCCTAGAGGTGTTTGGTGCGCAAAAATAAACTTTTATGTCATTCAGGGACTAAAAGTGTCAAAAAGTGCACAAGTTTGCACTTTCGCGCATATCTCACATTCTGAATATCCCCGGACACCCAAAAATTTATGTAAGCACTAAGATATTTTATTTTAGTGATCGCCTTGATAAAATTCCATTCGTGGCGTAGTTTGGACCGTTTTTCGCGTCCGTTCGTGTTTCGTCGTAATTAGACGCACAACATGACCGTACGGCCAAACGAACCGACATCTGACATATTTTTGAGCATGTTTCATGTCCCCTATGTTAAGGCATCATTGTGGAGCCTTGAAGATGGCTTAACGGACTTTAAACGTGTCAGAAATGACGTTTATCATATATAGGGACTGAATCTGTAAATTCAGCAAGCTGTTTCTGATCTTAACAGCCCTCAAAAGTTGTTTTAGACCTGTAACCATCTGATTCAGAGGTCAGAAGGACTAAATATGTCTTTTTATAAGATGTACGGGTTTATAAAAGGCTGTTATATGCAGATACGTACTCACAGGGACTGATATTGCACATTCTGAAACAAGTTTTGCTGGTGTGGACATGCAGGTGGGCCGCGTGAGTCTGCTGTGTTCCCTACGCGGGCCGCGTGGGCTGGTCTGATGCAGAAACAGCTGGTTACAGGCTGTTTCTTGCTGGCTGATGTTCTAGATAGTTTCCAATACTCTCAAACATCAAACTAGGGACTGCCCATTGGTTTATAAAACCGGCCTACACTTGTCATGATCTGATCTCAACTCCCCGACACTTGTCGCGATCATACGAAGTCCCGAAAAGTATAAATAGGTGATGAGTTCACTTGATACTTCACTTACATTCTAAATTCTGAAGTTCTCTGATCAACCTCAGGCTTTCTAGTGCTCTCTAAGCTTAATTAGGACTCTTGTAAGTATTCCTAACCTCTTCTAATTAGTTCTAGCTTAGTTAATTAACCAATAGTCAAACCGTCGTAATTTAAGTTTGACTTCGTGATTAAATGAAATCCGCTCAGTCATTTCTTGAATTGAAAGTACCTACAAGTTGGTATTTATGTGGGTAACAAATCCTTAAATGGGTATTTTCAGATTCCCACTCTAACTATGTTAATTGTCGAGTCAAAGTTTGCTTTAAAAAGTCAACAGAATGATTATTTGCAAGTTTAAGCATAATTAGCAATGTAGGGTACATGCAACCTGTTTGATCATTAAAATAACATGGTAATTAATGTAAGAACATGTCTCAACATGTTCAACTCGACAATTTTCAGTTTAAACCCAGATTGGAACCGAAAGTCGCATAAATTGACTTGTTCTTTGACTTTCAGTTCTGACCCGTTTGTGCATGTTTGAGATCTGCCTTAGAGCTTATTTTGGACCAGGTTTCATATAAGTGTAACTCTCTGAGATTTTACAACTTGGTTCAATACTTATCCGATTCATATGCATGTTTCCGATTTATGCTTAAATGTTGACTATTATGCCCTTTTGACTATAAAACATGATTTTTGAAAAAGTGAAAGAGTAGAAACATTTGTTGCTGATTTATAAACTTGCACCTAAAATTTGATATCAGTTTGAGGTCTAGATTAAGAGTTATGCTCATTATCGTAATTTGAAAGCTTTATGTTACTTAAACGGCATAATTAGCATAAAACCCATTTAAACCCACTTTTTGATATCAAACTTTTTACCCACTGATGTTATATAATACTTTGGGATTTTTAAAGATTTTTATTAAATTTTTGGATGAGCATAACATAGGTCTCTAAGTTTAATTCGGTAAATACCGATTTTTGCCCTTTTTAGCCATAAAATGAGTTTTACTAATCCTTTTGACCCCAAACCTTTTTCTACTGATTTTATTTATTAAATAAAATATTTTGAGCCTTCTGGAATTATAAAAATATCAGCTTTCTCTTAAAAACCCGGAAATGGCTCCAAATCGCCTTTTTAAGCGTTTTTAACGCATAGTATGTGCTATAACCATATTAAACATATAAGGTTGATACCTACTGATGTTTTTAGTATATTTTGAGATAATAACAGTAAGTAAAAGTTTTTGAACTCAGGTTTCCAGTTTTGACCTTTTAAGCCCTTGTGAAATTACCAAAATACCCCTAAGGTGCATAGTTTGGTTTTAAATGATAAGTTTCACATATGGGTTATACCCTACTGTTATAACATGTTAAATTAAGTGTATTTACTGTATAAATCAGACCTATATCTCAGATTACAAATAAACTCTTTTAATAATCTTTTAAACGACCAAAATGCCCTTATGAGGCTTAATTTGAGTTTATATCCGTTTTGGGCATAATAGAAAATATCTTACTGATATTATAACATAATTAAGGCATATTAAATCAGGGAACTTGCATGTGACTCTTATGGTTACCCGTAACGCCCTTTTCGCGTCCGGTTCGGTTTATGTAACTAGTTTGCATAAATTGACCGAAACGGGTCAAACATTATCAACTTTGTCTCAAAATCCAGAATGTATTTAGTATACCCATATTATACAAGTCTTCAAACTTGTCAGGTCTAAATCACATTCTATCCGGTCTTCGCTTAATCGTGCGTTTGAACCGTATCGTCCTTAAAACTAACCGGTCTAAGCTTAGGCTTAAATAAAGACCCGTTAGAAAACTAATAGGTTATTAAAAACCTTCGTTCCAGATTTAGGAGCCCAGTAAAAGCTATCTGTACTTGCTTGGTGGTATACGGCTGAGATGGAATTTATATTTAGCTCAGGTAAATACTTTTAACTTATTTTCCCTATACGGGCTTGGGTTACGGTATATAGAATACCGCTTGATCGAGCATCAAATCTTACATCGTTGGGTGGTTAATTGAATAAGTTGATCGGCTCGTTTAAACAGTCTTGTTTACTTAAAGCCTTTGGGGGGTTAATGACCATGTCCCGGATATCCTCGGCATCATCTTACGAGATGGCCACGACTTGAGCACGGGGTGTAGGCGTACACCTGTCAGTGTATAACTCTATATTGTGGTGGCTCTATTGATCTTTAACCTGGACAAGATCCGGGCTACTGAACGCACAAGTAACATGTAATTCGTTCACAAGATTATAATATTAAATAATTATCCCAAGTTATAAAATGTTTTGTGCCACGTGCATTCAAATAAATTTTCAACCCTTTTCAAAATGAGTCAGTTAAATTGTATTTACCAGTGTAAACTGACGTATTTTCCAAAAGGTTAAGTGCAGGTACTACTCGTAATAGGCTGGCTCTCTCCTAGCGTCCACAATAAGTCTCGCAAGCTTGGATGTCTTAAAGTCTGTTGAACAAATGATTCATTTTATTTTTTTTGATCCGCCTGTGGATCCTTTACATTCCGTTTGTAATACTTGATATTACTTTATATCGGTTTGTAATATATTTATCTCTTGCTTCCGCTGTGCATTTAAATATTGTGTTGTTTGACTATGATGATATCAACTACGTCACTATACTCCCCACCGGGCCCACCGGTGACACGTGGAAAATTGGGGTGTGACAGTCCTCGTCCCTGGTTGGCATATCAGGATCACTCTCAGTGTTTGCCGTAAATATCTCTGGTACAGATGCAGTCTCCTTATCCATGGCGATGGCCGTAGAGTTATCAATGTCCGATAACTCGCTTTCTAAAATAGAGTGACATGTGTGCCGGTACATAACATGTATATCCATAGTAGTTACTAACAATTAGTGTATGTGAATAATTACCACATATGCACGTACATCAACTTTAAATCAATTAAGCATGTAAGTCTTAATTAATGTAAGCAAGTAATCATCCTAGTCCTCCCCAGACTATCCTCCCAGTTTCTCAAACTGAACTCCCTAGTCCCTCAGACTAAAATCTCCTAGTCTCTCAGACTAATCTCCCAATCTCTCAGATTGAATTCCTCAGTCTCTCAGACTACAATCTCCTAATCTCTCAGATTGAATTTCTCAGTCTCTCAGACTAAGCCTCCTAGTCCCACTAGACTACTCCCTCAGCCTCTCAGACTGAGCCTCCTAGTCCCACTAGACTACTCCCTCAGCCTCTCAGACTGAGCCTCCTAGTCCCACTAGACTACTCCTTCAGCCTCTCAGACTAAATTTTTCCCCAGTCTCCCCGACTGGACTATAAATTTTGAAAAGTGTATTTGTGCCTTTTTGTTTGTAAAAAGGTCTTGTGCCCTGGATCTGGACGTATGGTGTATGCAATGTATAAATGTTTGAAAACGTTTTCGTGAGAGCCCTGGTGATCATAGTCTAGACTCGAGAAAGAATCCTAGTTCGCTATGATCGAGGCTCTGATACCAAGCTGTCACACCCTGGCTTTGCGGAAGCGTGGGTTTATTTGGTGTGACTTCTTAATACCATAGCAACAATCATAACAATGCTATATGATAAAAAACATGAGATATTCATCCATTAATAAAGTTTAGAAAAATCCCATTTTCAACAATCACAAAATAAGTTACAAACCTTAACTGGATTTAATTGAGTTCATAAAGACTTAGCAAAAGGCTTTAAACAATACTAGGTTTAGAGATATGTAACCCGTCCAGGAAGAGGTTACACCTTCTAAACCCTGGATGACTTCTTTATTCAAACGCAGCTTGAAAATACGTGCATACCGTGCCAGATCCGTTGGTTTCCTGAAATACATGTAGTTTGAAAAATCAACATAAAGTTGAGCGAGTTCATGTGATAGTGAGTATGTAAAACCGTACGTCCCAATATAAAAATCGTTTAAGTACGTCCCGATGTAAAAATGTTTAAGTACGTCCCGATGTAAAAATGTTTAAGTACGTCCCGATGTAAAAATGTTTAAGTACGTCCCGTTGTACAAATGTTTAAGTACGTCCAGTTGTACAAATGTCCCTGGTATGTAGCAATAAGGAAAAAGAGATCACCATTGGGTTGCAAAGCCAATGATATGTGTGAAGTGATGCAGGAAGACTCAACCCTAGCGGATTTGTGCGTCGGGCACTTAGTCACCACCTGGTCCATTAAGCGGGCTCAGGAGTGGGGCTCGCTACACCCAAATAGATCTATCACTAATGTCCCTCGGTCCTACAACGAGGATTAATGGCCTTTAGTTCCACCTACCCATTCACATGATCTGTACGTCCTAACCCTCCTTAAGCTAACCATACCGTGTATAAAAATGTCCTTAATAATTGTAACATGTATTTCACCCCCGAAGTATAAAAACTGAAAACAGTTAAGAGAAAAGGGGGACATGAACTCACTGAAGTGCGTCTCGAAATAGTCCGACCCAAAGTAACCTGCTGCGTGACGACCTACACGTACTAACTTCTATTAGACGGACGGCCGTGCCTTGGCTTAAGGTTTAATGTCTTTGGGAAATAGTTAGGCAACTATTTCGTAATTACACTTCGTAATTATTTTGTAAATATATTCCTCCCCAGGGATGGGGGTTTTAATACATGTGCGTTCGTATAACTTCGAAATATATAATTAAGTCTCACTTATTGTAATATATTTTATTTCATTTGTCCAAAATACTTTACTCCCAAAATATAAATATTTTTCCCAAAAATATTATATTTTATTCCATATAATTTTCCAAAATAATATCCTTGTCAAAATACACACTTATGAGTATTTTCTGAAAATACGTAAGTTACGTTGTAAGGTTCGGGTGGTATAAATAATACCGGTGTAACTTAAATATTTATTGTGAAGGCGTTCGTATTATTTTGGAGCCGTGAATATTCAGTGTGTTCCAATAATATTATTTTTATTCTTAAAAATAATATTTGTATAGTTTACAAAATAATCATAAAAATTCACACAAGTGCTATTATGAAAAATATATACCTAATATATATTTTAACAAGTTTTATTTATGAAAATCCCACCTCCGACACTTGGAGATTTTGTAATAAAAATTCATGGCGGAGTTTGTTTGGAAAAACAAGTCGAAAATATATTCATAACACTTGTCGTAAAAATATTTTCCAAGTGTCGTTAATATTATTTTTAGTGACACAATAAATTCCCGACACTTTGGAAAGTGTCTAGTATTATTTTCCCATGTTTTTGCACTTTACTAGTTAGCTAAAAAGCTGAATTTTTGTATGAAAGTACAGGATTTTGTAATTAACACATGTTTTAGGCACATCCGGTCACTATAATTATTACCTAGTGACGCAGTTCTACAAACCTCAACTCCCTACACTCCCTTCTAGTGTAGTAAACTATTCCCGGCTCATACTGGCCTTAGAGACAGTGCCTGTCTGATGCTGGCTATGTCAGCATGTTTAATGGGTTATCCGTTCTTTGTGCTACTGTGCTTTTGTGCATCAAGTTTGTCACTGATGTTTGTGTGTAAATAATGGAGTGACGGCAATAAAGTATGATGCATGTATATGTATGTATCAGAATTCAAGTAGCAGTTTAATCACAACTGTAAGCAAGCACAGTAATTAAGTAGCAATTAAACATTAATTAATTCGTACGGATACCTGGTTTGGTGAGGGTTGTCACATATACTCACAGGGATTGCTTAACAGTTCAACTGTTATTGGATCAAAGGGAGCTCTTTTAGAATTAGTCTGATTAGATTACAACGGATAAGTGACGGACAAAACAAGGAGATTGCACAAGTGTCGGATTAGTCACTGGATCGGATGGCTGTCCGATCGGATGGCCATCCGATCGGATTGCCAGTCGATAGAAGTGACAATGTGTGAGGGAACGGATGGCTACCCGATCGGATGGCTATCCGATCGGATTGCCACTCGATTCAAGTGTAGTGTTGCTAAGTGTCTTGGTTGCTTTGATCGGATGGCTGTTCAATCGAAAGTCTATCCGATCGGGTTGCCATTCGATCAAGGTTCCAAAGTTTCAAGTTTCTGAAAAAGTTTGAAAGGTTTAGAGGCATAAGCTATATTGATCGGATGGCAATTCGATCGGATGGCTATCCGATCGGATTTCCATTCGACGATGGTAGTTTCCCCAAGTTTCAAAGATTCAAAGTTCCAAGTGTTCAAGACTATTAGACAAGTGTCACCTGATCGAGTGGTTGTTCGATCAGATGGCTATCCGATCGGATTGCAGCTCGATCGAGTGGTCCTTGCTCCGTCTTATAATTTTGTAAAGTTGAAAAGTTTCTAGATTAACGATCACGGCACGGTACGTACTGAGACAATGGTAAACTCGTCAACATACAGCCGCTCTAATCGGATGGGAATCACCCCCGTCCGTTCAGTCGTCTGTTCATAACGGGTTTATGTCGGAATCCGTACTATGGTCGTCTTCTCTGGCAACAATCTGTTTCCAAACCAACTCCAGACTATCCATCAAGTCTACAGTCCGTTTAGACTCGGATTCCGCCGTTTAAAGTGAAGGATTAAAGAAAAGATGAAGATAACTTAAGCTTTGTTACGAAAATTCTAGATCTAGCTTAGATTCGGTGAAAAACACATGGAATTCCTCATATCTGAGCTAGATTCTACCAGGAATGACATCATATAGCAGTTTGTAGAAACCACCATGATGACATCATCGTCAAGAACTCAGATCTAAGAGATTTCCCAGTGAAAAGTGTGATTTCAAAGGAGAATCACATAGAGAATGAAGTGTAGATCAAAGATGTACAAGAATCTAGTGTAAAACGTACCGAAATCGCCAAGAAATGGAGGAAAAGAGGAGTGTGTGCGTCTGGGTCGAGTGAGGCTGTCACATAAGTGAGAATGGTGATGTGGAAGGCCTATTTATAGTGTCAGAGTGTGTGAAAAGGGGCGGTGTGCACGGATCGGATGGCAACTCGATAGAGTGGCCATCCATTCGGGTGGTCATCCGATCGGATGCTCATCCGATCGGATTGCCACTCGGCCAATCCATCTTTTTCGCATTTCCGTCTTTGATTCGTTTCGCGTGTTTAGATCAAGCGTTGCGTTGCGTATTTGTTGGGTAATAGTATCACGTGACTAGATTACATTATTAAAACAAGTTTCCATAGTTTTCATAGTTTCCGCCAGTGACAAGACTCCAGTCCCTCGTTTAACCAAGTCTCAAGTTTCACGAGCCTCAAGAGTCAAGCACCATAGTATCATAGAATCATAGTTTCCAAGTATCATAGAATCATAGTCTTATAGCATACGTTTCACCAAGTACCAAAAGTATTAATGACTACATAGTTCAGGGACTAAAATTGACAATAGGAAAGGTCCAGGGACTAAACTTGCCTAAAGTTTAGGGACGCAAGGCGTTACACGAGCACTGTATGGACGCGATGTTGCTATTATTCATGATTACACCCCCGGGTCGAATAAAACGGGTTCCATCGACGACTCTCTAGTTCAACATCAGCAGATTTTACAAGCATTAAAGGGGTATATCACAGCCGCTAAAGATCGAATGGTGAAGAAGGCTAACAAGAAACATACTGACGAAGAATTTAATGTGGGTGATTACGTTTATTTGAGGCTACACAAATATCGCCAAATGACGGTTCATAGTCGTATTAATCAGAAGTTGTCTCGTTGTTTTTACGGGCCGTACAAAATCCTGGAACGTATCGGGAAGGTAGCTTATAAGTTGGAATTACCGACCGGGTCAAAAGTTCATCTGGTGTTTTATGTCTCGCTTCTTAAGCAAAGTTATGGTTCAGTTGCAACTCCGGGTGGCGATCTCGCGAAAATCTTTCCTGATATGGAAGTAGCTCCACTACCAGAGTCCATCATTGAGCAGCGTTTCGATAATGCTAAGCAACAAGTACTCATCAAATGGGCCAACAAGCCGTTGGAGGAAGCTACATGGGAAGACTTTGATGACATACAACGATTGTTTCCGGAATTCATAGACATTGAGGGCAATGTCGATTTCCAAGAGGAGGGGAATGATGCATCCCTGCCAGGCCCGTCCCTTGCAAGTCCAGTTCAGGCCCAAAAGGAAGCAGTCCAGCAGAAGAGTGAAGCAATTCAAAGGCCCACACGAATGCAAAAGAAGCCCAGCAAGCTGAAGGATTGATCCGCAAGTTTGAAGGGGAGTATTCTGAGGAATTAGGCTGCATGCATTTTTATTTTCAGTATGCATTTTTATTTTCAGCACATGTTAATTAGTTATGCATTAGTGGGTAGTTAGTGGAGCATGGTAGGTTATTGTCACATGCATGTCTCCAAGAAATAAGGTATATGGGCATAGTGTGCTCAGATCCATTGCATATTTAATTCCCTGTAATTTTGATTTTGAGATATCCAGAAAATTGTTCCAAAAATCCTTGCCTTCCCTCTATTGTTCTTAGGAGTGTTTGCCTACTAGAAAAGGCTTGAAACAAAATTTTAGAGTGAACGATCGAATTGATTCAATTTGAAAATGATATCAAGACCCTCATATTTATCCAAACAATTTATTCAAGGAGTTCCCAACAAACATCCCTTTTCAAACAGTTTAAATAGTTTAGCAATTATCACTTAGTTCCATTCATTCACAAGAGTTACTGTCTTATTGGTCACCAATAAATCTGATTAGAATACAAACCCCTAATTATAATAACATTGATGAAGAAATAGAAAATGACATGTGAAACACGTTTCTTAATAGGAAAATGGCACTCAATTAAGTTAAAGGTTTTCTGATTAGTTAACTTAATTCATTTAAAATATGCTTTCACGGTTAAAAGTTAAAACCATTATGTTTTAATTTATTCTATATTCCATTAAATGGAATGACCTCAATGACATAGTTATTACAAGTCCCCCTGTTTCTCGTCTAGTGGTAAAAAGTTTCGATTTTCCAATAGAGACTCAAGTTCTATTTTCATTTGTGTCATATAAGTGGATATAGACAATGAAGAATTTGAACTAGGCCTTGTGTGAGGTTGTCAGTTCGATTCCCGAGCCCAACCGGGTTTTCGTCTCACCGTGTGTTACGCCAGAGAGTTCTGCTATTGTGGTGGCACAACGACTGTCAAGTGGCTGTTGGCTATATGGTTTCCTGAGGGAAGGCCCAAAAAAACCAAACTTTGGAGCCAGCGTGAGCCCGGTTAAGACAACATAGCCTGACCGGAATGGGGCAATATGAAACTCTTCGATTTGAAGAGTGTGGTAACCTTATAAATGAAGTTCTTAAAAAGAAAAACATAGATGTTACAATGTGGAAGCATTTTCCCACAACCTCGTTTGACCTTGTCAAACTCTACCAACACGTGAAAAATGTTTCAACATTTAACAAATGGATCAAATAACGGCAAGGAAAGAGTTAAAACATGAAACTCAACTGTTGTCATTATTTTCATGTTCACATTTTTGTTTTTTATGTGGATTTTTTCAAATAAATTTGAATGACAAATCAATCATAAAGGAAATGGAATATACGGATGATGGTAACATGGTCTTTCCGGTATGCAAGTTTCCTGTTAGTCTGATACCAAAAGTTGCTAGTTTCTTGTCGCTAACATCAGTTGCTAAAGCGGTTCTTAAGAGTAAAATGCTAAAATGGTCCCTGAGTTTAGGCCACTTTCGTCACTTCAGTCCAAAAATGAAACTTTTGTATCTGGGTCTCCGAGATTTCATTTTTGTTGTCATTTTCATCCAATTGGCAAATTGGGTTAGAATTTTCAAGTTAACTTATCCCCTCATTGTCGTTTTCCTCATTTAAATAAAGGGTATAATCGTTATTTTATGTCATAATATATTTCAATTAAAGAGTAAATTGCCATTTTAGTCCCTGAGGTTTGGTCCAAAATGTCATTTTAGTCTAAATAGTTTTTTTTCTCCTTTGGGTCCCTGACTTTTTCATTTTCTTGTCATTTTGATCACATTGACTAACTCAGTCTAAAAATCTGGTTATAACCAGGGGTATTTTTGGCATAACTGTTGTGTCGTAATAACCAGGGGTAGTTTAAAACATAATTTATAAACCTCATAATAATTTAATACCAAAAATACCCCTGATTATAACCTGTTTTTTAGACTAAGTTAGGCAATGTGATCAAAATGGCAAGAAAAAGGAAAAGTCAGGGACCCAGAAGAGAAAAAAAAACTATTAAGACTAAAATGGCAATTTGGACAAAAACTCAGGGACTAAAATGGCAATTTACTGTTAATTAAATGAGGGAAATGGCAAAAAAATGGGAGAAGTTAACAGAAAATTCTAACCCAGTTTGCCAATTGGATTAAAATGGCAACAAAAATGAAACCTCAGGAACCCAGATACAGAAAGTTTCATTTTTTTGACAGAAGTGCCAAAAGAGCCCTAACCTAAAGGGCCATTTAAGCATTTTACTCCGGTCCTTAATTTTAAAATGAAAATTTCAGTCGTTAAATATGATTATGTAATATTTAAACCACAACAAAAAGTGTTTATTCCAAAGAAAGAGAAGTTATTTGATGTGAAATTCGAATTATGAAATTTTCGATAATAAAATTAGAGTATGATTACTGTATATATGGGGTCAAACCATCGCAACATTTCACTTAGAGGACCCGGGGTGGAGGGGAAAATCCCCGTGATGAAATTATACAACGCGTGGAAAACTACAAAACACCACCGCCACATCACTTTATCACGCGTAAAATTTTATAACACGTGGTATTTTTAACGCGTGATGTTTTGATTGTTGTGAGGGAAATTGTTGGTTGGAGGGGAAATTGTTGGGTGTGGTGGTGAGTGATGGTCATTTCCACTAAAAAAAGTTGTGAGTGATGGAATAATGGTTGATGACATGGCGGAACTTGATTGGAAGTTGTGAGTGATGGAATTTATACAAGTTATGACCACCCCTACCCCCCTTAGTGGTTATAACTGTTGGCGGTTACATCAGTAAGAAACTCTTCAGAGAACACCCTTAGTAGCAACTCTATTGCTACCTCGGGACTGAAGTTCCAAATTGCTATCAAGGTTCAAGATGCTACCACACCTCAAAAGGGTCGATTCTTTACTACCGAAGTCATACCAATGTTGAAAGAACGTGTAATCTACACCTCCCAACTCATATCGATAATAATTATAATTTCTTATGTGGTCTTCAAGTTAATCCAATTCCTCAAAATAGTTTCACAACACTAAAATCACCGTAACCTGTCACAAAACAAACTCAATTGGGTATTTGCAACCAATTTACAACCATTTTAACTCCCCAAAATGATTTTTTGCAAGTATGGTCATGGTGGATGCCCCATTTTGATACGGCAATCAATCATTTCTAGAAACAAATGTTGGTAACATACTTGGCTCAACCATAAATTATGGCAACATTTACATCAATTAAGACAAACGCCCTCATCTAGCATAGAAGGCCGCAAGTGAGTTTGGTTCACTAGCTAGCCTCGCCTTAGATGTAGCTTATAGGGTTATATATAATAAAATGTATTTACTTTTATATTTTCTATTGTTTTCACATATTTAGAAACAATTACATAATACATAGACATAAAAAGTAGGGCTAGAAAACAAATGTGGTAAAATTGATCAATATAAATATATATATATATATATATATATATATATATAGTGGAGAGTTCAAATGAGAAGAAACTTTTTGTAAGAAGAATAAAGAAGAAATTTCAACCAATAAGAATACTTCATTTAATATAAGTATTTAATGTTACTATAAGGGTAATATGGTAAACCTACGAAGATCATTAATTAGTAGTATTCCTCTTTAATAGCTAACTACATTAAAATTTGTAACTTATCTTCAAAATATATAATTTTTCAAAAAAATAAAATAATTTATAGTGTAGGATAAATTAAAATGTGTATATGATAAAGTACGGGTTGTGTAGGATAAATTTCAACATGCGTAGGGTAAATTTCGAAAGGTGTAGGGTAACTTTTGATGTGTGTAGTCAGAAAACATTAGTGTGAAGGATGATAGATTTTATGACTAATTAATTAGTCAAAGATGATAATAAATGAAATACGTGAAAAAGTATTTAATATTTTACAACTATACCCTTTGTTCTTTTTCTTCTCAATTAATTTTTCTTCTCAAATGAACCTTCCCCTATATATATATATATATAGGACAAAGATCCGTTAGGAACCACCCCTTATTGCGAGAACCGCGAGAACCAATGTGAACACAACAAAAAATACCTAAAAATAGCTAAAAAACACACAAATTTTTTTTTTTTTTTTTTTAATTTTTTTTATAAAAAAATCGCTACTTTTAGTAGCAAAAAAAATAAAAAAAAAATTTTAAAATTTTTTTTTTTTTTTTTTTTATTTTATTTTATTTTTTTTGCTTCTAAAAGTAGCGATTTTAACTTAAAAAATAGTAAAAAAAAAAAATTAGATTTTTTTTTTGATTTTTTTAGATTTTTTTAGGTTTTTTGGGGGTTTAGTTTTTAGCTTTTTAGCTGGGGGGGGGGGGGGGGGGTGGGGGAGGGGGGTTTAGGTTTTTGGGGTGGGGGGGTTAGGTTTTTTTTAGGTTTTTTGGGGGTTTAGTTTTTAGCATTTAGCTGGGGGGGGGGGGGGGGGGGGGGGGTTTAGGTTTTTGGGGAGGGGGGGGGGGGGGTGGGGGTTAGGTTTTTTTAGGTTTTTTTAGCTATGTTAGGTTGTGTTCACATTGGTTATCGCGGTTCTCGCAATAAAGGTGGTTTTCGCATGAACCTTACCCTATATATATATATATATATTATTAACAAGTAATATATATAAGTGAAGTAACAAAAATAAAAATATGATAACGGGGCAAATTTATTCAAAGTATGTATATACTGCATCCAAAATCATAAATTATTGTATCTTAAATGATTAGATCATGGTTTAAGTTTTTTTTTTTGTATTTAATTCACTAATAAACCGCTAAACTAGTAAAAAAATACATATTTATTCATTTTTACTATTTTTACTAAAACTTAAACACTGAAATAAACCGTTAAACTAGTAAAAATCTACAAAAGCTAGTAAAAATGAATAAATATGTATTTTTTAAGTTTTAGTAAAAATAAGGGGTAAAAAAGTCATTGTATAACTTGTTTTTAATGAAATAAATCAAAATGGGTAAATTTGCAATTTTATTAGTTAAGGAAGGGGATATATACAATTTTAATTTTAAGCTGGGTAAATACGCAATTAAGCAATTTTTAAGGGGAAATATGCAATCGTTCCTAAAATAAACAAGCAAATAGAGAAACTCACAAGAATAAGTACTACTTTTAGGTATATCTAAATCATGTTAATGTATATATGTTACTAGGTTAGAGGCCCGTGTATCACACGAATTGAATAAAAGAATTTAATATATTTACGAAAGGGGTACGTTTTCTTTAGAAACCAAAAAAGTGATCTTGAACTAATTAAGCTATTTTTTTTTACATGGGTGACATTACAAAACAAACTTTGGGGAATTAAAACAACAGCACCTAAGACATGCATGAAGCCATGTAAAATAGTGGCATATAGGGTATGCAATCGCTTGAACCATCAACAGTAATTGACCTGTTCCAGCTTTATCCATGTGCAGTTGCTGACCCGTACCAATATAATCCACCCAAGCCATCTACAGCAGCTGAGCCATACCTGCAGCAAATGAGACAATCAATTTGATCCAAACTGCAGTCACACCAACAATAACAGTTTATCCAAAAGACTACTTATCCCACAAAATGCATATCAAAGAAAAGGACAGTAAATAAGAACACAAACTATAGATTTGTGGAATGCTGGCATATGAGCTAAACATATCATTATGAACCAACAGTTGCTGGCCAAAACTAAGATAGCTAAAGACCTTCAATAAGAATCATAGCATGCAATAATGATAATAGATCAAAGAATGCCAATAAAGTATCCAAAACACATGAAAGTTCCAAACAACAACCTAGGAAGCTAAGGCAAAAAAAAAAGTCGCACGCCTAATACAAAAAAGAGCAATGATAAAATGAACAATTTACAGTAGACAAAGAAGATTAATCATTCAATGCAACATCTATCTACTATAATAAGCGATGTTTAATGGATAAAATATGTTTTTTATTATTACATTAACACATATGTCCTGTTAACAATAATAACTAATTTGATGAGTCAATTAACAAAAGAATTCACATTCATCCCAAACAACACATCATATAGATGAAAAAAAATAGTTGAATTTAGAGCATTAACCACTTTAAGCTATACAATAACATTGTACCTCCTCTGTTCCTCATCTATAGAAGGCACAAGACCCTCTCCGTTCATAAACTGAAAGAAAAATATTGCTAAAAGAGTAAATAATCAGCAATCAAAACTTATGTCATAATGAAATCATTCGATAAAACATAATTAAGTAGCAACTAAATCACATCCTGAAAGCTCGAAACAATTATAAAACATGAAATTAGGGGTTTTCAGTAAGTAAAAGCCTAGGGTTTAGTCAAATGTAATGGCCAAAATAGAATGCATTTAATATGCATAGATGGACAACAACCACATGTAGTTTGTAGTTATCATTGCCATCTGCAGATTCACTTATGAAAGGACTTTGATCTTAAGTCTCTAGGGATAAGTTTCCCAAATCTCTCACCCTGCAATCACGATTATAAAACATGAAATCAGGGTTTTGCGAAAGAATCGGATGCTTGATTGACGAAGTGTTCAATTAGTTCTTCTTGCTTTTGCTCGATGTCCATGATGATCAGCTCCAACGATCATACAACTTGCATTGAATTGATAACCAGGTTAGTGGAACTTTTGGATAGATCTTAGGATTTTGAAATTGGGGTTTGAAATCAAAATTGAGGGTTTGGAGAAACTGGAAATCGACAAACGAAAAGATCAAATGGGGTAAAGATTTTGCAGATTTGGGATTGGGTATAGGGAAACTTCAGTGGTGAACATTAGAGAGGAAGAGGTGAACAGAACATATAATAGTTTTTTATAATAGTTTTGTTTTGAATGAGATGTGGGTCATGGATCCATACCGTATGACCCGGTTTCATAACCCAGTGCCTATTTAATCAAAGAGGTCTTCATTGAGTGACAAGTGTATCAAAGTTGGTTTCTTTTATCATAGTAGAAAGATGCAAACATTTGTTTCTATAGTTATGAAATATGTCAAAACTATTTTGTGTATCTATTTCATGTTTGTGTTTCATTTTTAACATATTGAAATATATAAAATATAAAATGAAACAACTACTTATTTTCTTTTTTATTTATATGTAAAAAATTGTTGAGTATCTATTTTTTCGCATGTCTATTCACTCTTCGGGTGTACTTTATTTTCCTAAAAAGTGTATCATTATAAGGGTATTCAAATTCAAATATATGATTATATACTAACATTTTCACAAAATTTATTCTTGTATTTCATAACTATATAGATAAAATCATAACTCACCTAGACATCACCGTATTTTTTACCCCAAAAATACTTTTTTTATGATTTTTTATACAAATATAAAATTATATGAATTTATTTTCATCTTCATGCAAACTTCCTTTATGCACATGGATTATGTATATACATGTGGCCGTATGTATCCAATCTATTCATGGAAACCTAAGACATGTTATTCAAACCCCATGAACAACAACCACATGTGAGCATCACCAACAACTAAAGTTTAATTATTTGAAGTTAGGAAGTAAACTAGTAAAGAATTCAACTGGACTTTTAATGCTAAACATGGATATAAAGAAACGACATGGTTTTCAACATTAAAAAGTTATAAATATTATCAAGAGAGAGAGTGTTGAACAACTGAAAATATAAGGGGGAGGGGTGGTCACTAGTGATAGAATTCTATCACTCACAAGCACCAATCAAGTTCCGCCATGTCATCAACCATTTTTCTATCACTCACAACCTTTTTTGGTGGCAATGGTCATCACTCACCACCACACTCAACAATTTCCCCCCAACCAACAATTCCACTCATGGATCAACCTAACATAGTCCTCGTATTTTGAGAAGAAAAAAAGAACATAACATTTAACTAGGGTTAGATATGGTGTCATGCTATACTCACACCCCAAAATCTAATTTCACACCATCAAACGCCCATTAAACATATACGTAAACAGCCGTTAAAAATTCAGGGAATATGATTTAACATACAGACTTGCAAACAGCTATATAAAATATACGCAAACAACTGTTTAAAATTCAGGGAATATGATTTGACATTCAAACTTGCAAACAATCGTATAAAATATACGCAAACAGTTGTTTAAAATTCAGGAAGCTATGATTTGACACAAAGACCTGCAACAACAATTGTTTGATTCACCATCAAACAGTTGTTTAAAAACGATGTGAGACTAGAATTTTGGGGGGGGGGGGGGAGGGGTATATAAGTACTAAGAATAGGTTTAGTGATCATATAAGGGGCTGTTTGACAACTTATAAATGGTTAAGTGCTAAACTAGTAAGAGGTCTGAACCATTAAGGGGCTGTTTTTTTACCTCTTAATGGTTCAGACCTCTTACTGATTCAACACTTAATGGTTCAAACTGTTTGTTTCGCGAGCAGATGTCTAAATGGTTCAGACATTTGCCTCTAAATGGTTAAGTTTTATATTGAGTCTGAGTGGTTAAGATCTTTAATCTGAATTGGTCAAACATTTGCCTCTGAAAGATTAAGCATTATACTGGCTCTTAATGGTTCAGACTTCTTACTGGTTCAGCACTTAATGGTTCAGACCTCTTACTGATTCAGCACTTAACCATTCAGAATTTGCTAAACAGCCCCTAAGTGATGAACCAGTAAGAGGTCTGAACCATTAAGAGCCAGTATAATGCGTAACCGTTCAAAGGCAAATGTCTGACCAATTTAGATTAGAGGTCTTAACCATTCAGACTCGGTATAATACTTAACCGTTCAGCCATCTGCTCGCGAAACAAACAGTTTGAACCATTAAGTGCTGAACCAGTAAGAGGTCTGAACCACTAAGAGCCTCATTAAGAGTGCTGAACCAGTAAGAGGTCTGAACCACTAAGAGTCTCATTAAGAGGTAAACAAACAACCCCTAAGGTGGTGTTTGTTTTTTTCAAAAAGAGCTTCCTGCCTCTTCTGTCTGCACCGTGCAGACGCGGGAAGAGGTTTTGCCTCAAAAGAGTGTTTGTTTTTTTTTTTTGAGAAGTGCTTTTTACCTCTCCCCAGCCTCTTCTTGGGGAAGTGATGAGAGGTAAGCTTCTCCAAGAAGAGCTTTACCTCTTCTTGGCACCACCTCCACCTCCACCCCTGCTCCGCCACCACCACCCCTGCTCCGCCACCACCACCACTGCTCCGCCACCATCATCATCATCATCATCACCACCCCTGCTCCGCCACCACCACCTCCACTCCGCCACCACCTCCGCTGCTCCACTCCGCCACAAACAAAACCCCCAAATCTTCTCCACCTCCACTCCGCCACCACCTCTGCTCCACCTCCGACATCTGCTCCACCTCCACTCCGCCACCACCTCCGACATCATCATCAACAAACAAAACCCCCAAATCAAAAACCCTAAAATCGAAAACCCCCAAATCGAAGAGAGAGAGAGAGAGATCGTAGAGAGAGAGAGATCGTAGAGAGAGAAGGGGCTGTGGTCGATCGTGGCTGTGGTGGCGGTGGCTGTGGTGCTGTGGTGACGGTCGTGGCTGTGGTGGCGGTGGTGAAGATGGTGGCGGTGGTGAAGTGGTGGCGGTGGTGAAGATGGTGGCGGTGGTGAAGTGGTGGCGGTGGTGAAGATGGCGGTGTAGAGAGAGAGTAGAGAGAGAGTTGAGAGAGATCTGTGTGTGTGTGTTTGTGTGTGAAGAGGTGTGAAGAGGTTTTATATAAAAAAAAACAAACCCTCTTCTCCTTGCAGACTGAAGACATTTGGTCCACCTCTTCTCCTGCAGATGCCTGCAGACGTGGCCTGCAGCAGAAGAGGTTTTCAAGAAGAAAAAACAAACAGCACCTAAGTCACCAATTTCAAAACTAGCAACCTTAAATGCTATATATAACTCAGTTGTAACATTGGCCTCACCCAAGTATATACTTAATTTTAAGAATATTGAGTTTTTATTAAATAAAAAATCAGCATTTGGGAATTAATTTGTTAAGGAAACAAATAAGCGTAAAGAAAATATCGATGGTTGGATAAGAGCCTGGTGGCGGACCCAGGAATTTTTCCATTGGGTGCGGAACATTTTTAAAAATTTTAGGCCCCTAGGTATATAAGTAAAAAAAATCGATTCGTATCAGGTCAGGTCGGGTCATGTAAAACAAAAGAACATCAAACTAAATTTATATAATCATCAAAAACACGTCAAACCATGTTACAAACTGTCACACCCCAACCGATGGCGGAAACATCGGAGTGAGACGAGTGAGATTGTTCAAAGACTTCATAACATTATGTGACAGTAGTTTAAGTTCAAAACAGATTTCATTCATAACCATAGATTGTCAAATATAACAAAGAAATTCAAGTACAACATTGAAAAAGTCAAGTACAACATTGAGAAAGACAAGTACAACATGATTAACATAACAAAATAAGTAAACCTAGTATTTTGAGCGTGTTTCTAAGTCATCCTTACTAGATTCGTCATGAGCATCATCATCAACCTGTAACATGTTAAAAATAATGGTTCAACAGAAAAGCATTGCGAGTACACAAGTTTGTAAATACATAGCATAGGTATAAAAGGAATTTCTCGAATCCACATGGCAAATTGTATACAAGGAAACCCGGGTGTCCACGAGAATTATGTGCATCCCTCGCCACAAAAGTGATTAGACCGTTTATGAATAATAAGCTTAACAATACCCCGACGGGCGGCGTGCTACTCCTATAGCGCTATATATGTTAAGTTGGGCTAGCTAAGTTAATGACAAGTACCAAAGTATGAATTCTAGCATGAACCTAAGCATAACAAAAGCATGTATAACGGATTGAGAATAAAATAAGTTTGTGTGTGTTTATGTATTTTGTAAGTTAACATGTTACAACCCAAATTGTGTAAAAAGGAAAATGGGTCAAGTGTACTCACGATTTTGCAAGCTTCCACTTGGTAATTCCATGAAGAGTTGATTGTTTGAGGATGGAACACCGAGTTCTCCTATACGAGAAAACATAGGTGTGTGAGTATTCGAATGATAATGGAGGATTTGGATTCAGAATTTTAAAGTACACAAAAGTATGTATATGAGAAAGTAATCATCTAGACTTAAACACTCGTTTTTGACACTATGAGTCCCGTATGGGTTGATGTGATTTCATGGGTTAAGATACCCATTAGAATCGTAACGAGAGGTTTAAGTCCTTAGATAATATAACTTATTACCATAACAAATAATCACTTGATTATTATCAAGGGTTTGGTTATGTATATATTTAATATAATTTATATAGTATGTAGTATGTCCAACATGTTTATCATGGAATTTCATAGAAGTCATGCATGGAGGTAGGAGGATAACCGTCCTTTAACCTCTTTCGTAAGATTCACCAATGCACAAGTTGTCACAAGGACAACTCGGATGGTCATGAATGGAGTGGAAAGGAAACATACATACTTCTTAAGGGGAAATCATCAAGTGAGGTGGTGGATTGAGAGTAGGATAGCCAAGGCTTCCAAGTAATCACACTCATACCAAAGCACAAGTCTTGTTACAAGAACAAGCTTGGATGGTTCCAACACTTGTGGGTTAAAAACCCTTACAAAATAGAAACAACCTTGGTTAGGCTCACAAATCATGGACTTGATTAATGGCATAAGAACACAAGCTTGTTTTAGGAAAATACAAGTTTGAAGAAAGTTTATATAGATTTCTTCCGAAACAGAAAGTTTGGACCTCAAAATGGTGATGTTCCACCTTGGTTTTCCATGGAAAACCTGTGGAAATACTCCTAGAGGTATTCCAAGCTTTGTAGAGGAAGAAATAGTGAAGAAAAATGGAAGAAAGGTGAGTATGAACTCACTTATGTAACTTGTATGAATATGCCTTGAATCTGATTATAATCTGAGAATTTGCTGCTATTTGATAGTGCTTTTAGTGAGGATTGAAGTGTTTGTAATTAAGGAAGGTTACGAAAAAGCGGAGTGGTACAGTCTCCCCTCCTTTAGGAAATTTCGTCTTGAAATTTAGGAAGACGTAACGAATAGATGCAGATACTTAGGTGGTGTTTGTTTTTTGGCCAAAAGCTCTTCTGAGCACTTATGTCTGCATTGCGCAGACGCGCGCAAACATAAGGATCCTGCAGCTTGTTTGTTTTCTTGAAGATCTGCAGAGCTTTTACCTCTGCCTCACCTCTTCCCCAAGCAGATCCTTCCCCATGTCTTGAAACCTCTACCCACCTCTTCTCCCTCTTCAAAACATCCATCTACTCCAAAACCCTAGCTCCACCCCCATCTCCGCCACCACCTCCACCTCCACCTGCCGACACCACCTCCACCTCCACCTGCCGACACCACCTCCACCTCCGCCACCACCTCCACCTGCCACCACATCTCCGCCACCACCTCCACCACCACATCTCACCCACCACCTCCACCACCACCATCATCAAAACCCACCACCACCAAACCCATCAATTAAAATAAAACCCAGATCGGTGAGAGAGAGACCGTAGAGAGAGAGAGAGATCGGTGAGAGAGAGAGACCGTACAGAGAGAGATCGATGGGAGAGAGAGAGAGATCGGTGAGAGAGAGATCATAGAGAGAGAGATCGGTGAGAGTGAGTGAGAGAGAGAGACCGTAGAGAGAGAGAGGCGGTGGTGTGATGGCGGTAGTGTGATGGCGAAGGTGGTGCGGTGGTGGTGGTGCTATGGGCGGTGGTGGTGACAGATTCTAGAGAGAGAGTTTGTAGAGAGAGAGTGTGTTCAAGACAGAGAGAGAGAACTGTTGTGTGTGTTGTGTGTGTGAAGTGGTTTTTGTAGAAAAAACAAACTCTCTTCTCCTTGCAGACTGCAGACATTTGGTCCACCTCTTCTCGTGCAGATGCCTGCAGATGTGGTCCACAGACTGCAGACCTTTTTACCTCTGAAAAAACAAACAACACCTTAGCCTTCATATCACTTTCGAGTTCCCAAGTAAACTCAGCGCAACGTTTTCCTTCCCATCGAACCTTGACGATCGGAATTCGACTGCGCCTCAATTGCTTGACTCTTTGGTCCATGATCTCGACAGGTTTCTCCAGGAAGTGTAAAGTCTCGTTGATTTGAAGATCTTTGAGTGGAACATGAAGTCCTTCTTCAGCTAGACATTTCTTCAAGTTGGGGACGTGAAATGTAGGATGAACGTTGTTGAGCTCTTGAGGTAGGTCCAGTCGATATGCAACCTTGCCAATCCTTTCGAGAATCTTGAAAGGACCTACGTAGCGAGGTGCGAGTTTCCCTTTCTTATCAAAACGAACCACACCCTTCCAAGGGGATACCTTGAGAAGTACAAAGTCTCCTACTTCGAATTCCAAGGGTTTGTGACGCTTGCCAGCGTAACTCTTTTGTCGGCTTCTAGCTTTCAGCAAATTGTCTCGAACATGTAAAATCTTGTCTGTCGTCTCTTGTATAAACACAGGGCCGGTGATTTGAGCTTCTCCGATCTCGTGCCAACAAATAGGCGAACGACACTTACGACCATACAATGCCTCGAAAGGTGCCATTTGAGTACTCGTGTGATAATTATTGTTGTACGAGAATTCGATCAAAGGCAAGTACATATCCCAGTTGCCACCAAAATCGATTACGCATGAATAAAGCATATCCTCTAGAGTTTGGATAGTACGCTTGGTTTGTCCGTCAGAATGAGGATGAAAAGCGGTGCTAAGGTTAAGGAGAGTACCCATAACGGATTGAAAAGTTTGCCAAAGACGAGACGTAAAGCGACCATCACGATCAGAAATGATGTCAATGGGGATACCATGACGACAAATGATTTCATCTGTGTAGATACGAGCCAATCTCTCGACTTTGTAATCTTCAACGAATGGGGATAAAGTGAGCAAATTTGGTCAATCGGTCAATGATCACCCAAATACTGTCATGACCTGAAGAACTATGAGGAAACTTAGTAATAAAGTCCATCGCGATGCTCTCCCATTTCCAGACAGGAATTTCTGGTTGTTCGAGCAAGCCAGAGGGACGTTAATATTCAGCTTTAACCTTTGAACAATTGAGACATTTTAAAATGAAGGTGGCGATATATTTCTTCATTCCAGACCACCAATAGGACGTACGCATATCGTGGTACATCTTATCAGCACTAGGGTGAATAGAATATCTCGATTTGTGTGCCTCCTTCATCAGAAAGTCTCAAAGGTTATCGTGATTAGGAATCCAGATGCGACTGAGATGATATAAAATACCATCGGATTTAGACACAAAAATCTCTTCAACACCACATTGCATCTTGTTGTAGAGGTTACCCTCATTAACGGACGCATATTGAGCTTCACGAATGCGGTTTTGAAGATCATTGACGAGTTGGAGACAAAGAATACCCTTAACATGAGTCTTACAGCTAAATGCGTCAGCTACTACATTCGCCTTACCTGGATGGCAGCGAATTTCGCAGTCGTAGTCGTTTAACAACTCTACCCAACGACGTTGACGCATGTTCACTTCCTTTTGGTTGAAGATGGTTGAAGGCTCTTATGATCGGTGAAGACCACACACTTAGTTCCATAAAGGTAGTGTCACCATATCTTCAAGGCAAAAACAACTGCGCCAAGTTCAAGGTTGTGCGTATTGTATTTTTTCTCATGTATTTTGAGTTGCCTCGACGTGTAAGTGATAACCTTGTCTCGTTGCATAAGGACACAACCAAGGCCATGGTTCGGATCATCGTAATACACGACGAAGTCATCATTACCATAATACACGACGAAGTCATCATTACCATCGGGAAGTGCAAGGATAGGAGCATTGCAAAGAATGTCCTTGAGCGTTTGGAAAGACTCCTCTTGTTCAGGAACCCAAACAAAATGTTTCTCTTTTTGAGTCAAGGAGGCAAGAGGAACGGCGATTTTCAAGAAGTTTGAAATGAAACGAAGATAATAACCAGCTAGACCAAGAAACGAATGAATCTCAGACGGACACTTAGGAGCAATCCAGTTCTTCACCGCTTCAATCTTTGCAGGCTCAACATGAATACCAAGTTTGTTGACAGTATGACCAAGGAATTGAACTTCTTTTAGCAAAAATTTACACTTGGAGAATTTGGCATAAAGGCGTTCAGTGCGTAGAAGTTGAAGGATAAGACGCAAGTGTCGCTCATGCTCTTCTTGAGTCTTGGAATAGATAAGAATATCGTCGATGAAGACGTCACGAAACGGTCTAAATAAGCTTTGCACACGCGGTTCATCAAATCCATGAAAACTGCAGGTGCGTTGGTTAAACCAAAGGGCATGCCACGAACTCATAATGACCATAACGCATACGGAAGACGGTTTTGGGTATATCTTCTTCGAGGACTCAAAGTTGATCATAACCAGAACGCAGATCAATCTTGGAAAAGCAAGTTGCGCCTTGTAATTGATCAAAGAGATCATCAATACGAGGAAGAGGATATCGATTTTTGACAGTAGGCTTGTTGAGCTCACGATAGTCAATACACATTCGGAACGATCCATTTTTCTTCTTGACGAATAGAACGAGAGCGCCCAAAGGAGAAGTTCTAGGGCGTATAAAGCCTTTATCAAGAAGCTCTTGAAGTTGGCTCAAAAGCCCTTGCATCTCTGAGGGTGCTAGACGATAGGGAGACTTAGCGACAGGCGTAGCGCCAGGTACTAAGTCGATGCGAAAGTCAATAGAACGAGTAGGAGGCGGACTAAGAAGATCATCGGAAAATCACGTACAACAGGAACATCGCGCATGCTCGAGCCCTTATCCTTCTTTTCCACAATGTGGGCAAGAAAGGCGAAGGTACCTGATGAAACAATGGTTAACCGAGGTGGTTAACTCACTGGTCTCGTCAAGTAGGGTTAATCCCTTCTTCCCGAGGATCGCTGGCTAGGTCGTCCGCTGGTTGATCTCCTGCACAAGGAAACAAGCCGTGACTCGTAACAACGAGGATGGGGTGGGGGGTGCTCCTTGTTACCACTCTCTGGCGTGAGAATCAGTAATTTGCTTGGGAAGCAAAGTGTGATAGTAGTAGTAGTGAGAGAGTTGTGAAGAGATACCTCAAACCTGGTTTGGGGCGAGTATTTATATGTCGCAACCCCCGATCCCTGATTCCCAGGAACGGGCGGACGCGAACTCAGTAGTGGTGGTATCAGCTATTTAATCTTGCAGCGGAATTTACATCAGGACCGTAGTTAGGAAATGTTTATCAGAGTAAAACCACCTCATTTAATATTAATAATCACATGGGTAAAACCCAAGTTTCTTATTACAATACATTTATAGGGATAAACCCTATTTTATTGAATTTTAAAACATCGTTTATTTGGTAACTTTTATAGCCACATTTTCCCCAAGCCTTCAGTGCTTTCCAGCTGTCTTTTTACTAATTGGCTGTCACATTGGGTTACCTGAAACGCGTTTTAAAAACATTTGTCAGTGGGAAATACTGGTGAGTGAATCCCAGTTTAATCAAGTTTAAATAAAAAGTCACAGTGAACAGTATTAATAGCGATCACATTGTTTATTTCTACACAATTACTCCATTACTACTGTCAACCCTGACTTGTGGGTCATATTACCCATTGGCTAACTCATTGTCCAATGGTAACGTATTGTCATCCCGACTTACTACTCACAGTGTAGTAAATTTTGTATACAAAACCCCAACATATTGGCAGTAATTGAAGAACTACAAAGACTCAATCACTGCTTAATCACATTGTAAAACAATTAAGGTTTGGTAAAACATTCCAAAAAGTTTAACAAAAAAAGGATAAACTCACATTGCTATCTTAGACTTCGCGTAAGGGTTTCCTGGGAATAATCTATAATTTATACAATTGTACATAGGTTAGTATCATAACCCTTTGAAATTATTAATGATACCCTCCCCGAGACGGCATTCCAACAACTACGTCGGGCAGAACCACGACAGTTGTTACGGAACCCTAAATCAATCGGGCAGCGTAACTATTACGAAACTAGGGTTATAATACTTACAACGGAGTAGAACCTTGCTAATTAGGGGGTATTATACTTGAAAATTATGCCTATTATCAGAGATTTCGAGATTGAGAAACAGAAATGAACGAGTTGAAATGAAATCCCGAGGCCTTCTTATATAGGGCTGAAATCTGGTCCTCTCGCGGCCCGCGTAAAACATGGACTGTGCTTACGCGGCCCGCGTGGCTTAGGGGTCTAGGCGTAGCTGATCCGGGTCATGACTAGGTTCAACACGTTGCACGACACGTGTCAACACCGGGCTGCGCCACTATCTTGATCTTACACGACCCGCGTAAATTTAAGCTAAGGCTTACGCGGCCCGTTTGAACTAAAGAAATCAACGAAGTCAGGTTCTAGCCTTGATACCGCCCGCGTAAGTGGTTGGGGTGGGTCTACGCGGCCCGCCTCAACTTAATTTTTATTGTTTTTAATTTATTTTATATGTTATAACATATTTCGGGCTCGGTTTTCACATACGGGGTATATTTAAAGACATATAAGGATATTTTAAGATATACTGGGGTGTCGGAAATATTTATGAGGGCGATGGTTTTACCGAGGGTTGTTACATTCTCCCCACCTTGTTTTAGAACCCGTCCTCGAGATCTACTGGAATAAATACGGATATTTCCTTTGCATTTCTGATTCAAGCTCCCAAGTGTACTCAGGTCCTCTTTTGGAGTCCCACTTCACTTTGACCAGAACTAGTCTTTTATGCTTGAGATTCTTGACTTTCCTGTCTTCAATTTGTAGAGGCCTTTCTACAAACTTGATTTGTTCATTTACCTCTATATCCTTAAGAGGTATTATTAGGGATTCATCAGCTAAACACTTTTTGAGATTAGATACATGAAACACATCATGTATTCCTGCCATTTCCTCTGGCAGTTGTAGCTGATAGGCTACAGGTCCTATTCTTCTAATAATCTCAAAAGGTCCAATATACCTGGGACTTAGCTTCCCTCGTTTGATGAATCTTACTACTGTGACACCTGTGTCACTGCGACCATCAAACAAATACCAAACCAATGAAATATTGTATTTCATACTTTGGACTTGTATAAATATGTGTATCTTTTGCACATATCAATTCTTGTTCGATTTCAAGCTCTAAATCGCTTTCTGGAAGGTTATACGCGCGCTGATGCGTAGATATAACCAGTTTAATGCAACGAACACTCCGGAATAGTGAAATAGGCTTAACATACCTTAAATAACCTTTACATAACTTAGAAATAAGTTTTGAAGGCTTTGGTATGTCAAAATCAAGTTAAATCGCTTACAGGGACTAAACTTGACAAACTGCGAAAGTATGCCAATTTGAACTGTAACAGACATTCCGGAACATGACCATAAGTTAAACATACCATAAATATCCTTTACATAGCTTAGAAAAGGCTTTGAGGGGTTCGGTGTGCTAAAATAAACTTCTGGGTCATTCAGGGACTAAAAGTGTCAAGAAGTGCACAAGTTTGCACTTTCGCGCATAACTTACGTTCTGAATACATCCGGACATCCAAAAATTTATGTAAGCACTAAAACATTTTATTTTAGTGTTTGGCATAAGAAAAATCCATTCGTCGCGTCATTTGGATCGTTTTTCGCGCTTATGCGCATCCCGTCGTAATTAACCGAACAACGCAACCGTACGGCCAAACGAACCGACATCCAAGATATTTTTGAGCACATTTTAAGTTCTCTATACTTTAACTTCATTTTAGAGCTTTGAAATGGGGTTAACGGGGTTCAAACGCATCGAAAATAGCTTAAACGGGCTGCAGGGACCAAATCTGCCATTCTGCCAAAGATGGTCCTTGCGCACCTCAACAAGGAGAGTGTTGCGGTGCGCAAGCAGTCTCCAGCACATCAGAAGCTTCCTAAACAGCTGTTAACAGCTGCAAACCACTCCTAATCCCTTTGCCACATGTTGATACCTTATGGTGAGTGGCCAAATGAGCTTCCATAACCTTCCAACAAGTGTACGGATGAGATCGAATCACGTTTTTCGACAAACGATCCTAACGGTGGACCATTTCCTATAAATACCCACCAAGAATTCACTTATTCCTCACACTTGAATCTGATTTATGCCTTCTAAGTTGAAGTTTATACTTCATACCTGAAGGTAAATCGGATCAAGAGCGTGCGGGGACCCTTTGTAAGTGTTCCTTCGTTCTTTTATCGCTTTTCGAGTCCAAAAGTCAAACTATGTTTGACTTTCAGCATTGACCAGTTTATGGTCAATAAGAAGTTCGTTTGAACTTCATAACGTGAGCGTAATCACGATGGTTATAGTCCCTAGTGACTACGCCTACTGATTACCACGTTATCTAGGCTCAGTGACGAGTCGTAGTTTCGGCCAAAATGCGCCTTTACGCGTATTTTGTAACCAAACTACTCTAGGATATCAAAACCGTTTGTTTTGATATCAAAACCTATTTTCTAAACATGTTCTAGCATGTTTAGCTCGTCACTCTTTAGTTTAGTGCTTATGTAGTGTCGTAAGTCAAGCGGACTAAACACCCGCTTAGACTTTCGAACACGACCCGTTTGGTCGATCTTAGGATCCGACCAAACATGTTTAGTAGCATAGGGAATAACCTTCCGAGGTTATACCTTATGGTCGCCTAGTTTAGGTAGTTGTATGATAAGTAGTTTATGTGCCTTAGGTAAATTACCAAAATACCCTTTTCATGTATAATTGGTAATTAAGCTTATGTAACCTAAACTTTTGTACATAACTGATTATACAACATGATAAAACATGAATAGGCATATAATACTTGTCATAGGACTAGTTAGACGTCTCGAACGCGCTTTGCGCGCACGACGCGTTAAAGTAGCGTAAGCTACCTTAATGGGTCACGATGGGTCAAAAGCACTTAGGTTAGGTTTCATTTAGTATGTAGGCTTTGTTAAACCATATTACACGAGTCTCTATACTCGTTTGGTTTACGAACCCTCATTCTATCCGATCCTCCGATCTAGGTCCGGTTTATTAACATAGTTACCTATATTAGGTGCCGTTTGATATCCGCGATCTCTAGCATTGTTTGGTTGTTACTCAAGGACTACTAAGCAATCTCAAGTGAGTACATAGACCCCTCTTTTACTGTTTTCCAAACTGTTTTGGGGTGAAACACATGTGCCTACTTGTTACTTTCATGCTTTCCTGTTTTGACATCATATACTTGCTATGTTCTTTAGTACATTTATAGTACATGATTTCAATACATTTCATGCTATGTATGCCCATTGTGTGCATACTTAGTACATAGTTTTACATTACATTACATTTCATGCTATGTATGCCCATTGTGTGCATACTTAGTACATAGTTTTACATTACATTTCATGCTATGTATGCCCATTGTGTGCGTACTTAGTACATTATTTTACATTGCATTACATGCTATGTATGTCCATTGTGTGCATACTTAGTACATTGTTTTACATTACAATTTGTTGCATATGCTCATCCAGCATATGAACACATTATATTACATTTTGAACCGTTGTAACCATTTGACTATGTGAACCATCGTAACCATTTGATTATATGAACCGTTTGTAACTGTTGAACCGTGTGAACCATTTGTATCTGTTGACATGATTTACATTTGACAATAGACTTTGGACTATACATTAACATTTCTACAATTGTTAAACATTACATCTTGATGGTTGGTTTGAGTAAGTGATTTAAGTAACGAGGCGTGTGTAATATGATACAAGCATGGTGGATACGCCGCTGGTACTTCCTATATAAGTGTTTGTATGGTATTACATATTGTAGCGTTATTTGAACCATTTCAATTTGAGACATATAACATTTTATACAAATAACATGCTTTTCACAAGACATTGATTTACAAACAACTTATCTTATACAAACTCATTTTTTTACATGGTTATTCATTTAACCATACATTATTCTCTTATTTATACATATCATCTGATCTTATCGTTTTTCAAATGATTTACAAGACAAAGCAAATTACAAGGTTCATGACTAAACATTTTCTCAAACATAAGTCATGAATTCTGTTTTCACAAAACCTATGTATCTCACAGGCATTTTTATGCTGACGTACCTATTTTCACATGTGTTTTCAGGAGATGATGCATAGGACTTATCAAGACATACTTAGGCGGACCTGTGCCTTAGTGACTTAAAACGAGACAAGAACTAGTTAATTTATGTTATGTATTCTTTGTTTCTTGTTTAAAACAATGTAAACTCTCATGTTTGATTAATAAAACAAAACTTCAATTGCCATGGATTTGAAACAATTAATTCTGTTACAACACTCCCCGATGTTTCCGCCATGTTTTGTATGTTCTACGTGGTCGGGGTGTGACAGAAAAGATGGTATCAGAGCCAATGGTTATAGGGAATTAGGTTATTGGTAATACTTTGACCTAGTCTATAACCTTCTTAGGACCCTAACGCGAGTTTACTTGCGTTTAGTCATAAAACAATACCGTCACCTATCCTTAGGCGACGACCACAACAAGAACATAAAATTCAAAACCGCTTTGAAAACTAATCATCTGTTCTAGGATGATTGATTACTAGGTTTTGAACCCTCTATTGTAAGGTTTTGAACCCTCTATTGTAAGGTTTTGAACCCTCTGTTATAAGGTTTTGAACCCTTTGAGTTTTCAAAACCTCGTCAAGGTTTTGGGTTTTAAATAATGTGAACACGTGCAAACTGGAAGGGTGAATGCCTGTATTCTGGGTTTTCTGTCTAGGCAAGCACTTCGTATATATCTCATCAGACGCAAGACCAGTTGTGCTTATCTGGGAATTCTTGGGATGAGTGTTCACTTATAGGCGAGCATGTCTTCGCGATACATTATTTTTGACCCATTTACTTTGATTAGTCACTGTGTGTCGTTTGTTTACCTTGTGGTAACAAACAAATGACCACTATCCTTGCTTTCATCAGATTTGTTTCATCTCATTCTTTTCGTCTAATTCTCTCACTCGTTTCCTTTCATGTTTCCTCTTTTAGAATGCCTCCTCGACGCGAACACCAGATAGCGACTGCCGAACTGGCAGAAATTATTGCGCAGCAAATGGCTGCTCAATTCCCAAACCTCTTTGCTCAATGGAACCAAGCCAACAACAACAACAATGATCCATGCAATTTCAAGAGTTTCAACTCGGCTAAACCACTCAAGTTTAGTGGTTCTGAGGGAGCGAATGGGCTTCTTCAATGGTTCGAGAGCATTGAGAATACTATCCGCCACGTGCAGTGTCCTGACAATCGCAAGGTCGAGTTTTCTTCGAGTGTGTTTCAGAAGAGGGCTCTTACATGGTGGAACGGGGTTATGAGAGACCGTGGTGCAGAAGTTGCTCTAGCACAGACATGGGCTGAACTTAGAGCTCTTATGATGAGGGAGTTTTGTCCCCATCATGAACTGCGAGCATTGGAAAGAGAGTTTGATGGTTTGAAGCAAGATAGCGGTGAGCATCGAGCCTACACGGACCGTTATGAGGAGTTAAGTCTGTTATGCCCAAACATGGTCACGCCTTTGGATAAGGCAATCGAAAAGTACATTGATGGCCTCCCAGACTCAATACAAGACATTGTGACCGGTAGCAACCCTACTGCAGTTAGACAGGCCATTGAGCTATCCGCAACCTTGACTGAATCTCAGATCAGGAAACGTAAGCTTTTCCGAAAAGGTGACAAGAAACCGGTCGAGGAATCGAACCCAATCGAGGAATCAAAGACCATGGATGAACAGACTGGATCCCCTAAGAGGTCAAAGAAGCGAAAGGCTTCTCAAAACTTCACCATGGTTACTCACAATGATCTAGCCGTCCCCAACCAACCAGCTCAACCCCCTGCTAGGAAGCCATACAATGGAACTGCACCCTTGTGCAACCAATGTGGCCTACATCATCATGTTGGTGTGAAGTGCTGCACATGCCAAGTTTGCGGACTTATAGGTCATACAGCGAGGGTTTGCCCAACCGCAGCTGCACCAAATCAAGTTAACAACAATCCTGCTCAAGCTCGTTTTCCACCGGGGTCTTGCTACAACTATGGCGAGATGGGCCATTTTCGTAGGAATTGCCCAAAGCTTGCTAATGCAAATCCAGCGCAGGGATGAGTATCTGACCGACAGAAGATAACGCTATTTAGAAAATAATCGAGCCTTGTGTATTATTTTCTTTTGTTGTCAAGGTCCAAGAAACAGTTGTTATCGTTGATTATAAATAAATCTTTTTACATTTTAATATGTTTATGTGGTTGCATGTATAAACATATCCTCTACAATACCAACAATCAAGGAACCATATTCCTTGAAGAACAGACTACCCTCAAATTTCTTCCATTGTATGATCTCTTGCGTTTTCCACGAAAATCCTAAGTAACCGTTTCTTCCAAGAGAAACGAAGTACGAGGTGACAAGTTAATAGCAATCAATAACAAGATAATAACAATTAAACAATTATGTGATTATGTGCTTATGTGTTTATGTGTTCCCTTTTATGTGTCATGTGATCCAAATTATGTTATCCAAATCCTCGTAGAATCTTACATATCCTTGTACAAGAGATTCATAGTAGGATACCCAAAGGTACTACCTAAAATCCTTAATAGACTTCTACGCTGTAGTTAAGTCCCTTGGATTATAAAGTACTACTTCATAATTAGACCCCTTTTGTGGTCTAGTTAAACTGATCGATCCATAAATCTGGTTAGGAATATTATGTGATGATATAGATGAAAGGACTCCTTGGTGGCCTAATTAAGAAGATCCTCTGTCGATCTAATTAAAAGGACCCTATGGTAGTCTAGTCACCCTCATCACAAGTTTGATATCCTTCCCCACAACATTTTAAAACGAACTGTGCGGACTGTGCAAGGAATTACGTAATTATGGATGCATACATAATTATGGAATTTAGTGCACAGAAATCACAGCAAGTTCTATCATGTATCTAAGTTAACCCAGTTCATTTCCAATTCTGATGAAGTATCCGTTGAGGAAAAATGAACTAGCTATTCATTTTTCACTTCTGAGGAATATCCGTTGAGGAAATGAATATCCGTTTATCCTTCATTTCCAACTCTGAGGAAGCAACCGTTGAAAGTGACGTCGTTAGTTCATTTTCGTTTCTAAAGATTATCTGTTGAGGAAATGAATATCCGTTGTTAAATCTTTCATTTCCGTACCTGAGGAAGCAACCGTTGAAAATGACTCCGTTAGTTCATTTTCGTTTCTGAAGATTTATCCGTTGAGGAAATGAATATCCGTTGTTAAATCCTTCATTTCCGTACCTGAGGAATCAACCGTTGAAAATGACTCCGTTAGTTCATTTTCGTTTCTGAAGAATTATCCGTTGAGGAAATGAATATACGTTGATTATTCCTTCATTTCAAATTCTGAAGAATAACCGTTGAGGAAAATGACCCCGTTTGTTCATTTTCGTTCTGAAGAATATCCATTGAGAGAAATGAATATCCGTTGATTATTTCTCCATTTCCAACTCTGATGAAGCAACCGTTGAAAATGACTCCGTTAGTTCATTTTCGTTTCTGAAGATTATCCGTTGAGGAAATGAATATCCGTTGTTAAATCCTTCATTTCCGTTTCTGAGGAAGCACCCGTTGAAAATGACTCCGTTTGTTCATTTTCGTTTCTGAAGATTATCCGTTGAGGAAATGAATATCCGTTTGACTATCCGTTATCATTTCCATTTCTGATGAAGCAACCGTTGAAAATGACACCGTTTGTTCATTTTCGTTTCTAAAGATCTATCCGTTGAGGAAATGAATATCCGTTTGTTTCTCCTTTTCATTTCCATTTCTGATGAAGCACCCGTTGAAAATGACTCTGTAAGTTCATTTTACGTTTTTGAAGATTGTCCGTTAAGGAAATGACGGGATTATGCCTTTTATATCTGGTGGTTACTTGACACAAAGTCACAGATGGACTCCTACGAATAAATTTCGGGACGAAATTTCCAAAAGTAGGGGAGACTGTGACACCTGTGTCACTACGACCATCAAATAAATACCAAACCAATGAAATATTGTATTTCATACTTTGGACTTGTATAAATATGTGTATCTTTTGCATATATCAATTCTTGTTCGATTTCAAGCTCTAAATCGCTTTCTGGAAGGTTATACGCGCGCTGATGCGTAGATATAACCAGTTTAATGCAAAGAACACTCCGGAATAGTTAAATAGGCTTAACATACCTTAAATAACCTTTACATAACTTAGAAATAAGTTTTGAAGGCTTTGGTATGTCAAAATCAAGTTAAATCGCTTACAGGGACTAAACTTGACAAACTGCGAAAGTATGCCAATTTGAACTGTAACAGACATTCCGGAACATGACCATAAGTTAAACATACCATAAATATCCTTTACATAGCTTAGAAATAGGCTTTGAGGGGTTCGGTGTGCTAAAATAAACTTCTGGGTCATTCAGGGACTAAAAGTGTCAAGAAGTGCACAAGTTTGCACTTTCGCTCATAACTTACGTTCTAAATACATCCGGACATCCAAAAATTTATGTAAGCACTAGAACATTTTATTTTAGTGTTTGGCATAAGAAAAATCCATTCGTCACGTCATTTGGATCGTTTTTCGCGCTTATGCGCATCCCGTCGTAATTAACCGAACAACGCAACCGTACGGCCAAACGAACCGACATCCGAGATATTTTTGAGCACATTTTAAGTTCTCTATACTTTAACTTCATTTTAGAGCTTTGAAATGGGGTTAACGGGGTTCAAACGCATCGAAAATAGCTTAAACGGGCTGCAGGGACCAAATCTGCCATTCTGCCAAAGATGGTCCTTGCGCACCTCAACAAGGAGAGTGTTGCGGTGCGCAAGCAGTCTCCAGCACATCAGAAGCTTCCTAAACAGCTGTTAACAGCTGCAAACCACTCCTAATCCCTTTGCCACATGTTGATACCTTATGGTGAGTGGCCAAATGAGCTTCCATAACCTTCCAACAAGTGTACGGATGAGATCGAATCACGTTTTTCGACAAACGATCCTAACGGTGGACCATTTCCTATAAATACCCACCAAGAATTCACTTATTCCTCACACTTGAATCTGATTTATGCCTTTAAGTTGAAGTTTATACTTCATACCTGAAGGTAAATCGGATCAAGAGCGTGCGGGGACCCTTTGTAAGTGTTCCTTCGTTCTTTTATCGCTTTTCGAGTCCGAAAGTCAAACTATGTTTGACTTTCAGCATTGACCAGTTTATGGTCAATAAGAAATTCGTTTGAACTTCATAACGTGAGCGTAATCACGATGGTTATAGTCCCTAGTGACTACGCCTACTGATTACCACGTTATCTAGGCTCAGTGACGAGTCGTAGTTTCGGCCAAAATGCGCCTTTACGCGTATTTTGTAACCAAACTACTCTAGGATATCAAAACCGTTTGTTTTGATATCAAAACCTATTTTCTAAACATGTTCTAGCATGTTTAGCTCGTCACTCTTTAGTTTAGTGCTTATGTAGTGTCGTAAGTCAAGCGGACTAAACACCCGCTTAGACTTTCGAACACGACCCGTTTGGTCGATCTTAGGATCCGACCAAACATGTTTAGTAGCATAGGGAATAACCTTCCGAGGTTATACCTTATGGTCGCCTAGTTTAGGTAGTTGTATGATAAGTAGTTTATGTGCCTTAGGTAAATTACCAAAATACCCTTTTCACGTATAATTGGTAATTAAGCTTATGTAACCTAAACTTTTGTACATAACTGATTATACAACATGATAAAACATGAATAGGCATATAATACTTGTCATAGGACTAGTTAGACGTCTCGAACGCGCTTTGCGCGCACGACGCGTTAAAGTAGCGTAAGCTACCTTAATGGGTCACGATGGGTCAAAAGCACTTAGGTTAGGTTTCATTTAGTATGTAGGCTTTGTTAAACCATATTACACGAGTCTCTATACTCGTTTGGTTTACGAACCCTCATTCTATCCGATCCTCCGATCTAGGTCCGGTTTATTAACATAGTTACCTATATTAGGTGCCGTTTGATATCCGCGATCTCTAGCATTGTTTGGTTGTTACTCAAGGACTACTAAGGAATCTCAAGTGAGTACATAGACCCCTCTTTTACTGTTTTCCAAACTGTTTTGGGGTGAAACACATGTGCCTACTTGTTACTTTCATGCTTTCCTGTTTTGACATCATATACTTGCTATGTTCTTTAGTACATTTATAGTACATGATTTCAATACATTTCATGCTATGTATGCCCATTGTGTGCATACTTAATACATAGTTTTACATTACATTTCATGCTATGTATGCCCATTGTGTGCGTACTTAGTACATTATTTTACATTGCATTACATGCTATGTATGTCCATTGTGTGCATACTTAGTACATTGTTTTACATTACAATTTGTTGCATATGCTCATCCAGCATATGAACACATTATATTACATTTTGAACCGTTGTAACCATTTGACTATGTGAACCATCGTAACCATTTGATTATATGAACCGTTTGTAACTGTTAAACCGTGTGAACCATTTGTATCTGTTGACATGATTTACATTTGACAATAGACTTTGGACTATACATTAACATTTCTACAATTGTTAAACATTACATCTTGATGGTTGGTTTGAGTAAATGATTTAAGTAATGAGGCGTGTGTAATATGATACAGGCATGGTGGATACGCCGCTGGTACTTCCTATATATAAGTGTTTGTATGGTATTACATATTGTAGCGTTATTCGAACCATTTCAATTTTAGACATATAACATTTTATACAAATAACATGCTTTTCACAAGACATTGATTTACAAACAACTTATCTTATACAAACTCATTTTTTTACATGGTTATTCATTTAACCATACATTATTCTCTTATTTATACATATCATCTGATCTTATCGTTTTTCAAATGATTTACAAGACAAAGCAAATTACAAGGTTCATGACTAAACATTTTCTCAAACATAAGTCATGAATTCTGTTTTCACAAAACCTATGTATCTCACAGGCATTTTTATGCTGACGTACCTATTTTCACATGTGTTTTCAGGAGATGATGCATAGGACTTATCAAGACATACTTAGGCGGACATTTGCCTTAGTGACTTAAAATGAGACAAGAACTAGTTAATTTATGTTATGTATTCTTTGTTTCTTGTTTAAAACAATGTAAACTCTCATGTTTGATTAATAAAACGAAACTTCAATTGCCATGGATTTGAAACAATTAATTCTGTTACAACACTCCCCGATGTTTCCGCCATGTTTTGTATGTTCTACGTGGTCGGGGTGTGACAACTACTCCTTTCCAAGGAGAGACTTTCAATAATATTTTATCTCCTACTTGAAATTCCAATGGCTTGCGTCGGTTATCAGCATAGCTCTTTTGTCGATCACGTGCTGCTTTCAGTCGTTCCTTGACTTGAATAATCTTGTCGGTTGTTTCTTGCACTATCTCAGGTCCAGATAGTTGCTTTTCCCCAATTTATGCCCAACAGACTGGGGTTCTGCACTTTCGTCCATAAAGTGCTTCGAATGGTGCAGCATTGATACTTGTGTGATAACTATTATTATAAGAAAATTCTATTAAAGGTAAGTGATCGTCCCAATTACCTCCGAAGTCAATTACACAAGCTCTAAGCATGTCCTCCATTGTTTGAATTATCCTTTCGCTTTGTCCATCCGTTTGAGGATGATAAGCTGTACTCAGTTTTAATTTAGTTCCCATTGTCTTTTGGAAACTTGACCAAAAATGAGAGGTAAATTGGCTATCCCTATCAGAAACAATTGATAAAGGAATGCCATGTAAAGAAACAATTTCATTTACATACAATTTAGCTAATTGTTCCATACTAAAAGTTTCTTTCATTGGTAGGAAATGAGCTGACTTGGTTAGCCTATCTACAATCACCCAGATTGTATCATTTCCTTTCTTTGTTTTGGGTAATTTAGTAACAAAATCCATTGTTATTAATTCACACTTCCACACTGGCATTTCTAATTGCTGTAACAAACCTGAGGGTTTCTGATGTTCAGCTTTAACTTGTGAGCAAGTTAAACATTTAGAAACATAAGCTGCTATGTCCTTTTTCATTCCTATCCACCAGAAATTTTTCCTTAAATCTTGGTACATTTTATCACTTCCTGGGTGCATCGTATATTTAGACTTATGGGCTTCTTCTAATATACGATGACGTAGGTTTCCTAATTTAGGTATTCACATTTTCTTTTTATGGAATCTCCAAATTCCATCTGTTCCTTGTTCTAATTCTTTAATCATACCTTTTAGCTTTTCAGTATCTTCCTTGATTACTGACTCTTGTGCTTCTCTTATTTGATCATTTAAATCTACTTGCATATTTAATTTAAGAGAACGTACCCTTTTTGGCTTTTCATGATACTTTCGGCTTAAAGCATCTGCCACTACATTTGCTCTTCCTTCATGATACTGGATATCACAATCATAATCACTAAGCATCTCCATCCAGCGTCTTTGTCTCATATTCAACTCTTTTTGCTTGAAGATATACCTTAAACTTTTATGATCAGTGAATACGGTAAACTTACTACCATAAAGGTAATGTCTCCAAATTTTAAGAGCAAAAATTATAGCTCCTAATTCTAGATCATGGGTTGAATAATTCTCTTCATGATTCTTAAGTTGTCTAGATGCGTAGGCTATAACCTTCTGACGTTGCATTAACACACATCCATAACCTAACTTGGAAGCGTCACAATAAACAACAAAGTCTTCAGTTCCTTCTGGTAACGCTAGTATGGGTGTGTTAGTTAATCTTTTCTTAAGAATTCTAAAAGCTTCTTCTTGTTTTGGTCCCCATTCAAACTTAATGGATTTACAGGTTAACTTAGTTAAAGGAATGGCTATTATAGAGAAATCCTTAATAAATTTTCTATAATAACCGGCCAATCCTAAGAAACTTCTAACCTCAGTTGGTGACTCAGGGGTTTTCCATTTAGTAATTGCCTCAATCTTTGTTGGATCTACATGGATTCCTTCATGGTTGACTAGGTGTCCAAGAAATTGTACCTGTTCTAACCAAAATTCGCACTTTGAAAACTTAGCATAGAGCTTTTCCTTTCGTAGTAAACTTAAAAGTGCGTGCAAATGTCTTGCATGATCCTCTTTACTCATAGAGTAAATGAGAATATCATCTATGAAAACAATTATGAATTTATCCAAATATGGCTTACATATTCGGTTCATCATGTCCATAAATGCAGCTGGGGCATTGGTTAAACCAAATGGCATGACAGTAAATTCATAATGGCCATACCTTGTTCTGAAAGCGGTCTTAGGAATGTCCTCTTCCTGTACCTTTAATTGATGATATCCTGACCTTAAATCGATTTTAGAGAAAAATCGAGCTCCTTGCAGTTGATCAAACAGATCATCGATTCTCGGTAATGGGTACCGATTCTTAATCGTGACTTTGTTTAATTCACGGTAATCAATACACATACGCATTGATCCGTCCTTCTTTTTAACAAACAGTATCGGCGCTCCCCATGGCGACGAACTTGGTTGTATAAATCCCTTCTCTAACAATTCGTCTAATTGTTTCTTCAATTCTTGCATTTCTGCAGGTGCCAAACGATAAGGTGCTTTGGCAATTAGTGCTGTTCCTGGTAGCAGGTGAATTCTGAATTCAACTTTTCTGTCTGGAGGTAGTCCTGGTAATTCTTCTGGAAAGACATCTGAAAACTGAGACACTACTGGAATGTTCTTTAGTTCTTTTCCTTTAGTGTTAGTGATTACGGAAATCAAATACACTATAGATCCTTTTCTTATATAGCTTGCAGTTTTCATCACAGATATGAATTTTGTGGATCTAGAGGGCTTATCTCCTTTAATTGTGATCGTTTTACCTTTTGGTGAATTTACTTGAATTGACTTTTGATCACATAAAATACTGGCTTTATTGGCTATTAACCAATCCATTCCTAAAACAACATCAAATCCTGCTAGATTCATTGGATAAAGGTTTGCTATAAATTTCTGATTTAAAATTTCTATTCTTGCCCCCTGCAAGATTTCAGAAATTCTAACAGTTTCTCCGTTAGCTGTTTCCACTAGACATTCTTGTGGTAGTTTAGTTAATGACTGATTTAGAATTTTGCAAAATGAAGTATTGATAAAACTTTGGTTCGCACCAGAGTCAAATAATACTTTAGCAAATATATCATTAACTAAAAACGTACCAGTTATAACGTATGGGATCATCTTGGCTTCTTCTGCAGTTAGAACAAATGCCCTAGCATTTTTTAGTATTCTTATTGTTTGCAGCTGGGGTTAGTTTTGGACAGTTTGGCCTGATATGACCTTTTTCACCACAGTTGTAGCATAACCCATTAATGGATTTCTTCCTGCAATTTTCTTCCTTGTGCCCTGGCATCTTGCAATAATTACAGAGAATGGTGCATTTTCCCGAATGTTTTTTCTTGCAGACCTTGCAGTATGGTGCAGAGGTAGAACCTACGTTCCTACGGTTGAAATTCCCAGAACGAAATTCTTGCGTCAACTTCTGGGTTAGGTTTCTCCTCTGATCTTCTTCTCTAGTACAAATCAGTTCATCAGTCAAGGTATTTGCTAGTTCTACAGCTTCTTCTATGGTTTGAGGTCTAGCTGCCTTGACTACGTGTCTAATCTCTCCGATTAATCCCCATATATAACGGGAGATTAACACTGGTTCTGGTGAGGCAAGAGTTGGCACTATCCTAGCATATTCAAAGAATAACTTAGTGTACCCCTTGCTATCCACACCAGTCATCCTAAGGTTTAGGAATTTGTTTGCTATCTGTTCTTTTTCATTGGGTGGGCAGAATTTCCTTTCTACCTTGTTCTTAAATTCTTCCCATTCCATATTGTAAGTTTTATCACTTCCTTTTGATTGGAGGATAGTGTTCCACCACTCTAGCGCTGAATTCTTAAACAGATTAGAAGCAAACAATATTTTATCTTCTTCAGCAAACTTGCTTATCCTTAAGACTGCCTCAGTTTTTCTATCCAGCGTAGGGTTGCAATAGCCCCTTCATTGCCCGAGAATTCTATTGGTTTACAAGACCAGAATTCCTTATAAGAACAACCATAAGGCATCGTTCTTCTTCTTTTGGGAATGGGCACTTGAAGTACAGGTCCATTGTTCACGCTGTTTTCAGGTTCGATTGGTCACTTACTGCTATGCTTACTTTTATTATTCGTTTCTTGAATAGTTTGAATAATAAATGGCATGGCATCTATGATTCCTTGTGCCACTATATGTTGAACGACACTATTATCCATCTGGTTTCCATTGTTATTGATGCTCGGATTTTCATTAACCACGTTAATGTTACTCTGGTTATCATTATTCAGATTTCCTTGATTTCCGTCATCGGCCATCTGAATTTTAAACATTTATCCCATATTAATATCACAAGATAATAGGTAATATAGTTAATCACATGACACACAATCTAGCCGAAAACGTAGATCATTGCTACTTTTACTCTATTTCCATATACTATGCGTCTATTACACACTAGTACTGAAATAAATTTACAATACCAACAGAAAGAAAATTACACTAATAGTACTATGCATCCGTACACACATATTTTATTTTATTATTATTATTATTACTATCATTTCACCATCTTATTCAAGGATATGGATTCATCCAGAAATCCATATTGCGCTCATCGTATTTCCATACGAGACGCTCTCCCACCTGACGCATTCTCTCACTGCTTTCTAAAATTTCCTCCCCGAAAGTCCTAAGTTCTTGGACGTTTTCTGCACTCATTGGGGGTGCAGGTTCTAGGACTGGGTTTTGAATCTGGGGTGCGGGTTCCTGATATGGGGGTAAAAGTGCCTGAAATCGGTAAGGATCTTCTAAGATTTCCCTGATGTAGTTATCATGGTAATAGGGATCTAAAGTGTCCATACCTGAATAGGCTCCTATAGGTGTGTCTTCAGGGATAGAGTAACGTTGCACAAAGTCCCTATTTTCGTCCCACCAAAGGTCATAATTTGGGTCTAGGGGGTTTGGTGCAGGTTGATGCGTGTGAAGTGTTATATATATTAGGTGTATATTTTAAGCCCCTTTAACACTTATTTTAGCCAAGTTTTAAATTTATAAAACACGATATTTTACTAACACTAAACACACATATGGGCAAGTGCACCCATCGTGGGCGTAGTATAGCGTTGGTAAGATACCGAGGTCGTCCAAGGACACAAGAGCTTTTAGTACCGGTTTATCCTCAACGTCTAATCAAAATAAAAAGTTAGAAAAGGTTTTAAACTAAGAAAAATAAAAACTAACTAAAATGCTGAAAATAAAAATAAAAGAAAAAACAGATAGACAAGATGAATCACTTGGTTCCGACTCGTATCTAGTGTAACCTTTGATTATTTCCGCACTTTTGCACATAATTAAGAGACTATCTTAGTTATTGTAGTAGGCCCCTCTTTTGAAGGTGACGTTACCCTCACCCCAGTAGTTTGAGTCAGCAAGGATACAATCCTAAAAGGGTGGATTATTGGAAGATAATTAATTAAGTTATTAATGCAAATTATGGTAGGCCCCGCTTTTGGCGGTGACGTTACCCTCGACTAAGTAGTCTGAGTCAGCAGGGATACAGTCCTAAATAGCCGGGTTATAGTATTAATAGTAGTTAACTTATGAGGGGATCAAAGAGTTTGGACCCCCGCCATCCAATACCGTGAAGCATTGAAGGAGGTCCTACTAAATTTGACCCAAGTCCATTGCAGGACCTCTAAACGCTGAACAATGGCAAGACCTTTACCAAACCGTTCCCTTAACCCCCGACCAGGTAGCCAACATACCTCCATATAGACCGTGGAGATATGAATGGTGAAAATCTTTTATTTTATATAGACAGTAAAATAATGCCAAGACACCACGGACAAACGATAAGGAAAGATCACCTTCAACATAAGTAACTAGTTATTAAAGTCATTAATACAAAACCAAATAAAAAGTGCAAAAGATTAGAAATAAAAAGTATTATACTAGACACTTTGTCTTCACCAAGTGATGTAAGAGACTTAGGCAAACATGGCCTTGATTGTCAAGAACTCTTACGATCAATCTTGGATCCCGAGACGACTCACACACTCTACGATGGACAATGGATGATGGTGGTGGATGACGGTGTTGTGATGGTGGTGGGTGGTGGATGAAGTGTGAGAGAGGTGGTGTGCCAAGGGATGAGTTGAAATGAAACCAAGCACTCCTATTTATAGGCTGAACAGAAGGCTGGGCACGGCCCCGTGTCTGCTGGACACGCCCCCGTGCCTGTCTGACACTCTCTCTCTCTTCATTAATTGTAATTCGCAATTACAATTAATGCGCCTGCTGTACTTTCGCCACGCCCCCGTGTTCACTGGACACGGCCCCGTGGTGGGCAATAGAAGCTTCTATAGGTTTGTCTTTTCTGCTGCTTCTTGGGCACGGCCCCGTGCTGGCTGAGCACGGGGCGTGTTCAGTCTTCTGCCTTCTCTATTTTGCTTGGGAAGATGCCGTTGAGGGGTCGGGCAGTCCACTTATGTTTCTTTTCTTGTATTTATGTTAGATTTAGCTGTCTTTTTGCTTCTTTTGTGAATTTGAGCTCATTTAATCCTGAAAATACAAAAGGAAGACAAAAACACTCTTTTTCCAACATTAGTACTTAAAAAGGGTTAGTTTTATGCCTAATTTGATGTAATTTATATGTTTCATTTTACACACATCAAATACCCTCACACTTGAACTTTTGCTTGTCCTCAAGCAAAACTCTTTAATATGTGGCTTACACTCCCAAATGGAATGGGTAGAAGAGAAGGTTTTGGGCTTGTCGTAGAGTGTCGGGATTTCCAAGATTCTTTATGTAGTTTTATTTTTATTTATTTACAATCCTATTCGTCATGATTTATTTAAAACTTTTCATAAGAGAAATTATTTATTAGGGCATAACATGCATTTTTTAAAATTCTATTTATATACAAGTTCACATACCTCACGGGGATCACTCAACACTCGGCCGAAAATGTATTTTTGTGGATCAGTCGAGAGCGGTATGGAACTTACTCCTACCATAGGCTTGCCAAGCAATCAATCCTCCTCCTTTTTAACTTTTATACCTTTGTAAATATCAAGAGGACTTTGTGGGTGAAGGGTTAGGCTTAGGTTAAAGGTAGGTGGTTGGGTTAGTGGTTAATGGTTAGTAGAAAAAGGGTGAAAAAGCGTAACAAGTGTCGGTTTTCGTAGGACTTTCTATTTTTGTAACTTTTATTTTAATGAAGCTTTTATTCAAACAAAGTTATTTTTGATGAACTTGTTTGTTTATTTTCTTTTGCTTCATCATCAACACATTTTTTTTTTTGAACGATCATACGAAAAACCGAACTTGTTACTAAAACAAAGGGTTAAAAATGAAAAAGGTTTTGGTGGGTAAAAGGGTGTTTGGTTTGGGTTATGAAATGAAAGGGTTTAGGCTCAAAGGGGCTAACTAGGGGGATTTTTGGGTAGGTGGTAAAAGAAAAAGAAAAATAATGGTGTAGAAGAAAAAAGGGTTAGTCCTAATGCCTCCATCTTTTACTTACTCGGGTTTAAGTTGATAAGGACCGGGAATGTATCGTCATGGCAAGTTCTAGAGTCGTAAGAACCAAACGGCTATTCACACAAGAAACGAAAAATGAGCATTTAGTTTAATGATATGTAATTGTATGCTCAATAAAGGCTCAAAACTCACTTTTGTGGGAATGGGTTTTTATGTGATCAAGTATATATAATCAAATTTTAACTAAGTTTGCCATGCCTTTTCATAATTTTCTTATGTTGGTTCTTTTTATCACGACGCTATCGGTTGTAAATTCGTAAAAATATAACCTTTTTGAAAACTTGAATTTCCCGAGTTAAACCTAGACAAGTAAAAAAAATGAAAATTTTCAAAAAATTTGGGGTGATTAGCGGTTCCAATAGAGTTTTGTGTAAGGCTTGTATTTAGGACTTGCAAAATTTCAAGGTTTTAGCATCCCCCCCACACTTAAATTACACATTGTCCTCAATGTGTTCCAAAAATAAATTTTTAGGTTGATTGAATGTGTAAAAAGGTGTAAAAAGCAAAAAAAAATTGTGTTACTGGGCGCTGAACACGGCCCCGTGTTGTCCAGGCACGGCACCGTGTTCAAGTGCCAGTAACAAAATTGAAACAAGAGAAACAGAAATCTGGACACGGGGGCGTGTTGGGTGAACACGGCCCATGTCCAGTTACCTGAACTGGGCATTTTTCTGCAGGGGGTTCAGCACGGGGCCGTGTTGGTTGGACACGGCCCGTGTTGAACCTTCTGTAATGGAGAGATTGATGCCGGGTTGCCTTGTTCTTGTGCATGGGGTCATTTTTATCGTTCCCCTTTTCATCCCTTACCACCATGAGTGTGTTTTATTCCTGAAAATTAAAACTAACTAGAAAACATAAAAATTAATCTAAATTAAACTAAGGATAGTTCCGTGGAATGCCTCCGTGGTGCGCCACGTTTATAAGGGTCCTTGGCTAGACCCAAAGCCTGGTCATATGTTACCCAAGTGGGATGTATTGCATCCCATGTTACACCGTCGGAGAGCGTCATCCAATCTTGAGTCTATGACCTTCATGTAGTTGACCGGATCTTCTTCCTCTACTTTCTTTCCACATTCAAATTTTACTTCCTCATCTCCAAACTTCAATGTTAAAGTTCCGTCATTCATATCCACCACTGCTTGGGCGGTGGCTAGAAATGGTCTCCCGAGGATGAGAGGGACATCGGTGTCTTCTTCCATGTCTAGGATGACAAAGTCGGTTGGAAAGACGAAATTGTCAACCTTGACTAGCAGATTTTCAGCGACACCTTGTGGAAATTTGACGGACCTGTCGACGAGTTGTATGCTCATCTTTGTAGGGCTTGTTGTTCCTAGGCCGAGTCGCTTGAACATTGACGTGGGCATGAGGTTGATGCTAGCCCCAAGATCGGCTAAAGCATTACGGACGGGGGACTTCCCAATCGAGCAAGGGATTGTGAAGCTCCCGGGGTCGATTTTCTTTTGTGGAAGTTTGTTGAGTACTAAAGCTGAGCATTCTTCGCCTAAGTTAACTAATTGCAATGATTCAATTTTCCTTTTGTGAGTGAGGAAATCCCTCATGAATTTTGCATATTTAGGCATTTGTGTTAGGACCTCAATAAAAGGAATATTAACATGCAATTGTTTTAGTAAACTTTCGAACTTTGCGAATTGCTCATCGGCCTTTTGACGATTTAACCTACCGGGGTACGGAATCGGATGAGTCTTGGTGGGCTCTTGATTTGTTGAAGGAGCCTTTTCTGGTTGAGGTGTGGGTGAAGTAGTGTTTTGGCGTTGACTTCCTTCAATTGGTGGTAAGTGCTCATCCTCGGGACCCACGGTTCGGTTTCTCAACGTGATGAGGTGTACTTGCGCCTTTGGGTTGGTTTCGGTATTACTTGGTAACGCGCCTTGTGGTCTCTCGGAGAAATTTTGAGCTAGTTGATTTAATTGTTTTTCAACGTTTTGAATGCTAGCTTGTTGATTTCTAAAATTCGATTCCAATTGTTGAAATCGATCCGAGTTTTTCTTTTCGGTGTCGGAGATGAGGCGAGATAGGGTATCTTCAAGCCTTTCTCTTCCACCTTGTTGTTGAGAGAAATTTTGTGGTTGTTGAAAATTAGTTCGTTGGTTTTGTTGGTTACTACTATTGCCGGGATCTCTCCAACCAAGATTTGGGTGGTTACGCCATCCTTGGTTGTAGGTACCCGTTGGAGGACCCGACGGCCTAGGTCTATTATCAATGTAGTTTACCGTTTCCGCTTGTTCATCTAATTCTTTCATACAACTCCAATTTTCATGTGACCCACCACACCCTTCACAAGCCATAACCGAGGCCGTTTTTGTCATTTCTAGCCTTTTGATTTTCGAAGAGAGGGCCTCGATTTGGGCTTGTAAAGAGGTGCTTTCATCAACCTTATAGGCGCCCGGGGCAATAGATTTATTACCTCGGGGAGTGTGGCATTGAAAATTGGTTTGAGCAATTTCCTCAATTTGATTATATATTTCATTTGGGCGACGATTACCTAAAAGTCCCCCGGAGCTTGAATCAAGTGTTTGTCTTGTGTGTGGCAATAACCCATTGTAGAAAGTGGATACTTGTTGCCATACCGCTAGACCGTGATGAGGACACTTTCTTAGAAGCTCCTTGAACCTTTCCCAAGTTTTATATAAGGATTCCCCATCCTCTTGTGAGTATGTATTAATTTCAGTCATTAATTTAGCCGTTTTAGCAGGAGGGAAATACTTATATAGAAACTTTTGGGCTAGTTCATCCCAGGTGTTTACCGAGCCAACTGGGAGGGTGTTGAGCCAAGCCTTAGCTCGGTCTTTGAGTGAAAATGGAAACATTCGAAGGCGGATGGCGTCATTTGATGCTCCATTGATCCGAAAGGTATCGCATATTTCTAAGAAATTAGTAATATGCAGATGGGGATCCTCGTCCGCAAGCCCATGAAAGGTTGCGGAGTTTTGAAGCATTTGTATCAAATGCGGCCAAAGTTCGAAGTTATTGGCTTCGACATTCGGTGCATTGATAGCGGCGCCTAGATTACCTACGGTGGGCCGTAGGTAATCCATGAGGGTACGTTGGTCCGCCATTGGAAGTGGGTCCCCCGAAACTTTCTCTTGATTTTTAGCCTTAAGACTTTTTCTGAGAAAGCGTTCGGGTTCTTCTAAAGGTTCTTTTATGTCTCTACTAGAACTGGAGCTCATGCACTACGTAGGAGGTTCAAATGTGGCGCCTGGGTTCCAAGTCCTGCAATAAAAACAGAAAAGAACGTTGGTCAGAATGTTCACCACGGCCCCGTGCTCAGTGAACACGGCCCGTGGTCAGAGGTACAGTAATTGTTTTCTGGATCCCAGTTACTGGGAGTTGGACACGACCCCGTGTTGCACCGACACGGCCCCGTGCTCAGCTCTCTGTAACTCAGAAAATAAAAACTGCCAGTAATGATGCTGGGCACGGCCCGTGTCTGACCAGGCACGGCCCGTGCTGAGCTCTGCAGAAGCTGAAAAACTAAGAAAATCCTAAAAAATATTAAAAAGAAAAATAAAAATATGATTAGGCCGTCGATTCCTAACTTTCTTAAAATCCTTGTGTCCCCGGCAGCGGCGCCAAAAACTTGATGCGTGTGAAGTGTTATATATATTAGGTGTATATTTTAAGCCCCTTTAACACTTATTTTAGCCAAGTTTTAAATTTATAAAACACGATATTTTACTAACACTAAACACACATATGGGCAAGTGCACCCATCGTGGGCGTAGTATAGCGTTGGTAAGATACCGAGGTCGTCCAAGGACACAAGAGCTTTTAGTACCGGTTTATCCTCAACGTCTAATCAAAATAAAAAGTTAGAAAAGGATTTAAACTAAGAAAAATAAAAACTAACTAAAATGCTGAAAATAAAAATAAAAGAAAAAACAGATAGACAAGATGAATCACTTGGTTCCGACTCGTATCTAGTGTAACCTTTGATTATTTCCGCACTTTTGCACATAATTAAGAGATTATCTTAGTTATTGTAGTAGGCCCCTCTTTTGAAGGTGACGTTACCCTCACCCCAGTAGTTTGAGTCAGCAAGGATACAATCCTAAAAGGGTGGATTATTGGAAGATAATTAATTAAGTTATTAATGCAAATTATGGTAGGCCCCGCTTTTGGCGGTGACGTTACCCTCGACTAAGTAGTCTGAGTCAGCAGGGATACAGTCCTAAATAGCCGGGTTATAGTATTAATAGTAGTTAACTTATGAGGGGATCAAAGAGTTTGGACCCCCGCCATCCAATACCGTGAAGCATTGAAGGAGGTCCTACTAAATTTGACCCAGGTCCATTGCAGGACCTCTAAACACTGAACAATGGCAAGACCTTTACCAAACTGTTCCCTTAACCCCCGACCAGGTAGCCAACATACCTCCATATAGACCGTGGAGATATGAATGGTGAAAATCTTTTATTTTATATAGACAGTAAAATAATGCCAAGACACCACGGACAAACGATAAGGAAAGATCACCTTCAACATAAGTAACTAGTTATTAAAGTCATTAATACAAAACCAAATAAAAAGTGCAAAAGATTAGAAATAAAAAGTATTATACTAGACACTTTGTCTTCACCAAGTGATGTAAGAGACTTAGGCAAACATGGCCTTGATTGTCAAGAACTCTTACGATCAATCTTGGATCCCGAGATGACTCACACACTCTACGATGGACAATGGATGATGGTGGTGGATGATGGTGTTGTGATGGTGGTGGGTGGTGGATGAAGTGTGAGAGAGGTGGTGTGCCAAGGGATGAGTTGAAATGAAACCAAGCACTCCTATTTATAGGCTGAACAGAAGGCTGGGCACGGCCCCGTGTCCGCTGGACACGCCCCCGTGCCTGTCTGACACTCTCTCTCTTCATTAATTGTAATTCGCAATTACAATTAATGCGCCTGCTGTACTTTCGCCACGCCCCCGTGTTCACTGGACACGGCCCCGTGGTGGGCAATAGAAGCTTCTATAGGTTTGTCTTTTCTGCTGCTTCTTGGGCACGGCCCCGTGCTGGCTGAGCACGGGGCGTGTTCAGTCTTCTGCCTTCTCTATTTTGCTTGGGAAGATGCCGTTGAGGGGTCGGGCAGTCCACTTATGTTCCTTTTCTTGTATTTATGTTAGATTTAGCTGTCTTTTTGCTTCTTTTGTGAATTTGAGCTCATTTAATCCTGAAAATACAAAAGGAAGACAAAAACACTCTTTTTCCAACATTAGTACTTAAAAAGGGTTAGTTTTATGCCTCATTTGATGTAATTTATATGTTGCATTTTACACACATCAAGGTACCCTAGGGATTTCTTCTGGGTTAAAGTCATGCATCTCCACCTGGTTTTCAGGGTTTTCTATCTCCATGGGTTGTTCTGGGATTTGGGGTTGGGGTTGTGGGGCTACTAGTTGTTCCAGACTTGGGTCAGCAACAGTTGTAGCTAGGATATGGAAATTAGCTTGGCTTCTATTAAGCATATCCTGTGTATGGGAATCTGTTTTTTCGCTTAGCGGCCGCTAGAACTCTTTGTTGTTGCAATTTTCGCATTCTCTTCCTACGAGCAAAAGCTTCCTTACTGAACCATCCTCTCCTTTTGTGAGGGAATGGCTCTTCCAATTGAGCTCTAAAAGCAAACATTCCTTCTTCCTGATCAGCAGTATACCCAGAGAGGGCAGGCTGTGAAGAGGTACCTTCACTCTTAGGTGATTCGGACAACTGACAATTCATGTCTGAGGGTCCTTGATCACTCATACTGTAAACTAACAAATAGTCAAATAACACATAACAAATAAATACAGTTATGCACGGATTTCCATAATTTATTTCCTAACACAAAATTTAGAATTTAAGTGTCAGCAGAACACTTCTTTGGCTCAGATCAGTGGCTAGGCTCTGATACCACCTTCTGTCGCAACCCCCGATCCCTGATTCCTGGGAACGGGCGGACGCGAACTCAGTAGTGGTGGTATCAGCTATTTAATCTTGCAGCGGAATTTACATCAGGACCGTAGTTAGGAAATGTTTATCAGAGTAAAACCACCTCATTTAATATTAATAATCACATGGGTAAAACCCAAGTTTCTTATTATAATACATTTATAGGGATAAACCCTATTTTATTGAATTTTAAAACATCGTTTATTTGGTAACTTTTATAGCCACATTTTCCCCAAGCCTTCAGTGCTCTCCAGCTGGCTTTTTACTAATTGGCTGTCACATTGGGTTACCTGAAACGCGTTTTAAAAACATTTGTCAGTGGGAAATACTGGTGAGTGAATCCCAGTTTAATCAAGTTTAAATAAAAAGTCACAGTGAACAGTATTGGGAGCGATCACATTGTTTATTTCTACACAATTACTCCATTAGTACTGTCAACCCTGACTTGTGGGTCATATTACCCATTGGCTAACTCATTGTCCAATGGTAACGTATTGTCATCCCGACTTACTACTCACAGTGTAGTAAATTTTGTATACAAAACCCCAACATACTGGTAGTAATTGAAGAACTACAAAGACTCAATCACTGCTTAATCACATTGTAAAACAATTAAGGTTTGGTAAAACATTCCAAAAAGTTTAACAAAAAGAGGATAAACTAACATTGCTATCTTAGACTTCGCGTAAGGGTTTCCTGGGAATAATCTATAATTTATACAATTGTACATAGGTTAGTATCATAACCCTTTGAAATTATTAATGATACCCTCCCCGAGACGGCATTCCAACAACTACGTCGGGCAGAACCACGACAGTTGTTACGGAACCCTAAATCAATCGGGCAACGTAACTATTACGAAACTAGGGTTATAATACTTTCAACGGAGCAGAACCTTGCTAATTAGGGGGTATTATACTTGAAAATTATGCCTATTATCAGGGATTTCGAGATTGAGAAACATAAATGAACGAGTTGAAATGAAATCCCGAGGCCTTCTTATATAGGGCTGAAATCTGGTCCTTTCGCGGCTCGCGTAAAACATGGACTGGGCTTACGCGGCCCGCGTGGCTTAGGGGTCTAGGCGTAGCTGATTCGGGTCATGACTAGGTTCAACAGGTTGCACGACACATGTCAACACCGGGCTGCGCCACTATCTTGATCTTACGCGGCCTGCGTAAATTTAAGCTAAGGCTTACGCGGCCCGTTTGAACTAAAGAAATCAACGAAGTCAGGTTCTAGCCTTGATACCGCCCGCGTAAGTGGTTGGGGTGGGTCTACGCGTCCCGCCTCAACTTAATTTTTATTTTTTTAATTTATTTTATATGTTATAACATATTTCGGGCTCGGTTTTCACATACGGGGTATATTTAAAGACATATAAGGATATTTTAAGATATACTAGGGTGTCGGAAATATTTATGAGGGCGATGGTTTTACCGAGGGTTGTTACATTATAGCCGAGGAGTGAAGGAGGGGACAGACTGACGACGTGTCGCCCTTATGCAGGTGTGTCAGTGATGCGTATTCTAGTGTTTTATATATTAGGTGTATATTTTAAGCCCCTTTAACACTTTTTAGTCAAGTTTTAAATTTATAAAACACGATATTTACTAACACTAGACACACATATGGGCAAGTGCACCCATCGTGAGCGTAGTATAGTGTTGGTAAGATACCGAGGTCGTCCAAGGACACAAGAGCTTTTAGTACCGGTTTATCCTCAACGTCTAATCAAATCAAAAAGTTTAGAAAAATGTTTTAACTAAGAAAAATAAAAACTAACTAAAATGCTGAAAATAAAAATAAAAAAGAAAAACAGATAGACAAGATTAATCACTTGGTTTCGACTCGTATCTAGTGTAACCTTTGATTATTTCCGCACTTTTGCACTATTTTAAGAGATTATCTTAGTTATTGTAGTAGGCCCCTCTTTTGAAGGTGACGTTACCCTCACCCCAGTAGTTTGAGTCAGCAAGGATACAATCCTAAAAGGGTGGATTATTGGAAGATAATTAATTAAGTTATTAATGCAAATTATGGTAGGCCCCTCTTTTGGAGGTGACGTTACCCTCGACTAAGTAGTCTAAGTCAGCAGGGATACAATCCTAAATAGCCGGGTTATAGTATTAATAGTAGTTAACTTATGAGGGGATCAAAGAGTTTGGACCCCCGCCATCCAATACCGTTAAGTATTGAAGGAGGTCCTACTAAATTTGACCCAGGTCCATTGCAGGACCTCTAAACGCTGAACAATGGCAAGACCTTTACCAAACCGTTCCCTTAACCCCGACCAGGTAGCCAACATACCTCCATATAGACCGTGGAGATATGAATGGTGAAAATCTTTTCTTTTATATAGACAGTAAAATAATGCCAAGACACCACGGACAAACGATAAGGAAAGATCACCTTCAACATAAGAAACTAGTTATTAAAGTCATTAATACAAAACCAAGTAAAAAGTGCGAAAAGATTAGAAATAAAAAGTATTACACTAGACACTTTGTCTTCACCAAGTGATGTAAGAGACTTAGGCAAACATGGCCTTGATTGTCAAGAACTCTTACAATCAATCTTAGATCCCGAGACGACTCACACACTCTACGATGGACAATGGATGATGGTGGAGGATGATGGTGATATGGTGGTGGTGGGTGGTGGGTGAAGTGTGAGAGAGGTGGTGTGCCAAGGGATGGTTTGAGCTTGAGCCAAGCACTTCTATTTATAGGCTGAACAGAAGCTCGGGCACGGCCCCGTGTCCAGTGGGCACGGCCCCGTGTCCACATCCTTCTCTTTCTTCATTTAATGCAGTTTTGTCTTTTTAGTTGACCACGCCCCCGTGTCCGCTGAGCAAGACCCCGTGGTGCAGAAGAATCTTTGTACTATGCAGATTTGCTGGATTGTGCGAATCTTATAGTTGACCACGGCCCCGTGTCCGCTGAGCACGGCCCCGTGGTGGGCAATAGAAGCTTCTACCACTTTGTCTTTTCTGCTGACACTTGGGCACGCCCCCGTGCTGGCTGAGCACGGGGCGTGTTCAGTCTTCTGTTGTCTTGTTTTGCTTGGGAAGATGCTGTCGTGGGGTCGGGCATGTCACGTCTTGTTCCTTTTCTTGTATTTATGTTAGATTTTGATGTCTTTTTGCTTCTTTTGTGAATTTGAGCTCATTTCATCCTGAAAATACAAAAGGAAGACAAAAGCACACTTTTTCCAACATTAGTACTAAAAAATGGTTAGTTTTATGCCACAATTGATGAAATTTATATGTTGCATTTTGCACACATCAAATACCCCCACACTTAAATCTTTGCTTGTCCTCAAGCAAAACTCTTTATAATGTGGCTATTACACTTCCCAAATGGAATGGGTAGAGAAGAAGGTTTTTGGGCTTGTCGTAGAATGTCGGGATTTCCAAGATTCTTTATTTAATTTTATTTTTATTTATTTACAATCCTATTCGTCATGATTTATTTAAAACTTTTCATAAGATAAATTACTTATTAGGGCATAACCTGCCTCTTTAAAATTCTATTTATATACAAGTTCACATACCTCACGGGGATCACTCAACACTCGGCCGAAAATGTATTTTTGTGGATCACTCGAGAGCGGCATGGAACTTACTCCTACCATAGGCTTGCCAAGCAATCAATCCTCCTCCTTTTTAACTTATATACCTTTGTAAATATCAAGAGAACTTTTTGGGTGAAGGGTTAGGCTTGGGTTAAAGGTAGGTGGTTGGGTTAGTGGTTAGTGGTTAGTAGTAGAAAAAGGGCGAAAAGCGTAACAAGCGTCGGTTTTCGTAAGACTTTTTATTTTTGTATCTTTTATTTTGATGAAGCTATTATTCAAACAAAGTTATTTTTGATGAACTTGTTTGTTTATTTTCTTTTGCTTCATCATCAACACAAATTTTTTTTTTTTTGAAAAGTCATACGAGAAACCGAGCTAGTTACTAAAACAAGGGGTTAAAAAAATAAAAAGGTTTTGGTGGGTAAAAGGGTGTTTGGTTTGGGTTATGAAATGAAAAGGTTTAGGCTCAAAGGGGCTAACTAGGGGGATTTTGGGTAGGTGGTAAAAAAAAAAAAATAATGGTGTAGAAATAAAAAGGGTTAGTCCTAATGCCTCCATCATTTACTTACTCGGGTTTAAGTTGATAAGGACCGGGAATGTATCGTCATGGCAAGTTCTAGAGTCGTAAGAACCAAGCGGCTATTCACACAAGAAACGAAAAATGAGCATTTAGTCTAATGATATGTAATTGTATGCTCAATAAAGGCTCAAAACTCACTTTTGTGAGAATGGGTTTTTATGTGATCAAGTATATATAATCAAATTTTAACTAAGCTTGCCATGCCTTTTCATAATTTTCTTATGTTGGTTCTTTTTATCACGACGCTATCGGTTGTAAATTCGTAAAAATATAACCTTTTTAGAACTTGAAATTCCCGAGTTAAACCTAGACAAGTAAAAAAAAAATGAAAAATTTTTGAAAAAATTTTGGGGTGATTAGCGGTTCCAATAGAGTTTTGTGTAAGGCTCGTATTTAGGACTTGCAAGATTCAAGGTTTTAGCATCCCCCCCACACTTAAATTACACATTGTCCTCAATGTGTCCCAAAAATAAGTTTTTAGGTTGATTGAATGTGTAAAAGGTGTGAAAAAGCAAAAATTTTGTGTTACTGGGCGCTGAACACGGCCCCGTGTTCAAGTGCCAGTAACAAAATTAATTCAAGAGAAACAGAAGCCTGGACACGGGGGCGTGTTGGGTGAACACGGCCCGTGTCCAGTTACCTGAACTGGGTCTTTTTCTGCAGACTGTGCAGCACGGGGTCGTGTTGGGTGGACACGGCCCGTGCCGAGCTTACTGTAAACGAAGAAAATTGTCGGACAGTCCTGTTTTTCCTGCATGGAGTGGGGTTCAAGTTTCCCTTGTATCCCTTGTCATCTCAAGTGTGTTTTATTCCTGAAAATTAAAACTAACTAGAAAACAAGAAAATTAATCTAAACTAAACTAAGGATAGTTCCGCGGAATGCCTCCGTGGTGCGCCACGTTTATAAGGGTCCTTGGCTAGACCAAAAGCCTGGTCATATGTTACCCAAGTGGGATGTATTGCATCCCATGTTACACCGTCGAAGAGCGTCGTCCAAGCTTGAGTCTATGACCTTCATGTAGTTGACCGGGTCTTCGTCCTCTACTTTCTTTCCACATTCAAACTTCACTTCCTCGTCCCCAAACTTCAATGTTAATGTTCCGTCATTCATATCCACCACTGCTTGGGCGGTTGCTAGAAATGGCCTCCCGAGGATGAGAGGGACATCGGTGTCTTCTTCCATGTCTAGGATGACAAAGTCGGTTGGGAAAACGAAGTTGTCAACCTTGACCAGTAGATTTTCAGCGACACCTTGTGGAAATTTGACGGACCTGTCGGCGAGTTGTATGCTCATCTTTGTAGGGCTTGTTGTTCCTAGGCCGAGTCGTTTGAACATTGATGTGGGCATGAGGTTAATGCTAGCCCCAAGATCGGCTAATGCATTACGAACGGGGGATTCCCCAATTGAGCAAGGAATTGTGAAGCTTCCGGGATCGATTTTCTTTTGTGGAAGTTTGTTGAGTACTAAGGCGGAGCATTCTTCGCCTAAGTTAACTAATTGCAATGATTCAATTTTCCTTTTGTGAGTGAGGAAATCCCTCATGAATTTTGCATATTTAGGCATTTGGGTTAGGACCTCAATAAAAGGAATATTAACATGCAATTGTTTTAGTAAACTTTCGAATTTTGCGAATTGCTCATCGGTCTTTTGACTATTTAACCTACCGGGGTACGGAATTGGAGGAGTCTTGGTGGGCTCTTGAATTGGTGAAGAAGCCTTTTCTGGTTGAGGTGTAAGTGAAGTCGTGCTTTGGCTAAGTTGACTTCCTTCAACCGGTGGTAATGGGGCATCCTCGGGACCCACGGTTCGGTTTCTTAATGTGATGAGGTGTACTTGCGCCTTTGGGTTGGTTTCGGTATTACCTGGTAACGCGCCTTGTGGTCTCTCGGAGAAATTTTGAGCTAGTTGATTTAATTGTTTTTCAACGTTTTGAATGCTAGATTGTTGATTTCTAAAATTTGATTCCAATTGTTGAAATCGATCCGAGTTTTTCTTTTCGGTGTCGGACATGAGGCGAGATACAGTATCTTCAAGCCTTTCTCTTCCACCTTGTTGTTGAGAAAAATTTTGTGGTTGTTGAAAGTTAGTTCGTTGGTTTTGTTGGTTACTACTATTGCCGGGATCTCTCCAACCAAGGTTTGGGTGGTTACGCCATCCTTGGTTGTAGGTACCCGTTGGAGGACCCGACGGCCTAGGTCTATTATCAATGTAGTTTACCGTTTCTATTTGTGCATCTAATTCTTTCATACAACTCCAATTTTCATGTGGCCCACCACACCCTTCACAAGCCATAACCGAGGCCGTTTTTGTCATTTCTAGCGTTTTGATTTTCGAAGAGAGGGCCTCGATTTGGGCTTGTAAAGAGGTGCTTTCATCAACCTTATGGGCGCCCGGGGCAATAGATTTATTACCTCGGGGAGTGTGCCATTGAAAATTGGTTTGAGCAATTTCCTCAATTTGATTATATATTTCATTTGGGCGACGATTACCTAAAAGTCCCCCGGAGCTAGAATCAAGTGTTTGTCTTGTGTGTGGCAACAACCCATTGTAGAAAGTGGATACTTGTTGCCATACCGCAAGACCGTGATGAGGACACTTTCTTAGTAGCTCCTTGAACCTTTCCCAAGTTTCATATAAGGATTCCCCATCCTCTTGTGAATATGTGTTAATCTCAGTCATTAATTTAGCCGTTTTAGCCGGAGGGAAATACTTATACAGAAACTTTTGGGCTAGTTCATCCCAGGTGTTTACCGAGCCAACTGGGAGGGTGTTGAGCCAAGCCTTAGCTCGGTCTTTTAGTGAAAATGGAAACATCCGTAGGCGAATGGCGTCGTTTGATGCTCCATTGATCCGAAAGGTATCACATATTTCCAAGAAATTAGTAATATGTAGATGGGGATCCTCGTCCGCAAGCCCATGGAAGGTTGCGGAGTTTTGAAGCATTTGTATCAAATGCGGCCGAAGTTCGAAGTTGTTGGCTTCGACATTCGGTGCATTGATAGCGGCGCCGAGATTACCTACGGTGGGCCGTAGGTAATCCATGAGGGTACGTTGGTCCGCCATTGGAAGTGGGTCCCCCGAAACTTTCTCTTGATTTTTAGCTTTAAGTCTTTTTCTGAGAAAGCGTTCGGGTTCTTCAAGAGGTTCTTTTATGTCTCTACTAGAACTGGAGCTCATGCATTACGTAGGATGTTTAGATATGGCGCCAAGGTTCCAAGTCCTGCGATAAAAACAGAAAAGAATGTTGGTCAGAATGTTCACCACGGCCCCGTGCTCAGCGAACACGACCCGTGGTCAAGTTTACAGTAATTGTTCTCCGGATCCCTGTTACTGGGAGTTGGACACCGCCCCGTGTTGCACCGACACGGCCCCGTGTTCAGCCCTCTGTAACTCGAAAAATTATAGCCGAGGAGTGAAGGAGGGGACAGACTGACGACGTGTCGCCCTTATGCAGGTGTGTCAGTGATGCGTATTCTAGTGTTATATATATTAGGTGTATATTTTAAGCCCCTTTAACACTTTTTAGTCAAGTTTTAAATTTATAAAACACGATATTTACTAACACTAGACACACATATGGGCAAGTGCACCATTCGTGAGCGTAGTATAGTGTTGGTAAGATACCGAGGTCGTCCAAGGACACAAGAGCTTTTAGTACCGGTTTATCCTCAACGTCTAATCAAATCAAAAAGTTTAGAAAAATGTTTTAACTAAGAAAAATAAAAACTAACTAAAATGCTGAAAAAAAAAAAAAAAAAAACAGATAGACAAGATGAATCACTTGGTTCTGACTCGTATCTAGTGTAACCTTTGATTATTTCCGCACTTTTGCACTATTTTAAGAGATTATCTTAGTTATTGTAGTAGGCCCCTCTTTTGAAGGTGACGTTACCCTCACCCCAGTAGTTTGAGTCAGCAAGGATACAATCCTAAAAGGGTGGATTATTGGAAGATAATTAATTAAGTTATTAATGCAAATTATGGTAGGCCCCTCTTTTGGAGGTGACGTTACCCTCGACTAAGTAGTCTGAGTCAGCAGGGATACAGTCCTAAATAGCCGGGTTATAGTATTAATAGTAGTTAACTTATGAGGGGATCAAAGAGTTTGGACCCCCGCCATCCAATACCGTTAAGTATTGAAGGAGGTCCTACTAAATTTGACCCAGGTCCATTGCAGGACCTCTAAACGCTGAACAATGGCAAGACCTTTACCAAACCGTTCCTTTAACCCCCGACCAGGTAGCCAACATACCTCCATATAGACCGTGGAGATATGAAGGGTGAAAATCTTTTATTTTATATAGACAGTAAAATAATGCCAAGACACCACAGACAAACGATGAGGAAAGATCACCTTCAACATAAGAAATTAGTTATTAAAGTCATTAATACAAAACCAAGTAAAAAGTGCGAAAAGATTAGAAATAAAAAGTATTACACTAGACACTTTGTCTTCACCAAGTGATGTAAGAGACTTAGGCAAACATGGCCTTGATTGTCAAGAACTCTTACAATCAATCTTGGATCCCGAGATGACTCACACACTCTACGATGGACAATAGATGATGATGGTGATATGGTGGTGGTGGGTGGTGGGTGAAGTGTGAGAGAGGTGGTGTGCCAAGGGATGGTTTCTTCTATTTATAGGCTGAACAGAAGCTCGGGTATGGCCCCGTGTCCAGTGGGCACGGCCCCGTGTCCACATCCTTCTCTTTCTTCATTTAATGCAGTTTTGTCTTTTTAGTTGACCACTCCCCCGTGTCCGCTGAGCACGACCCCGTGGTGCAGAAGAATCTTTGTACTATGCAGATTTGCTGGATTGTGCGAATCTTATAGTTGACCACGGCCCCGTGTCCGCTGAGCACGGCCCCGTGGTGGGCAATAGAAGCTTCTACCACTTTGTCTTTTCTGCTGACACTTGGGCACGCCCCCGTGCTGGCTGAGCACGGGGCGTGTTCAGTCTTCTGTTGTCTTGTTTTGCTTGGGAAGATGCTGTTGTGGGGTCGGGCATGTCACGTCTTGTTCCTTTTCTTGTATTTATGTTAGATTTTGATGTCTTTTTGCTTCTTTTGTGAATTTGAGCTCATTTCATCCTGAAAACACAAAAGGAAGACAAAAGCACACTTTTTCCAACATTAGTACTAAAAAATGGTTAGTTTTATGCCACAATTGATGAAATTTATATGTTGCATTTTGCACACATCAGTCAGGCTTGTCGGTTGTGGAGGTGATGCCACGTCCTACTGCAGTGTCAGTCTGTTGCTTACGTATGGACTGACAGGCAACTGCCATTGGTGACACTTGCTCTGTGGTGTCAGTCCCACTTGCCTTATGGGCAGGATACGGTGCCGGGCCGCATCGCTGCCTGCGGTAACCTTTGTTGTTCCCGCGTTCCTGTTCAGATGAAGACATATGCGGGATGCGGTGCCAAGCCGCATCGCCGCTTGTGGTGACTGTTGCTGTTGCCCAGATCCCTTGTCGTGACGAAAATGTTCATAGGATGTGGTGCCAGCCGCATCGCTATGTACACCCATTTTCATACACAAGGTAAGGCTTCTTCTTATCCCTGGACCTTTTGGATTCGAAGGGTGTGTTCGTGCGTGCCCGCACGGACACAGATAAGTTCTTGCTGGTGGGGGTTTTTGATAGGGGTAATGGTCACTCGCGGTCAGTTGGCGCGAGATCTTGGACCATACCACTTCAAGTCCCCCCAGTCTAGTGTTGCTGCCTCGTGCAAGTTGCATATGGGAAGAGCACTGGACTATGGCTTCTGCTTTTCGTAAATCAAACTGGGGATCTGGTAGAGTCGTGTGACGTCTCTTCCGTACCGGTGAGCAAGTTTCGTCTGATGCGAAATTCTCAGCCTAGGGTTTTGATCCGGTAGTATGGTCTACCTTTTTCTGATGTCATCAGGTTGGTTGCCACCTGTTGGTGTGTCGAACCAACCTTTGAGATCGTGATTTGGAGATGTCAGTTGGGTTCGAACCAACCTTTGAGATGGTGATGGGAGAAGTCCGCGTCCGCAACTCTAGTTGTAACCTCTGCGGTAGCTGATGCAATGCTGTAAGTGCTTTGCTCAAGCTCTATGTTCAGCAACTGGACATGAAACATGGATCCCTATTTGGTGGGGTGTTCGTGTTCTCCAGTTTAGCTCTCAAGTAACCGCGCGTCCTTTGCGGTTACCTCGTTGCGTCATTGTTGGCCGTGTTTGGTCGAACAATTTGAATCTGTACTATGGGCCAATAAACATGGTCATAGGCATGGTTGTGCCCACCATTTTTTATTCTATGCGGCTCATATGTGGGCAAACAAAGTCATAAGCAAACTTGTTACCACTGTTCCTTGGCTTGTTGCTCAAGGAGATCCCCTTAGATGATTGGGAATCTCGTCCACACTCGTTCTGTAGCCACTTTCCTTCACGCTTCAATGGGAAGTAGTTTTCCTTGAAGTAGCTTCGTTCATCTGCGTGATGACTTAGTTGTGGCTCTTCCGTAGCTACCGATCCCGGAGCTTAATGTGTAACCGCAGTGACTCATGAGTGTCTGCGGCTTGTAACAAAAGACTCGCTTTAAAAGAGTGTTATGCTTGGATGTGGCTCTTGAAGGATCAGGAGTCAGGGTTGCTGATGTGCGGTCGCGCATCATACTTATCCTTTTCCCTAACGAGAAGCTGTTTGCGCACCCTCTGTGGTTGTGAACCGGACACGAGGGATTTGAAGCTTGAAGAAGTTTGAAGTGAATGCGGTTGGCTTCATCCTGAGAAGCGGTTTACGCAGTCCAAAGAACAACGCTGGTTCTGAGTATCTGACACACCTGTGCGGGCTCGTGTGTGTTATCTCCGCATATTCCACGTGTGCTCGTGGGCATATGAGGATATTATTTATACCCCTTTACATAATGTAGAGATATATATTTTTGCCTTTTTTGAGGGGTATATAAAAAACGACATGCGGTATGGGTTATGGTGCGGTATACCAGAGAAACCGCATGCCGCTTCATTCTTGATACTATTGTCGCTTTTTTGTTGTATACGTGGCAGAACGCACGTGTGAGTTGGTGGAAGTTGGTGGGATTTCCTGGAATGTGCTGAAACAAAAAGACGTTTGCACTGCCCAAGGTCATAAATGCACTGTAGCAGGAGTGTAAAAGTCCCCTTTGTCAGGCGCGTGGACGGCTACTCGCGAGTGGTAACCGTCAGCGGAATCGTCGCTGAACACGTGGCGTCGCATAACTCGCTCTTTTCAAACGTGATGATTCGGTTACTGCCTTGCATTAATTGTGATGTGTATATAAGGGGAAATCGTTTGTGGTTTCCCCTCACTTGTTCAAAATTTCAAAAAATTTCCGGTGAGAGAAAGAGAGCTTTCTTCGTCTTCCGATAAACTTGTTTGATATTCCGGTGAGGTTTCTGAGTTTCTTGTGAACTCATCTTCTGTTTTCTTCATTACATTCTCCGATGGCTGAACTATCGAATCCACATAATGCTGAGGGTGAAAACCCAGATCCTTCATCACCGGCGACGGCAGAAGAGGAAGAAGAAGGTGGTGGTGCCCCCGGCGGGGGCCTACCAGTGCTGAAGTGGTCGAAGGGTTAGTTTGATACCCTGATGACTAGTATTCAGATGCCCCAAGAGTATGGGTTTATGCACCCACAGGAAGGTGACACCGATGCCGATGCTTCGGCCGGTTACGTCACCATGTGGGCCGATTTCTTCGGTGATGGTAACCTGCGGTTACCATTGACTGTCTTTGTTACTGAGGTTTTGGAGTATTACAAAATCCATATTTCCCAACTGAGCCCGTTTGGCATGATTCGGATTCGGAATTTTGAGTATACCTTTCGTGCTCTCGGTATAGAGCCTACCGTTGAAGACTTCCGACGGTTCTACCAGTTGACAGTGAATACTGGTTTCTTTTCTTTTGGTCAGCGCTATGGTAGCCCCACGCTGATGACCCCTCCCAAGGGTATTACGAAGTGGAAAACCAGATTCTTTTATGTTAAGGCTGCCGCGATCGTTGCTAGGATGACTTTTCGGAATGTGAACGAGACGATCCTAGCGGAAAGCATTGAGGTTCCCAGGGCTAATACAGTGAACTGGTTCCCAAAGCTGCGGACCATTGAGTTCAAGAAGCTGGACAACTCGCAGTTGTGGGTGCTGCGGATGATGCTGACCAGGACGAGTAGGAAAGCAAGGCCCGTTGTGCGGGAGAAAAGTGGTGGTAAGTACTTTTCGTCTTGTGCGGTTTCCTTACTTCCTTTTCTGTGTTACTGATTTGTAAGTGTTTTATCATAGGATGCTGCCCTGTGGAGGATATTCGATCCGGACTTCAAGGCCAAGGTTGAGATACTTGCGTGTGCGATGCGATGAAGGCACCCCTGCCGCAAGGCAAAGGTATAGCCTATAATTTTCTTACTTGCTTTGTAAAGAAGTTCACCTTTTTGATTTGCTTGTTTTGATGATTTAAACGGAGGTAATCTTGGGGCTTTGGGATAGTTTGACGTGAAGGGTGCTCCGAAGAAGCAGGTGGAGAAAACTGTGCGGGGTCGCCATAGGAAAAAGCCTGAACCCGCAGTTGTTCCTCCATTAGTGCCGCACGCGGCAGGTATCTCTTATTCTCGTTTCCGCAGATACACCGATTACGTGGTAGTGTCTGACACCCTTGAGGGTTTGGGTGTTCCATGTGGTGGTGCGGCTGCAGGTGGATCCTCTGCGGGTTCCAAACCTGCTGATGAGAAGAATAAGAGGAAAGCAGAGGAGAAGGCTGTTGGTGCCGGTGAGAAAAAAACGTCCGAGGTTGCAAACCAAACGGACAACTGCTGTCTCGCAGACGAAGCCTGCGGTTGTGTCTTGTAAGTGAATCATAACCTTACAAGTGTTTGTCACCGTAACTTGTAATTTGATAGTTGTTTTTGCTTTGTTCGCAGAACCGCAAGATGGAGGCTTCTCCTTCTTTGATGCTCCTCTTTCCCCCACGTATGACGCGGCCACGGATGCGGGGGTTGACAAAGAGTTTACCATAAACCCTTCTGTCAAAGTGGTTACAGACCCTTTTGTGAAAGTAGAGGATGTTAGGGAGAAGACCTTGGATCAAATCTTTGATACGATGGATTCTCATGATAATTTGATCCCCCCAAAGGATAATCCAAATCTGAAGTTTGCTGATGCTGAGAAGCAAAGGTCTCCTGCTGCCGAGAAGGCTTCCGGTTCTGCCTCTGGGGGTACGGGTTTTGAAGGTCCCTCCATCCAGCCTGGGGAGTCTGAATTGGAGTTCTACTACCGTACTTATACAGAAGACCGGAGCGTGAACTATCATCGACCCCCTTGGAATGTTATGCAAGGGGATGATATTTCCACTGATCCCTCCGCGTGCAAGGATATCTTGAGTGGTTTGGGCACTCCTTTTGAAGTCTTTCGTGCCCGCGGTTTGCCCCGTGAGCACCGGATCAACCAATTCTCGTCCATGCTTGTTGGGAGTTGCCATTATGGAAGACTACAAGGTGCTGGGACGCAAATAGGAGGAAAATGCTCGCTTGCGGGCTGAGGCTGAAGCATTGGTGAAAGCTGCTCGGGAGGGTGCGGAGCAGCTAAAAAGGGAGAAGGCTGCTTTTGAGCAGTATAAGCAGACTGAGGATTGGGCTGCAACTGCTGGCCTTAAACAGGTTCGTACTCCTGCCAAATCGCTTTATGATGAGCGCAAGAGTTGGAAAGAGTCGCTTTCTAATGAGCGCAAGAGTTGGAAAGAATCTTGGGCCAAACAGAATGAAAAGTTGTTTCGTGTTCGTCAGGAGCTGACTAATGTCAAGGCAGCGAATGCTGATTTGATCAAGGAGAAGGCCGCAGCTGAGGCGGTTGCCAAGGAGGCGGAGGCCCGCGCTGCCAATGCTCTTGAAGAGGCAAATGCTGACCGCACCAATTTAAACAAGACTGTTGAGGGTCTCTAGGTATGAGTTGCTTTTGCTCTTGAATCTGTATCTTTGTTTCACAAGTATCATTGATTATCGTTGTATACTTGTGTTTTCTTTGTTGTTGAAAGGCTGAAGTGCAGAACCGTGTGACCATTCTTGCGGAGGTCACTGCCCGCGCGGCCGAAGCTGAAGCGCGGGCAAGGGAGGCTGCCGAGGCTAGAGATAGCCTGGTTTCTTCATTTGATCAGCTTAAGGCAGATCGCGATTGGATGCGTGATCACGGTATCGGTCATGTAAGTACCCGGTGCCTTGGCTACCGTTTAGATTTGCCTTTGCTAATCGTATTGCTTGTGTTTTGCAGATTGTTGGAGCCATCCTTGACGCACCTGAGAACGCAGCTGCTGTAGAGGAGCTTAAGTAGCGTGCGGGAGGCCGGTTTTAAAGCTGGTTACAACCAATGTATCAGCCATATGAACCTCTTATCCCAAGGAAAATTTACCGATGAAAGGTCTGGGTTCCATGGCGTAGATACTGAAGCGCGTCTTGCTGTCGCTGTTGTGGCGTATAACAACCTGTCCATTTCCGCCCTTGAGGAAGTTGATAAATGCTTGGAGACTGAAGATTAAGTGGACCGCTTGCGGTTGTTGTATGGTGATCCTGGAGAGGAAGAGGAGGAAGAGACCGCCGGTAGTGGCAAGGGTGGTGCAGGTACCAGTGGTACAAAGAAGGACTAGGTTGGCCTGCGTACCCCTTTTGGTTTCCTCGATGTAAATGTTAGAAAACTTTATGTAAATCTCTTGTGCACCGCGTAGGTGTAGAAATTTTTTGAATACAAAGTTTAATCGTTTTGTTCAATTTGTACAAGTGTTTTACTACTTGCATGTTTGAACGTGTATGAGTTAATGTTATTGTGAATAGCATTAAATCTGAATTTGCCTTTTACATATCTAGGTGATATGCAAGTATGTGCGGCTCAAAGTTAAAAAAAATTACTTTCTTTGTGTGAGCGCGTATGACTCTGCTGGCTGTAAAGCGCAGTTGAGTATACTCTGTACCTTTGTCGTATGAGTATTAATCAATTCCTGTTTTTATCACGTTAGGGTTTAGGAATTGTGTAGGTTTTGTAAAACCCGTATTTGCATATTCATCCGGATAGGTATTAATGTTTTGCCTTTGCTGGCCTATTACAATATTTGTGTGTGGTCACCACTTTGTGTGGGTATCGCGAATGAAGATTTTGCCAATCTGTTTTTGCAGATACCGGAAAGTGGAACACGCATTTGAAATAGAAGTAATAAACAATATTGCATTGAATTGTTCATTTATTTATTTGCAAATGGCCTGCGGCCCGATAGGTTACATGGAAAATATAAAAACATGGCTTACATGTAACAGCGCTGAAGCTGTTGTGCATTCCGTGCGCGTGCGATAGGCTTGCCTTCTAACGTTTCTAGTTTATACGCGCCTTTGCCCAGGACCTCCTGGATGAGGTAGGGTCCTTCCCACTTGGGGGCAAGTTTCCCTGGGCGCTCAGCGTTAGATGCTTCGTTATCGCGAAGGACGTAGTCTCCCAGGTTAAGAGTACAAACGCGGACGCGTGAATTGTAGTACTTTTCAAGCTTGGTTTTGTACTTGGCCTCGTTGATGGATGCGTTTTCACGCCTTTCTTCTAGGAGGTCCAAATCAAGCCTGCGTTCCTCACTATTGTCTACCCTGTTGACAGCCAATAATCGGGGTGAGGGGAGACCTACTTCCACGGGGATCACCGCTTCCGAGCCATAGACCAGGCTGAAGGGTGTCTCACCGTGACTTGTTTTTGGGCTTGTCCTGTGGGCCCATAAGATACTCAGGAGTTCATCGACCCAGCCGCGTCTGGCTGTTTCCAACGGTGCTTTGATGCCTTCGACTAAACTTTTATTGATACTCTCGACTTGGCCATTCCCTTGCGGATGCACCACTGAGGATAATATGTGTTCAATGTGTAGTTCCTTTATCCATTTTTGAAAGTCGTCGGCAGCGACGTTGGTGCCGTTGTCGGTAACGATGCACATCGGTAGACCGAAACGGCAGATGATATGTTCCCAGATGAATTTCATTGTTATCATAGCGGTGGTTGAGGCTAGCGGTTTTGCCTCTACCCATTTTGTAAAGTAATCAATAGCCACTATGATAAACTTCACCGCACCTGGTGCGTCTAGAAATGGTCCCACCACATCGATTGCCCATTTTTGAAATGGCCATGCGGTGGTGACGGGGATCAAGTTGTTCTTGGGGCGCAAGGTTTTGGGAGCATGCCACTGACAATTGAAACACTTGCGCAAGATTTTGACCGCATCCAGGTGCATACCGGGCCAGTAGTACCCGGCATTCATAATTTTGGCCACTACCATGCGTGGGCCTGCGTGTATGCCACATATTCCCTCGTGTATCTCTCTGATAAGGTACGTGGCATCTTGGGGGTCGACTCATCGTAGGAGTGGTCCCAGGTATGATTTACGGTATAAAATACCGTCTCCCATTTGATAATGGCACGCTTTGTATTGTAACTTGCATGCCTCTGCCTTGCTTTCGGGAGTAACACCTGATTGCAAGTATGCAATGATTGGTGTCATCCAAGATGTTGTACCGTATTGGCTGACATTGACTTGGCGCAGGGGTACTGAGGGATTTTGCAGAATCTCGGTGCGTAACTCCTTTGCGAGGTGTTGGAAGCTGGTGGATGCGAGTTTTGAAAGTGCATCCGCGGGTTTGTTTTCACTTCTGTTGATATGGCGAATATTAAAGGAAGTGAATTTTGATTTCAGTTGCAAGGCTTGTTCGAGGTAGAGGATCATGATATCCCCTTTTGCGGCATAGTCGCCGCGCACCTGCCCTGCAACTAATAGTGAGTCGACGTGTGCTTCCAAATGTTGGACGCCGAGTTTGACTGCCAGACGTAGCCCTGCCAGTAGAGCCTCATACTCTGCCTCGTTATTTGTGCTTTTGAAATTGAGGCGGATTGCATAGGTAAGCTCTTGGCCATCGGGGCTGACGAGTCGCAGACCTGCACCTGCACCGTCCTCGTTGGATGCGCCATCGGTATACAGTGCCCAGGGTTCTGAGGAGGATGGTGGTGGTGTAGGGTTTTGTTCTTCTTCGCATTCATGAATGCAATTTGCCGGTACTTCGGCAACGAAATCAGCTAGAACTTGGCCTTTGATTGCGGGGCGCGGCTTATAGATCAGCGTGTGTGCGCCCAGTTCAATTGCCCATTTTGCTAATCTCCCAGAGATGTCGGGTTTTGATAGGATCGGCCTGATCCTGTAGTTGGTTAACACCGTGATGACGTGATTTGCAAAGTAACGGCGTAACCGTCTCGATGCGTGCACTAGTGCCAGTACCAACTTCTCCATGATGGAGTATCTTGTCTCTGGGTCGTTGAGCATTTTGCTGATATAGTAGATGGGTGTTTGAACTCCCTCTCGCTCCACTATGAGTACCGCGCCTACCGAGTTATCTGCGGCGGATAGGTACAAGATAAGTGGCTCTTTCTTGCGTGGTGAAGTTAGAGTTGGGAGTTGAATTAAACACTCTTTCATCTCCCGGAAAGCGTTTTCAGCCTCTGCGGTCCATTGGAATTGATCCTTTTTTAAGCAGTTCCGCAGGGTCTTGATGAAAGGATAAGATTTAGCTGCATGATTGGATAACAATCTATTCAGTGCGGCTAGCCTGCCGGCTAGTCGTTGCATTTCTTTCATCGTGGAAGGCGATGGCATGCGCTTGATCGCCTGAACTTTTTCTGGGTTCACCTTGAATCCATCTTTGGTGACGATGAATCCAAGGAACTTGCCTTCCTCCATTCCAAACGAGCATTTCCCTGGATTGAGCTTCATGTTGACGCTACGCAGAGTCTGGAATGTTTTTCAATATCGGTGAGCATGGTATCCTCTTCCATGCTCATGACGACCAGGTCTTCCAAATAGATTTTGACACTTTTGCTGATTTGACCATGAAAAGTGTCGTTCATCAACTTTTGATAGGTTGCACCAGCGTTGCGCAACCCGAACGGCATTTTTGTATAACAGTAATTCCCGGTAGGTGTGCGGAATGTCGTTTTATCTTCGTTCTCGATTGCCATCTGTACTTGGTGATAGCCTTTGTAACAATCGAGGAAGCACTTCCATCGAAATGGTGCGAGGTTATCGACTTTTTCGTCGATCTCTGGAAGTACGTAACAATCCTTGGGGCAAGCTTTGTTGAGATCTTTATAATCGACGCACATGCGCTAGCCCCCGGTTGGTTTTTTCTACCATGACTGGGTTGGATAACCAAGTCGGGTACTTGAATTCCCGCAGGATGCCTGCGGAGAGTAGTTCTTTGACCTGCTCATGCATCGCCTCGTTCTTTGCGGATCCAAGGTGGCGTTGGCCTTGGATCACCGGCTTGATACTGGCAAGGTATTCAAGAAATGTTGCGCAACTTCGCGTGGCACCCCTGTCATGTATGTGGGTGTCCATGCGAAAATATCTTGATTCCTGAAGAGGAGCTGCTTCAGGCGCGCTCTGATGCTGTGGGACAAGGCGTCGCCCAACGTGACCGTTTGATCTGGGTACCTTGCGTTAAGAACCTATTTTTCTGGTTGGGTGTTGGGGGTGGTCCTTGCAATCTTGGTCGGACGTAGCTCGTCCGAAGACATAACCTCTATACGAGCAAAGATTATCGCGACCCCTGTTTCGGTTGGGAAACCGATAGCAGAGTGGGGTACGGACATAATCATGTTGAAATCTCCTTGGGACTCTCGTTCAAGAAGTACGTCGTATCGGGAGATGTGGGGTAAAACCATGAAGTTTACCTCCTCTGTTCGTGTGTGGCTTCCGTTAGTGAGGCGCACAGGAAAAGTGATTTGGCCAAGGGGGAAAACGATTTCCCCTGCGAATCCGGCCAAGGGGTAGTCTACCGGCTGCAACCGATCTTTGTCTTCTTGATCAAACTGGTTGAAGCATTGCTCATATATGATGTCAGATGTACTGCCCGGGTCTATGAATAATCACTCGGTGCAGTAGTGAGCCAGGTAGCCTGTGATAACGACGGCGCGCCTGTCGCGCGGTGCAGTTGTTCGTCTTTCCAGTCATTGTCCGGTCTTCTTGCCGCCTTACGCGGCTTTCCTCATCCACCATTGATCATGTGGGTTGAGGCCACATACATGGTCCTCTTACCCGTGGAGGTGCCCTCGTTGTGGGGGGTGATGCGCTTGGTTTGCTTTTGCGCGGCTGGCAATAGATGTTGCAGCTTTCCCTCTTTCAGGGCTTGCTCAATCTCTAGTCGGAGACTGATGCAGTTGTTTGTTGTGTGGCCCGAGTCCTTGTGATACTCACAGTAAAGTGTGAGATCCTGGTTCTTCTTGGACTTCATCGGTTGGGCCGGTCGCAGGAATTGTGCGTCCGTGAGGAGGACGTCGCTTGGCAACTTGTTGATCTCGGTCCAGTTACGGTCCCGAGATTCCTTCTTCGACGCCCGGTTTTCACGTTGGGCATTGATTGTTGCCCTTGCGTCGGGCTGGTGACTACGCGGGACATACGGTTTAGGATCGCTACCGAGATTCCACGTGTCCCGGTTGCGCTTGTTGTTGCGCCTGGGGTCTTGGCGGGAGGACTGGCCTTCCGCTTGGGGCTGTGCCTTTGTGACGTGCGGCTTAAGAGACCGCTGAGTCTGGGCGTACGTCTTGACCGCGGCCATGACGTAGTCCCATTTCTTTGGCAAGCCTTCCTTGCCCGAGATGGTCATAACCATTTCTTCGTCCTTGACGGCTCGAATGAAATGGTTGCGTGCCACTTGGTCTGCAACGCCGCCTATCTCCAGGCACTCTTTATTGTAACGGATGACAAACGACTCGAGAGATTCATTGTCTCCGCGCCAGATGTTCATGACGTCCATAGAATCACGTTCGTGACGTCGCTGCTGGCTAAAATGTGCGAGGAACTTTGCTTGCAAGTCCTCAAATGAGGCCAGTGATCCCACTGGCAAAGAATCGAACCAAGCCCTCGCCAGTCCAGTGAGGGTCTGGGGGAAAAATGACACCAAGTGGGCTCGTCCCACCTGCCGTTGCACCCGGCGCCGGTGAAGATGTTCATGTGATCGTCCGGTCGGACGAACCATTGTATTTCCCAATCGTTAGTGGGAATTTAGTGGTGGTGACATCGGCGTGGGCAATCTCCGGGACGAATTTAGAGTTTTCGGCCGCGGATTTTGTTTTGTAGGGCTGGCTTTGGTGGCGCTTTGCAGCGCGGAGGTATGTTGTGCGGGGTTGAGTGGGAGGAACATAATTATGCCCTCCCGGTCTGCTGCTAGTAGCGTGGGACTCCCCGCAATACGTATGGTCGTCCAGATCGGTACGACCATACCCTTCGTTGTGGGACTGTGGTCCCAGCCGGCTATGGATGCCGGAGCCGCGGTGGGCTGTGGATTGCCGCCTGTTTTCGCCATGAGGGCCCAAGAGGCTATGTATTGGGCCCCTACTGCGGGACCCGTATGAGGAATCATCCTCATTGATTGTGCGGACCTCACAGTAAGAGGAGCCGCGGTCTTCACGCCTACTTCGGGAGGCTGGGTGTGTGGGTGCCCTGCCGTCGTATTGTAAAATACGACCCGCAGGTGTATGCGGTGCCGGGGTAGGACCGACAGGTATTTGCGCTTCTGCGCAAGCTCTGTTGTATGCTACGGCCAGCATAGCTTGTTGTTGGTCATACCAGGTATGGAGGTTCATGCCTGGAGGTATCACAGAAGCATACTGTGAAAGATCTTGTGCGAACGTAAGGGATGCGCCCCCTTGCGTTGATGTGCCAATGTGGCCAGTATTTAGGGCTGGAAGAGTGGTCCCCGCAGGCCCTAGGTTTGCGGGGTTTAGGCTATCCCCGGAAGTGTTGTTTAGACAATCAGACATGATCTTGGGAAAGAAAAAGGAATGTGGAAAAAAGTGCTAAAAGTAGCGGTGGGCGCCAATGATGAAACAATGGTTAACCGAGGTGGTCAACTCACTGGTCTCGTCAAGTAGGGTTAATCCCTTCTTCCCGAGGATCGCTGGCTAGGTCATCCGCTGGTTGATCTCCTGCACAAGGAAACAAGCCGTGACTCGTAACAAGGAGGATGGGGTGGGGGGTTCTCCTTGTTACCACTCTCCGGTGTGAGAATTAGTAATTTGCTTGGGAAGCAAAGTGTGATAGTAGTAGTAGTGAGAGAGTTGTGAAAAGATACCTCAAACCTGGTTTGGGGCGAGTATTTATAGCCGAGGAGTGAAGGAGGGGACAGACTGACGACGTGCCGCCCTTATGCAGGTGTGTCAGGCTTGTCGGTTGTGGAGGTGAAGCCACGTCCTACTGCAGTGTCAGTCTGTTGCTTACGTATGGACTGACAGGCGACTGCCAGTGGTGCCAGTCCCACCTGCCTTATGGGCAGGATGCGGTGCCGGGCCGCATCGCTGCCTGCGGTAACCTTTGTTGTTCCCGCGTTCCCGTTCTGATGAAGACATATGCGGGATGCGGTGCCAAGCCGCATCGCTGCTTGTGGTGACTGTTGCTGTTGCCCATATCCCTTGTCGTGACGAAAATGTTGATATGATGCGGTGCCAGCCGCATCGCTACGTACACTCGTTTTCATACACAAGGTAAGGCTTCTTCTTATCCCTGGACCGATTGGATTCGAAGGGTGTGTTCGTGCGTGCCCGCACGGACACAGATAAGTTCTTGCTGGTGGGGGTTTTTGATAGGGGTAATGGTCACTCGCGGTCAGTTGGCGCGAGATCTAGGACCATACCGCTTCAGTACCCTTGCGCAAGCACTTGTTTGCTTGAATACACGACATAAGCTTGAGACCTTGAGAAAGTTTCTTGCCATAGACGTGTAGAGAATCACCATTGGGAAGGGGAAGACGAATGAACTTGTCGGAACAAACAACTTCAGCACGAACTCGCCTAAGCCAGTCCATACCTACTATGACGTCGAAACTACCCTTTTGTATAGGTATGAGGTCAATCGTGTCGCAACCCCGACCCCTGCCCGGGAGGCGGGCGGCCGCGGCCTACTAAGAGCCGGTGGTATCGGTGTTTATTAATTTGGCAGCGGAATTTACATCAGGACCGTAGTTAGGAAATATTTTATCAGAGTAAAACACCACACTTTTATAATTATTAAATACATTGGGATGAACACAAGTTTCCATTACAAACATGTTTATATGGATAAACCCTAATTTATTGAAATAAAACTTCTTCTTTATTTAGGTAACTTTTATAGCCACTTTTCCAAGCCTTCAGTGCTCTCCAGCAGGCTTCTAATTGGCTTTCACATTTTGTTACCTAAAACGCGTTTAAAAACATTTTATCAACAATAAATACTGACGAGTGAATCCCAGTTTAATCAAAACAGGTTTTATCATTTTACAGCATTGAGGGCAATCCCGCAATTACATTTGTTTATATCTACTTTAATTACCACCCACGGTACTGCCAATCCTGACTGGTGGTAATGTTACTACTCACAGTGTAGTAACAAATTTTGTATAGAAAACCCCAACATACCGACGATAATTGTAGAATTATAAATACTCAATCACTGTGAAATATAATTTAAACATTTGAGGTTTTGTCAAAATAGTTTACAACAAGAAGGATTAACTCAGATTGCTAATTTGGATATTTCCTTGTCACTTCCTGGTTATAATCTATTAATTAAACAATGCACAAGCGTTAGTATAATAACCCAATTTACATTAGTTATACCCTCCCCGAGACAGAACTCCAACGACTGAGTCAGGCAGAGCCTTGATATGCGTTACGGAGAACTAGATCAATCGGGCAGCGTATCTAATACGTAACCGGGGGTTATAATACTTACATCGAGGCAGAGCTTCGCTATTTTAGTGGGTATTATGCCTGAAAATTATAATTGCTATCATAGATTTAGAGAGAGATCGAGATTTGAATGATTTGGACTGAATGCTCGAACTCTCTATATATAGGACCTGGCAGGGGTTCCTGGCGGCCCACGAGAGAAACAAAGGGGGTATTCGCACCCCGCGAGCTAGGTTGGCTAGGGCCTAGCCTTGACCAATCACGAGATAGCTTCGACACGGAGTGGGACACGTGGCGGCCTAGGGTGCGGCCTGGTGGCCAAGCCGTCGCGCCCCGCGACAGATTTAATCAAGGGTGTGGGTCGCGGCCCGCGAGCGCCCTATAAACTTTTTTTTATTTGATTTTTGTAAAAATTAAGGTATTTCGGGGCCGGTTTTCGTATACAGGGTGTATTTTAGGGCGTATAGGGGTGTTTTAAGAACTTTAGGAGGGTTGTTATATCCTCCCCACCTTGTTTTAGAACTCGTCCTCGAGGTCTACTGGAACAGGTGCGGATATTTACTCTGCATCTCTGATTCGAGTTCCCAAGTGTACTCTGGTCCTCTCTTGGAATCCCATTTTACTTTAACTAGAACTAATCTCTTGTGTTTGAGATTCTTGATCTTTCTGTCTTCAATCTGTAGGGGTTTCTCTCCAAACTTAAGTTTCTCATTTACCTCTATGTCCTTAAGAGGTACCACTAATGATTCATCTGCTAAACATTTCTTGAGATTACATACATGAAATACATCATGTATTCCTGTCATTTCCTCTGGCAGTTGTAGCTGGTAAGCTATTGGTCCTATCCTTCTAATAATCTAAAAAGGTCCAACATACCTGGGGCTTAGCTTTCCCCTTTTGATGAATCTAACCACTCATTTCCAAGGAGAAACTTTTAATAATACCTTATCTTCTACATGAAATTCCAATGGTTTTCGCCTATTATCAGCATAACTCTTTTGTCGATCGCGTGCTGCTTTTAGTCTTTCCTTAACTTGAATAATCTTTTCCGTAGTTTCTTGTACTATCTCTGGTCCAGACAGTTGCTTTTCTCCAATTTCTGCCCAATAAACTTGAGTTCAGCACTTTCGTCCATAAAGTGCCTCAAATGGTGCAGCATTGATACTAGTATGATAGTTGTTATTATAGGAAAATTCTATTAATGGTAGGTGATCGTCCCAGAAGTCTGTTTTCTCTCTCTCCTTCTTCAAAACCAGATCTCCCCAGAGTTTTTTCCCAAAAGAGGATTGGTGGAAAAGTTATTTACCAAAATAGGTGATTTGAAAAATAATTACTAAAATGGGTATTTTTCTATATTTCTTTATTTTTTACTAATATGTTATAGTTCTTCTATTTTTATTTAATCAACCTATCACATTTGTGAAAAAGTGAGAATAAAGGGGAGTGGTACTGTTAGGTGAGAAAATGGGAAAAAGGAGGCCCTAATCTAGTGACACGTGACCCAAATAACTTTTATTTATTATATATAGGGATCGGTTCAAATAAAAACCATTCCCAGTTACGAAAACCGCAAAAACTCCTCTCAATCAATCAAAATATGAGGGTGAGAGGGGCACTCCTCTCTTAGGGGAGTTCCTTCTCTTACGCACGGCCAATCAGCACGCGCCACGTCAACTCCCCTCACACCCTCAATTTGATGGCGGCACTCCTCTCTTGGGGGACTTGTTTTTTTTTAATTATTTGTTGTAATTATGCATGTTTATAAATTAAACAAATATTAATAAAAATTAAATAAAATTTAATAAAAGACATTTCATTAAATTAAAAATAAAAATTACATTCAAACTAGAAAAAAAAAAAACTACTCGTCGTCGGAACTCACTTCAAGGTGAGGTAGATCTAAACGTCCGAGATGCTCAACGAGATCGTGTTTTAGTCTCCAATGCGTTTCTTCGTCAATGAGCTCGCTATAAGCTATATCATTGAAGACGGGTTTGACTGGAGGATCTTGAATGTGTACCGGTGCTATCGCCCTTCCGTCGTCTTTTATAATCATGTTATGTAAAATAATGCACGTATACACGATGGACCTTATCTTTTTTACCGTTTTGGAACGCATCGGACGATTTAGTATTCCCCACTTCGCCTTTAACACACCAAACGCCCGTTCCACATCTTTTCTTGCGGCCTCGCGTTGCCTCTTGAACTTTTTTTCATTCGGGATGTGAGGATATGGAAAAGACTTCACAAACACGGATCAGCTAGGGTAGATCCCATCAGTAAGATAATACCCGCGTTTGTATAAGTGGTCGTTCACCTGAAATGGACAATTTGGCGCCGTTCCGTTTCGTTGAGTAAGAAATAAAGGAGATTGTTGGAGCACGTTGATGTCGTTTTGTGAACCCGCCGGGCCACAAAAAGCATGCCAAACCCACAAATCTTGAGACGCCACCACCTCTAACATAACTGTCGGGTATTGATGATCGCCTCTCATATATTGTCCACGCAATTCTGTGGGGCACATTCTCCAGACAAAGTGTGTACAATCCAGACTACCCAACATACCAGGTAGGTGATGTCTCTCCTCATGAGCCTCCTGATACAATAGCGCAACATCGTGGCTCGTTGGTCTACGTAAGAATTCACCGGCATACATTGTACAGACCGTCTCGCAGAAATATTCAAGGCACTCACGAGAGGTCCTTTCAGCCATATTTAAATACTCGTCGTTTTCGTCTGGTGGGTTACCGGTTGCAAGTTGTTTAATCGCAGAAGTAACCTTTTGCAACGCCGTGAAACTTTTCTTCATTCTCCCGTCCAAGCCCTATTGAAACCACTCGTTATTCCCTTCCACGTCACTAACAATTTTTAGGAACAAAGACTTGGACATACGAAACCTCTGACGAAAAATATCGGCATTAAATTTTGGATTTTCGACAAAATAATAGGCCATGAGTGTTTCGTGGCCTCCCACACGATCTCGACGGACAAATTTTTTTTTACTAGACGATGCCGTGTCTAGTAGCTCCGCTTGTTGGATGAGATTTTGGAAGAAAATTAAACTACCATCGCTTGACGATGAATCTTCATCGTCGGGAAAGTCGGGCAGGGGAGAAAAAAACGGGAACTTGGAATCCATTTTTTTAAAGATTGGTTAAAAAAATTAGATGAGTTGAATGGGTGAGAGTTGTTTTGGGTTTGAAAAATAAAAAGATTAAAGAGGTAATATTTATAGGGGTTAGGATTTTTTTTTTAAATGTATAACGGCTATATAGCCGTTTAAACTTTGATTCCCTCATCGGTGAATACACACTGATCCCATTCACCGAATTGCCTCCCCGCGTTGATGGCGGCGGTGTTCCCGCTCGAGGACTTGGGTCACCGCAGGCCTCCCCGAGAAGTGCCCCGCTCACCCTGAGACATATACACTTTTATTTTAAAAGATAAGGATTATTTTTGTAATTACTCAAAATGTCAAATCTCCTCTTACTCTCTCTCCTTTCTTCAAAACCAGATCTCCCCATCTCATCTTTCAAAACCTAAAACCCTCATGAGCAGTGGCATCCCTTTCTTCTCCCCTCTCGTCTCCTGTCCGGCGACCGGAGCTGGACTCCGACGAATATGCCGGCCCGTTCTTGCTCCGACGAGACACTTACACCTTAAATCCACCACAAAACCCTCATGTTTTCACGCTATTAAACGGCCGGCCAACATGGTGGTGGCGGTATACGGCTGCAACGACAGAGAAATAGGGAGAGAACGAGAGAGATCGAGGAGAGAGAAAGCTGCAGAAAGAGAGAGAGAGAAAGACGCCGGCGCCGGTTCCGGTTCTGGTGTTGTTCTTACTCCGGCCATTCTCCGATGATGACGAAGATGATGTTCTCTCTCTCTCATCTCGCGCCGGATTGTTCGAGGTGAAATGCTAAAGCAAGCGCGAAATCACTGCTTCGGCTTTTGAGGGATTGTTCGAGCGATTTCAGAAGTGAAAGATCGAAGAATGTGGTTTTGGAACAGGTTATGGGTGAGATTGATAGAGGTGAAATGAGGGAAATTGAAGTTGGAATCTTTCACTAGAAACAGAGTTTTTTTTTTTTTTTTCACTTTGTTTGTGAATCTTTCAATAGAAACAGAGGATTTGCTTATGATTTAAGTTGAAGATTTTGGAATAATTTTGGGATGCCATATAATTTCGAAGATTTGTGGTTGAGTTAAATGGGAACGGTTTGCAGCAGACTATCCCGGTGGTGCCGGTGGTGTCGGTGGTGCCGGGGTTTGGTGGCGGTGGTCCCGGTGGTGCCGGTGGTGCCGGTGGTCTTTTGTTCCATCCCGGTGGTGCCGGTGGATCTCACCACTCTAATGGTAATAATGGATTTTAGAAGTATAGAGCAGGAAGGTATATGTTTTATCCGTTTTCGTAGTTAGTTTTGTGATGTTAATTACAAGTAACTGGCACTAAACACGCGTAACCAAGGGCGTGTGCGTAACTGGCGTCAGTTACTCGTGCAAAGTCGGTTTCGTGTCGAGCACTGCGTTAAGCGCCTACCGCGTGTCCAAGCTCTGGTACACATAACCGCAGTAAAAGCACGTAACAGACGCGGCACGTGTAATTGACACCTGAACGCGCGTAACCGATTCCGTTACACGCAGAGCGGTAGGTTAAGTGCGTTCTGGGGCCTACTAACGTGGCGCTAGACGTGTGTTTTCCGATCCTGGTACATGTAACCGGCTCCGAAAGTAACCGGCATTTTAACATACGTAAACTGATGCATGATCGCGCGTAACTGGTGCTGAAAACCAGGAAGTCAGAACTTATAATTTGGTCGAATTGAAGCTTTTTGTGTAGGCTATGATGATTTAAACTTATATACCATTAAACTCTGAAAGCTTTGAGCTATTTTGATGAATTTCAACATTACACTGAGCCTATGCTTACGATTTAAACAATTCCTTTTTAATTGAATTAACTTGTCTATAACTCCTTATTTGATTTGATTTTGTTAGTGAATTTTTATTGATTTTGAGTCGTTGTAAGGCAACAAATTAGAGTCTCTGATGTGCGTTGACCCATTTCACCACGATCACCCACTCCTTTTTCTAACAACCCCCCAAATTGGTCCTCATTCCCCACCGGTGACGATCACCCGACTCCTTTTTCTAAGAACCCCCCAAATACTTTGCAATCTGTTTTTTTTTTTTTTTTTTTAATTTGTTTCTTTCTCTGGTAGTACTTGTGAATCTCTAATTGACATATCTCATTTTCAAGAGCAAAATGCACGGATTGTTCCTGTGGTTTGGTGAAATTTCACATTTAGTCCCCAACTTTTCAGAATTACACTCATAGTCCCTGTGGTTTGACAAGTTGTTACTCGAATAGTCCCTAAAGCGGATAAAGGTTACTCGGATAGTCCATGTGGTTTGACAAGTTGTTACCCGGATAGTACTTGTCATTTCACACCCACTTAACCAGAAAAACCAACCTTCATCCACTTTGGAGACTATCCGAGTAACAACTTGTCAAACCACAGTGACTAAGAGTGTAATTTTGAAAAGTTGGGGACTAAATGTGAAATTTCACCACACCACAGGGACTATCCGTGCATTTTACTCCATTTTCAATTTGAATTCTTTTTGTTAAATTTTTCTTTGTGAGAAAGGATGGTGCTCATCAATTAGGCTCCCATTGATTTCAAGAATGTAAAAATTATATGATTCTTACACGATTGAACTTTACTATGTAGTATGCATGTTACAGAGTTATATAAATAGTAAAAATTTGTATACAATAAGCTCCTGCCTAAGGCAACAAAGTATGCAAATGGGACAGGAAAACCTTCTAAGATATTAATAAATATGCTGACTTATCTGAATTTATTTGACTTATCTCCAAGATGTACGGTTCCTAAGAAAAGTAGAACTTGTAACCACCATAAACTGATTTGTAACTATCAAAAACATTTTGCACCTTCAATTGGAACTTTAAAACAAGTGGCGAAGCTTGACGGAAGAGACGGGGGTCGAAAACGTATATACCCAAAAATTTCTATAGAACCGGCGGGTCGAAAACATATATACCAAAAAATTTCTATATGAAAACTACATATATAACACTACTGAGCGAAAAGTTCGGGGGTCGCTCCCCCCCCCCCCCCCCTCAATCCTACGCCCCTGTTCAAAACCATATGTCATACATTCAAGATGTTAAACTTGATTCTGTTTATACTCCTTTTTTACACTTGAAATTCATTATCACTACTTTTAAATTCAAATGTAGAACTTAATAAATGCAGAATTTTTACAATCTACCAACAGTTTAACACAACAAATAATATTATGCAATGGACTATCCATTTGTTTGAAAGTACTAGTGGTAATTCTGAACACCACCTACGTTACTAACAATTTAGCCCACTTATAATAAATATATCCAAGGCCCAATTAGTGTCCAAAGGTTATGCATTGCGTTTTAATCCAAATGGTCAGATAGGCCCAACCGCCCAACTGCAACCACTGAGGATGGGTGTTCGATTAAAAATCAAAACAAATTATCTATTTTATTTGTAAAATGGTGGTTATATCCCTTATGTTAAGACCATTTGGTGTGGTGGAGGGGTATGGACAAAGGGTGTTAAACGTCATGTGGCAGCCACGTAAGTAAGAGGACGTGGTAAAAAAAGCACGGGGTGGTGCTGGGCGTGGAAAGGGTCCCACCTAGTGTTAAAAAAGCTAAACAATCACAAACCTTTTACCACAAATCACCAATCAACACGTGCCACATCACCAACCAAATTGCCCTCCATGCCGGTGAAGAATCCTCTGCCCCCACACAACGCTGTGGAAAACGCCAAGCCCGGGGTGGTTTTGTGGGCGTGGACTGCCTCCACGCCAGATTTTCATGCCCACACCGTTGGTAACACCGATAACATCTGGAGGTTCGCTTTTCATGTGAGAAATGCATACTGCTTGTTTTGTATCGTTTTTCTTTTAACTTAAGAGTTTTTGATTCGTCGATATGTGTTCGATTAAGCAATACTTCTTGTTTCGTATGGTTTTTCTTTTAACTTAAAGAGTTTTTGATTCGTCGATATGTGTTCAACTAAGCAGGTTAACTAATTCATGTTATCACCGGATTTCTATCATCAACAAAGTCAAACATCAGTCATATATATATATATATATATAATTTTTTTTTTGCCAAAACAGCCGATTACAAAAAAAAAAAAGATAATAAATAACAGGTAAACGGGCAATAAGTTGCGTCAAAATCTTTTTGTTAATAATTTTTCAAATATTTTGTTTGTAGCATCAACAAATATTAGTCAATATCAGTTGATGCCCCACGATATTATCTATTATCTATATATTAAAGATTGAAATGAATGAATAGTAACACCTAAGGGATGAGTAAATAATATCGGGTATCGGTACTGGTATCAAATTTATCAAATTGGATGTATTTTCGGTACTGGTTTGGCATCGGTATTCATCGGTTTTTACCCTAAAAAACCAGTGTCGTACCTGTACCGACCGGTACCGTACCAGGTATATTCGGTACCGGTACCCACTTTTGGGGATTTCGGTAACGGTATTTTCGGTACCGGTTGGTACCGAGCTCATCAAATCATGTAGGAACGTGCCAATGCAAGTAATTGCACCGTTTAGATTACTTTTCATACACAGAGTAAGTAGACTGTATTTCGTTTGAATGAGGTTTTATATACACAACTTATTTTGCTTTTTTTTTGTCTTTTTCTGTAATGAATGAATTGTAACATGTAAAATTAACTTGGATATTTAGATTATTGACGAGCAAATCGTATCAAATCCTGTAATCAAACAAATGAATGAATAGTAACACCTAAGGGATGAGTAAATAATATCGGGTATCCGTACTGGTATCAAATTTATCAAACCGGATGTATTTTCGGTACCGGTTTGGCATCGGTATTCATCGGTTTTTACCCTCAAATACCAGTTCCGTACCTATACCGACCGGTACCGTACCAGGTATATTCGGTACTGGTACCCACTTTTAGGGATTTCGGTAACGGTATTTTCGATACCGGTTGGTACCGAGCTCATCAAATCATGTAGGAATGTAGCAATGCAAGTAATTGCACCGATTAGATTACTTTTCATACACAGAGTAAGTAAATTGTATTTCGTTTGAATGAGGTTTTATTTACACAACAACTTATTTTGATTTTTTTTTTGTCTTTTTCTGTAATGAATGAATTGTAGCATTTAAAATTAACTTGGATATTTAGATTATTGAGGAGCAAATCGTATCAAATCTTGTAATCAAACCAGTATCGTATCGGTACCAAATTTACTATACCAAATCATTTTCGGAACCAATTTGGTACCCACATTTTGGCGTTTTCAGAATCGTTACTTTCGGTTCGACACCGGTCTAGCACCATACCTGTATTTGTTGATTTTTACCTTCAAATACCATACCATACCGTATTGCACTGAGCATTTTCGGTGCCGGTACCTAATTTCGATGATTTTCCGGATCGGTACTTTCGGTTCCGTTACCGGTACCGAGCTCATCCATATTTTAACGTGATAACACCGTAATAACTGAACTGAAAACAACCAAATTTTCAACGTGTAGGACCTGTGGGTCCTATTATTATACATTAGGTTATTTAAAATCGTTTTTATTAGGACGGAGTGACTATCCTTACCACGTCATTTTTATTTATGTTTTGATATTCGATATCTGCTTGCCGTTGCTAACACGCGTTATGTAGTCATTGGGTCCCCGCCGCAACGCGCGGGCGGAAAATCAACTAGTTTTGCATGATTTTTCTAATATTTTGTTTACAGCATCAACAAGTATTAGTTAGTTTTAGTTGATGCCCCACAATGTGGATGATTTTTATAGCTTTTTAAGTCTGACTTGGCTTTCCAACATTATTGCATCCATCTTCACATAGTTGTTCTGAAAATGATATAAACACCTTGGTACCATCCTAATTAGTAAATGACATTTATTGATTTTTTTGTATTTTGATAGCTTGAAGATAATATGAAATTTCCACTATGACTTTTCTTGAAGGAACCAATGTTGAAGTTAATATGAAATTTCCTTTTCTTGATAAGAAAATAAGAACACGCGAATAGATTGAGAAAATAGGAATCAACGTGGAACGTTGAATTTTTCTGTTGACCCTACCTCCATTCCATCCACATATTTTTTCTAAGGTAAACTAGTGGGAACTAGGCAACAAATACGATGGGGATGCCAATAGCAACAATGTGATTGGGACAATGGAGGCCAATAAGGTTTTAATCCTTATCCTTTGCACCCTTATTCAACTAAAATAAGGGCATGTCTGGCTAAGTTTTTTGAAACAATTTATTGACTTATTGGTTTTTTAAAAAGTCAGTAAGTCAAAATAATGTTTGGGTAACTGAAAGAGACTTTTTGAAACAACTTTTTGTATAGAAGGAAAAATCAATTTTAAAAAGCTAATATTTTGCGACTTTTTGGAACTTCTTATAACTTTTCAAACAACACCCCCCCCCCCCAAATGCATATCTTTTTGTTATAACTGATATGATATAGACATATAGAGTTCCCTGTTAGTATGCACATGTTGGTAATAAAAAGAGGCGAAATCTGAATATTTTTACAGAAAATTGGGCAAACTGGTAGGCTCCATTGGTTTACAAGTCAAAACACGAACTAATAAATCAAACCCAAATTCACACACTACCAAGTAGAAGAAAACAATTATAACCCCATTAAACCACACAACCATAACTACACAAATAAATGCAGTTGGTGTTACGACTTAGGTCGGTTTCCTCCTGGAACGGTTTGGCGCCATCCCTCGAGCGTCAAACTAACAATGGACGGTTGTAATTCCGTCTGGGGGGTGTTTCACCCGGGCTATGAAGAGGCATGCCACTGAGCCCAATCCCGCCGCCGCCGTTCAAAAAAAAAAAATCTACATCAACTTTGCATCTGAAAAGTGAAAACCACTAGCTTTGACCTCCAAAGTCAACACCCAATTAATTTCCCCCAAGAAACACAAACTCTTCACTCAGGACTTAACACAAACACTTGGTGTGCTACAAAGTAAACCCAAAAAATACCTGCAAAAACACATCATCAAGCTCACGGAAGCTAGGCGAAGAAGATGAATTATCAACAGCAATGTTGATACACCATCAATCGAGTGAATTTGCTCACAGATTGAAGTGGGTTTGAGAGAACCCAGGTGGAAAATTGGTGAATTTGAGTGGATGAAGAGGTAGAATAATTGAATTTCAGGAGCATGGGGGAACCGTCGTCATGGAGAACTTCACTTCAGATTTCCTTCTTGCGCTCATCATTCTATATTTAACCTCTTCAAACCCTAAAATTAGGGGAGAGTGGGCAGTTGAATTGGCGGTTTACCTGCAAAATCGATTTGTGAGGATGCTTAAATCAGTATTTAACACAGAAATCAAACTATTGAACCTGTCCTAAATACTCCAAACACAACGTAGTGGGGTGATTCGTTCAATGGATTGAATCTGTTTATAGGGTGAAAAAATGCAGAGGAGAAAGCGAAGTCATTGGTGATGGTGGTAGAGGATTTATAATGGGTAGCCTATGGTGGTTGGGGCGAAGAAAGCGGTAAACGTGGGTGCGATTGTGAGGCAAACGTGCGCGATTATGAAGGATCTTGTAAAACCATCGCCAACTGCATATTGAGAGTGAGAGGAGAGAGAGTGTGAAACTGCCATGAACTTCTGCTTCTAAAAGGTTTTTAGGTACAATGGCTAGGATTAAAAGTTGAAGACTTTATACGGTCAAGATCTTCTAAGAAGTTGGTTACCACTAACGGGAACAATATAATATATAATTTAGCCCACTTATAATAAAGAGTAAACTGCAATTTTACCTCCTGGGGTTTAGGGTGATTGGCACCCTTACCCCCCTTAACGAAATAATTGCAATTTTACCCCCCAACGTTTGCTGTTATGTCGCAACCTTACCCCCCGGCTTCAAATTTGTTGACTGATCTGTTGACTATAACTTGAAATGACTATAATGCGCTTTCATATTACCTCCTGTGTTTTGTTATCTTTGTGATATTACCCCCTGCCACCACTGCCACCGCCATTCACCACCACAACCACCACTGCCACCTCCAGCCACCACCCTCAACCACCTCCAGCCACCACCCCTCTTCACCCACCCCCACCCCCACCTCCCCCCCACCTCCACCTCCACCACCGTCCACCACCACTCTTCAAACTCCACCACCACCACCGCCCCACCGGTTCAATCATAACCTGCATAGAAAAGAACGGTTCTTTCACCTCAAACACCAATAAAAACACTCAAAGAACCTTATTCCTAGGTGGGAACAAGAGGCCAGAGATCAAGATCCCCAATGTTGTCCTCCACCACCATCAGCCGCCACCACCCACCTCCACCTCCATCGCCGCTACCCACCTCCACCTCATATCCTCCACCCCCACCTCACCACCCATTCACACAGAGTTATACAGAGATATTTTCATACAAAATTTTGAATCACCCAACATATTCTAGTTGTACCCTATGCATAATTATTTGTACATTCCCCATTAAAACCCATCTTCATCATCTTGAATAGCAGATTCATAACACAGATCATACGGTACGTACATTCAATAATCTGCCATCATTTTTGTCACTATCAACAACTCATTAAGGAAGTCATATATACATTTAGCACATCAATATCAAGTCGAAACAGAGGCATAAACATCATCGACTTCATTGTTTTATTAACCACAGTCATTCACAAAAATCATTACCGCTCATAACATCAGATCAACTCATACTTAACATGCATACATTTAGCACATCAATATCATTTTTGTCACTATCAACAAACTCTGTATATCTTTTAGCACTGATTATTTGTAGATATCATCCAGCTTTCATACAGATTCCGTGACACGCATTTAGCACTCAAGAACATCAAGTTTAACCTTTTAAAATGATATCCTACTAACCTGGATTCCGAGTTGTGAACCGTTAGAGGTTTGATCGGAGTGCACATGTGTCGCTGGAGGGTTGATTGGAGATGATGATGTTAAGTTTGCAGGTTTTAGAGAGAGAGAGAGAGATGAGGGTTAGATGGGGGGGTAAAATTGAAGGGTACATGTGTCGCCGGAGGTTTGATTGGTGGTTTACTTATAACCAGGTGGGTGGTGGAGGCTGATGGTGGTGGAGGTGGGTGGTGGTGGAGGTGGGGGGTAATTGTGTGACATTATAGGAATGTTGGGGGGTAAAATTGAAGGGCATTATAGTCATTTCAAGTTATAGTCAACAGATCAGTCAACAAATTTGAAGTCGAGGGGTAAGGTTGCGACATAGCAGCAAACGTTGGGGGGGTAAAATTGCAATTATTTCGTTAGGGGTGTAAGGGTGCCAATCACCCTAAACCCCAGGGGGTAAAATTGGAGTTTACTCTATAATAAATATATCCAAGGCCCAATTAATGTCCAAAGGTTATGCATTGCGTTTTAATCCAAATGGTCAGATAGGCTCAACTGCAACCACTGAGGATGGCTGTTCGATTAAAAATCAAAACAAATTATCTATTTTATTTGTAAAATGGTGGTTATATCCCTTATGTTAAGACCATTTGGTGTGGTGGAGGGGCATGAACATGGCGTTAAACGTCATGTGGCAGTCACGTAAGTAAGAGGGTGTGGTAAAAAAAAGCACGAGATGGTGTTGGGTGTGGAAAGGGTCCCATCTAGTGTTAAAAAAAACTAACCAATCACAAATCTTTTACCATAAACCACCAATCAACTTGCGCTACATCACCAACCAAATTGCCCTCCATGCCGGTGAAGAATCCTCTCCCCCACACAACGCCGTGGAAACCGCCAAGCCCGGGGTGGTTTTGTGGGCGTTGACTGACCTCCACGCCAGATTTTCATGCCCGCACTGTTGGTAACACCGATAACATCTTGAGGTTCGCTTTTCATGTGAGAAATGCATACTGCTTGTTTCGTATCGTTTTTCTTTTAACTTAAGAGTTTTTGATTCGTCGATATGTGTTTGATTAAGCAAGTACTGCTTGTTTCGTATCGTTTTTCTTTTAACTTAAAGAGTTTTTGATTCGTCGATATGTGTTCAACTAAGCAAGTTAATTAATTCATGTAATCACCGGATTTCAAATATTTAGTTTGTATCATCAACAAAGTCAGCATCAGTCATATATATATATATATATATATAATTTTTTTTTTTGCCAAAACAGCCAATTACAAAATAAAAGATAAAAAATAATAGGTAAACGGGCAATAAGTTGCGCCAAAATCTTTTTGTTAATAATTTTTCAAATATTTTGTTTGTAGCATCAACAAATATTAGTCAATATCACTTGATGCCCCACATTTTGCATGATTTTTCTAATATTTTGTTTACAGCATCAACAAGTATTAGTCAGTTTTAGTTGGTGCCCCACAGTGTGGATGATTTTTATAGCTTTTTTAGTCTGACTTGGCTTTCCAACATTATTGCATCCATCTTCACATAGCTGTTCTGAAAATGATATAAACACCTTGGTACCATCCTAATTAGTAAATGACATTTATTGATTTTTTTTGTATTTTGATAGCTTGAAGATCATATGAAATTTCCACTATGACTTTTCTTGAAGGAACCAATGTTGAAGTTAATATGAAATTTCCTTTAATTGATAAGAAAATAAGAACACGCGAATAGATTGAGAAAATAGGAACCAATGTGAAACATTGAATTTTTCTGTTGACCCTACCTCCATTCCATGCACATATTTTTTCTAAGGTAAACTAGTGGGAACTAGGCAACAAATATGATGGGGATGCCAATAGCAACAATGTGATTGGGACAATGGAGGCCAATAAGGTTTTAATCCTTATCCTTTGCACCCTTATTCAACTAAAATAAGGGCATGTCTGGCTAAGTTTTTTGAAACAATTTATTTACTTATTGGCTTTTTAAAAAGTCAATAAGTCAAAATAATGTTTGGGTAATTGAAAGAGACTTTTTGAAACAACTTTTTGTATAGAAGGAAAAGTCAATTTTAAAAAGCTAATATGTTGTGACTTTTTGGAACTTCTTATAACTTTTCAAAACACAATTACAGAATTACCCCCTGCCCTAAACTAATCCACCCATAAGCTAACCCAAACACTTAAAAAAAAACAACTTATTAACTTATTGGTTTTTCCCACCCCATAAGGTAATCCAAACACTTTTTTAAAAACTCTTTTTTTTTTAAAAAAGTCATAAGTTAATAAGTCATTTTGATTAAAAAAACGTTTTTTGAATTAAATAAGCTTAGCCAATCGACTGTCAAATCTAATAAGATGTTGACACATGAATAAAATTACTATTCATAAGAAAAAAGTGGCGTTTTAATGAAAATTTGGCAACACGAGGAAAAACTTAGCCTCAAATTGTGACATGCGGCGATTAAAACTTTAGATTTTCATTTTTTTACCATAGGTGGGGGGTATCCATGTTAAGGGTCGAGTATCGGTACCATATCATATCGATACCGACCAAAATACATCAGTACCGATACTCAAGTTAGGCGCTTATATTACTCGGTTATAACGGGTACCTATGCAGTTAATGCGGAAAAATATCGGTTATCGGTCAAGGACCGATATATGAGATATCGTTTATCGCGGTGAGATATCGGTAATTTCTAATATCATGCATAAATATATATATTTATATTTATATTCATATCTAGAGCCTATATATATACTAGAAGTCTAATATCATGCATAAATATATATATTTATATATATACAAGAGGTGGTAGAAAGTCTAGGTGTGGGAATGAAAGTCTCAAAAGGTGGTAAATACTTTGTCCCACATCGGTGTGGGGACAAAGTGAGTGGTTGTTTATAAGGTAAAGCCTTTACTACTCCATTGTAGCTTTATGACATGTTTTACCACAAGTCCTACCCGCGCGCGCAGGGGGGGTGCAAAAAATGGGTTTCTGAGCTGGAGTTTGGTTAAACTCGTGCGTGCCCGCACATCCTGCGGACACGAATGCAGCTCCGAAAACCCCGGGCCCGCGTGAGGCCAGTTTTTAGCACCTTCTAGGCTTCGTTTTTTTAAACCAGGATTCAGAAAAAACCTTCAAAACAGTTTTTTGGATTAAAAAAAGGCCCAGGATGCAAAAAAATACAGTTTTTTGGATTAAAAAAAGGCCCAAACGAGATCTCGCCGATACAGCCGATATAAAAAATGCAGAATATCGGCGATATAGCGGTATTTATCGCCGATATTATCGGCCACCGAGATATGGACCGATATGGCACACCGAGAAGTTGAGCTAGGTCCGATAACCGAGATATCGGTGATATAGCACCGCTATATCGGCCGAGTTAACTGCATAGACGGGTACCGATACCAGTTAATTCGATATTCCCGCTTTGAGTACCAAATTTTGTATACTAGAATAAGATTTTACTACGTATGTTGGTATATAAAATAAGGGAAAAGATCAAATAGGAAGTTAATTTTGGCTATGAAGGATAGGAAGCCATAGGATTATGACATGTGGCAAATTTTAAAATAAAGAGAAAGGGTATTTTAGTCAATCTCATCATTTCTTCTTCCTTCTTCTCCCCAGTTACTTCAAAACCCACCATTTTCAAAACCCACCATCTCCAACCTTTTCTTCACTTACTGTCTCAATAATCACTACATTATAGTGTGATTTTCGTCATCAATCAATGATTCAACCACCCGATCAACGTGTTCTTCAGCTTTTTTCGAAGAAACCCCAATTTAATTTCATTCAAAATCTCGTTTTTTCTGGTGATTTTGAAGATAATCACTCGATTTGTTCGATTCAATCACTGATAAGTGTTTCAATCATTCAAAAATCGTCAATTGTTGAAGAAATCACTTCGATCCATGTAAGAAATTCTTTAATTTCATTTTTACGATATGGGTTTTTGATTTAGTCATTGCGTTTTACGATCTTGGCGGGGGTCCGGGGGCAGCGCCCCTGGTAGCGGGGGTCCCAGGGGCAGAGCCCCTGGCTGGGGTTGAGCTGTACTAAAAACGCATCAGAAAAATTAATTTTCCAGAAATTGGCTCATTTCGAAGACAGTAATTCGTAGACAATTCAGACAGTTCACAGACAATTCACAAACAGTTCACAAACAGTTTTATGTGTCCATTGCGTTTTAGAAATAAGAGAGTTTTATGTGTTTTCTGGCTATTGCGTTTTAGAAAAAACACATTTTTAAGTATCTTTAGTCATTGCGTTTTAGGTAAAACACATTTTTGAAGTGTTTTTAGTCATTGCGTTTTAGGTAAAACACATTTTTAGGTGTTTTCAGTCCATTGCGTTTTACAGAGAACACTTTCTTTTGTTTTTTTAGGTCATTGCGTTTTAGAAATGAGACATTTTTAAGTGTTTTCTGGCCATTGCGTTTTTCAAATAAAACATTTCTTTGTGTTTTCTGGCCATTGCGTTTTACAATTAAGACATTTCTTTGTGTTTTTTGTGCATTGCGTTTTAGGTAAAACACTTTTTTATGTGTTTTCAGTCCATTGCGTTTTAGAAATAAGACATTTCTTTGTGTTTTCTGGCCATTGCGTTTTACAAATAAGTCATTTCTTTGTGTTTTTCGTGCATTGCGTTTTAGAAAAATGTCATTTTTTAGGTTTTTTTTTCATTGCGTTTTACGTAACTGGTGGTTTTTCTATTGCGTTTTACACAACTGGGTTTAATTTTTTTTTTTTAAATATAGCAATAGTATACTCGTTTTAAAGATAAAAAAACGCTTGTTTTTTTGTTGCAATTTTTATAAAAAAGTAATGTCGTATGAAAGAGTTATTAACGTTTAAAAAATGAGGGGAATTGGAGGAGAGAGAAACTATTGGCTTGGATTGACTAGAATGCCCTTGAACAAACTCACGCGCCTCTTTTCTTTCTTTCAATTTCCCTGATTTAATCTTAGCCCTTGATTAACTTAATGGATGGTCAAGATCACTTCCTAGCCTTCTTAGCCAAATAAACTTCCTATTGTATCTCCACCCTATAAAATAAACCAAAACTTTTCTTTTAAAATTGAGGAACCATCACAACATTAATGTTAGAAAAAAATGAAAGAAATAAATTCGTTAAACATCATAACATAAAAAAATTATGATAATTTTATGAAGAGTTTAAACTTTACTATTCCTTAAAAAAAATACATATCAAAATAAAAACCTTTAATAAAATTTGCACTCAAAAATAATGTCATTGACTGGAACCGACAAAGAAGAGTCATGAAACTTGGTATTCTAATTTACTCATGCTTATATACGTACACACATACACGCTAGTAGATGAATCAGAGCAAGAAGACCACCAGAGCAATCGTGAACAATGGCTGTTGAACTTATGGAGACTCTGAAAGAAGCTATAACCGGACTCTCTCCCACTACTTTCTTCACTGTTCTCGCCGCCGGCGTCGCCTTCTACTACATCGTTTCCGTTCTGTTCATGAGAGGCTCCTCCGATCACCATCAACAACACATCCCAACGTCTTCCGAAGAAGACAGGTGTTCTATCCTTGATTTAATATTACTTTAGTGCGTATCTATTTCCTTTTTGAAATAATATAATATTCATGCTTCACTCTTGGGGAAAATGTAAATTTCCTGTGAGATTATAATATTTCCTTCTGTAATTTATCAGCTGTGTTGATTTGGACACCAAAATTAGGGTTTTAAACATGATGTTGGGTGTGTCTTATTTTGTTCTTAGACGCTGTGAATGGCATATACGTTGACTTGGTAAAGTCAAAATTGATAACATATGTTAAGGTTTTCAGTTGATCTGTTGGTTATATCTTCTGTGATCAACGTTGTTGCATAACCGATCAATGATTTTTTCTTTTTTAATATACACATGACGCATCTCAAATACTCAATACCACATCTCATTTTCTTTCACTAATTCCAAACAAATTCGATTTGCAGATCAGCGGCATCTTCTTCGTCCGCTTCTCACTCAGTTCCTGCCTCTATTTCTCAATCATGGAATTATGACGTATTTTTGAGCTTTCGGGGAGACGACACCCGTAATAGCTTTGTGGATCATCTCTATGTGGCTCTTGTACAACAAGGAATCCAGACGTACAAGGATGACCAAACACTTCCTCGGGGTGAGTCGATCGGTCCAGCCCTGTTGAAGGCTATCCAAGACTCACGGGTTGCCGTTATTGTATTCTCTAAAAACTATGCGGATTCATCTTGGTGCTTGGATGAGCTTGCACATATTATGGAGTGCATGGACACCAGAGGGCAAATAGTGATGCCCATATTTTATCATGTTGATCCCTCAGATGTCAGAAAACAAAAGGGGAAATATGGAAAAGCATTTAGAAAACATGAGAGGGAAAATAAGCACAAAGTTGAATCATGGAGAAAAGCGCTGGAAAAGGCAGGCAATCTTTCTGGATGGATCATCGATGAAAACAGGTAATGTGTTTAAAACATTTTTATGCTTAAGATATTTGCATTCTATAACGAGTAGATTTAATGACCTAATTACCCTTATACTAACTGTAAAAAAGTAACGAAGTTAGTGTCAGGGGCCAAAACCGTTATAAAATGCAATCTCGAGGTCTGATATTTTAAAAGATTCTTTTTTGGTCTAAAATGGTTAAACTGACTAAACCACAGAGGCCAAAAGAGTAATTTACTCGATTTGATAAATAACAATGAGTTGATTTAAGTTTTGTTTTTACCGTTGACAAGCCAAATAGGCAAAATTTGATAAATAACAATAAAACAGGTCAAATAAGTTGGGAGTAGCCAGATTTACCAAAAATAGTTACTATGGTAATAAGTTAGTTTTTAACATTTGTAAGTAGATTTAACGCGTTAATAGTTTATAAGACTCAAAAGGAAGTGTTAAAAAGTGTTTAATTTACGGAGCCAAGTTTATAAAAATATAAAAACTTGCATTTGATTGGGAGCTGTTTGATAAATATAAATATTGAAAGACTGAAGCTGGTAGTGGTTACCGGTACTTCCTGAATTAATGTTCTAAATTCTAATTATTTGTTTTTATCCATCGTGCAGTCATGAAGCAAAATGTTTCAAAGAAATTGTTGGTACAATTTCTAGTAGGCTGTCTTCACTATTTACAAACGTTAATAAAGACCTCATTGGAATAGAGACACGCTTACAAGAACTGAAATCAAAGTTGAAAATCGAGTCAGGTGGTGTACGCATTATTGGAATATGGGGAGTTGGGGGTGGTGGTAAGACTACTCTCGCATCTGCTGCTTATGCGGAAATCTCTCACCGATTTGAAGCTCACTGCCTTCTTCAAAATATCCGTGAGGAGTCAAACAAGCATGGTTTGGAAAAGTTGCAAGAAAAATTTCTCTCACTTGTTTTGAAAACAAAAGACGTTTTGGTAGGGAGTGAGATAGAAGGAAGAAACATGATAGAAAGAGGGTTACGCAATAAAAGTGTTTTAGTTGTTCTTGACGATGTTGATGACCTTAAGCAACTAGAGGCTCTAGCCGGATCACATGCTTGGTTTGGTAAGGGGAGCAGGATAATAATTACAACGAGGGATGAGCATTTGCTAATCCGCCATGCAGACACGATATATGAAGTGAGTTTGTTATCACAAGACGAGGCTATGGAGCTCTTCAACAAACATGCATATCGGAAAGATAAACCTATAGAAGATTACGAGATGCTTTCAAAAGATGTAGTTTCTTATGCTAGTGGGCTCCCATTAGCACTTGAAATCCTAGGTTCTTTTCTATATGACAAAAACAAGGACGAGTGGAAGAGTGCATTGGCCAAGTTAAAATGCATCCCAAATGTTAAAGTCACCGAAAGACTCAAAATAAGTTATGATGGACTTGAACCCGACCATCAAAAATTATTCTTAGATATTGCTTGTTTTTGGAGGAGACGAAAGACGGATGAGGCAATGATGGTGCTTGATGCTTGTAATTTACACTCTCGTATAGGGGTGAAGGTGTTGGTTCAAAAGTCTCTCATAAAAGTTGATTCAGATAGAAGATTTGATATGCATGACTTGGTAGAAGAAATGGCTCACTACATTGTTAGAGGGGCACACCCTAATCATCCTGAAAAGCATAGCAGAATTTGGAAGAAGAAAGATATAGCATACCTCTGTGATATGGGGGCAGATGCAGTGCCAATGGTTAAATTAACTTTGCAATAAAATATTTCATATATATCTGCATCAAGTGACACTTGTGTATAACACTACTGACACAATTTGGTTACCTTGATTAATTAACACAGGAAACTGAAGTATTAGCTTTCCGTTGGAATTTTCGAGAGTCGGATCTATCTGATGCTGTAGGTCTATCTGATGTTGTTGCAAACATGAAGAAACTTCGGTGGATTCATTTGTATCAGTATCCGACACCTTCATTCCCATCAAATTTTCAGCCAAGAGAGCTTGGTTGTCTAGAGTTGACATGGAGCAAACAAAAAGAACTGTGGCATGGGTATAAGGTAGATAAATATTGTTGTTTCACAAATCATTGCAATAAAACTGTGAAATGAATTATAAAATGAACATAGGTATTTGACCCATTTATAAGTATAGGTGTAATTAAATATTTCATTAAGAAAAATACATATCATACTTTCTCTATAAATTAGATTAGAGGTCGATTAGCTTAATTTAGATTGAATGCTTTAGAGAAACTTTTGATGATATTGCCAGAAATAAATAAATTAACAAAGTGTCTGAAATGTAATATTCTGAAGGTAGATTTTTGGGCAAAGATTGATGAAAATTATCGACGGTATGATGTAAAAATGATACGATGTTTTAAGCAATTGGAATTTACGATGCACGTTAAAGAGGCTGTTATTATAAGATATTAAGATGGTAAAATTTGGGTATATATTGTTGTATACTTGCCGATTTATTTGACTTTTGCTACTTGTCTTGAAACAGCATCTACCAAATTTGAAAATTCTTGATCTCAGTCTTTCACAGAACCTAATCACGACACCAGATTTTGACGGCCTTCCATGTCTTGAAAGACTGATTTTAAAGTGTTGTGAGAGTTTAGAAGAGATTCATCCATCAATTGGATATCACAAAAGGCTTGTTTTCGTGGATATGAGCTACTGTGAGAGACTTAAAAGCTTTCCACCCATCATACAGATGCAAATGTTGGAGACTCTTATTCTCTCTGAGTGTCATGAACTTCAACAGTTTCCGGATATCCAGTCGAACATGGTTAGCTTGGTAACCCTTCATTTGCATTTAGTTAGTTGTTGTTTTGAGTTTGTTACACATCTACAAACAGAGGTGTCTCTGTAGATTAAAGACAAATTAGCCTAGTTTCAGTTAGTTTCCTGTATAGTCAACATTACACGAATGCCAAATGCTTTAAAGAAACTTTTGATGATATTGCGCAGAGGTAATAAATTTAATATTACAAGTTGTCTATAATATAACAATATTCTGAGCGTAGATTTTTGGGCGAGAGGATCGAGGAGACTTTTAGACCTTATGATGTTTTAAGTAATTGGAATATACTTTGCATGTTACAGAAGAACAGAGGTTGTTATTATAAGATGTTAAGTTTATGTATAAATTAACAACTCATATCCTGCCTAATGATCGATCAATGGTCAACATTACACGAATGCCAAATGCTTTAAAGAAACTTTTGATGATATTGCGCAGAGGTAATAAATTTAATATTACAAGGAAATTCTAAGCGTAGATTTTTGTGCGAGGATCGAGGAGACTTTTAGACTATATGATGTTTTAAGCAATTGGAAGATACTTTGCATGTTACAGAAGAACAGAGGTTGTTATTATAAGATGTTATATCATATGCTAGTTTAAGTTTATGTATAAATTAACAACTCATGTCCTGCCTAATGATCGATCAATGGTCCGGCAACAAGTATGCCAAATGCTTTAAGGAAATTGTTGTATACTTAATTATTTATTTGACTTTTCCTACTTTTCTTGAAACAGAGTCTACCAAATTTGAAAATTCTTGATCTTTCATACTCTCAAAAGCTAATCAAGACACCAGATTTTGAAGGCCTTCCATGTCTTGAAAGATTGATTTTACAAGATTGTACTAGTTTAGAAGAGATTCATCCATCAATTGGATATCACAGAAGGCTTGTTTTCGTGAACATGGAAGAGTGTACAGCACTTAAAAGGTTTCCACCCATCATACACATGAAAAAATTGGAGACTCTTAATCTCTCTAGGTGTTATGAACTTCAACAGTTTCCGGATATCCAGTCGAACATGGTTAGCTTGGTAACCCTTGATCTGCGTAATACTGATATAGAAATAATCCCACCGTCAGTTGGACGACTCCCAGGTCTCAAGTTTCTCGATCTGTCAAGCTGCTGGAACCTTGTAGAATTGCCAGACCTCCCATCAAGCATAGCTATTCTCAAAGCAGATGGTTGTGACTCACTTGAAAGTGTAGGAGATTTATATGACTATAAATGGTTGTGGAAAGTCTCACTTTGGGGTTGCTATAAGTTGATTGGTGGTGAGAGGGTACTACATTCTATGCTTGAGGTATAACTTTTATCTTGTTTCTGAAGTTCAATCATTTTTTAATTTACAATATAATAACAGTGTTCATAATAATTGGAATGAAAATGTGGCAGAGAAATGCAGCTAAAGATCGCTTTATGAGTGTCTTACTTCCCGCGGTTGAACCATCGTCACGTATTTTTACGAGATTAGTTACATTGCAACTTCCAAGCAACTGGTCCAGTGACTTTAGTGGATTTTTATTATTCTTACGTGTACGTGATGATGATTATGGTAAGAGTTTTCTCATAGATATTAAGCAGGAGACGTCCACATATGATTACTCTGAAGTGTCGGATGAAGATTGGGAACAATGTAACTATGAAATGGTGGGTTATGTACCCTTTAATTCATTGCGGCACATCCCATGGTTGAATCCTACATACACTGAAAATATTTCATTTCAGACTGATCTCGGTGGTCTTAATGTGGAACTTGTTCGTAGTAAAAATAAAATAGTTGATTTAAATGAAAACCCAATCGATTACTCAGAATGTTGGGATGAAGATAGAAAGACATTTGAGATGTATGATTTAGAGTCCTCTAATATTCGGATTGTATGGAAACATTATTAGTTGACTTGGGCATTAGTGTTGCTGGTATATCTTCCTATATTTTGTTTCAAGGGTCATCAACAACTGTTAGTAGATCTCATTTCAACATTATTGGGCCCACATTTTGTTACCATTGTCAGTTTGCTTTAGCAACATTATTGCAGTCTATCAAAAAAGTTGTAATAAATTTTTCTTTATTGTCCCATAAAACTTCACATCCTATACTACCAGGTTTCATATATAGTTTTTGTTAGTTGTTGCTCCTCTTTTGTGCTAGTATCGTATGTGTAAGAAACAAAGTTATGTTATTTGTAGAGGAGGATACAAGACGGGTCAAAATAAGATAAGAGTTGGAACGACAATTTATCCGGGCCAAAATTGGGTTGGTTCTTGACAAACACTTTTTTTTTTTCTATTTTGATATATTTTGTTTTTCAATTTTAGTGTATTGATTATCATACAAAAACAGTATTGTTACAATAATATTGATAAAAAAACACAAATGAAATCGACTAGTCGGTGATAAAAGGGGCTCGTGATACCGAACAAACATCCGACACCTACCAGCCATCCATAATTTCTTTAAGCTTAATTGTTTCTTGGACAAGTCAATTCCCAAATGTTGATTTTTTTTTTATTTAATGAAAACCCAATATTCTTAAATTAAGTATATACTTGGGTGAGGCTCATGTTACAACTGAGTTATATATACGACCGAATTTAAGCGGTCAAACCGGTAGTTTAAGAAACGAAAATATACGACCAAGTTTGAACTTTACACATTTCTAAAGAAAACTTGGTTAAACTTATAAAGTTAACCGTTTTTGGCTAGTTACATACCATCCAACATTTACAAAAGATATAGAACATATGTCTTTGGTTAATGTTTAAGGACTAAACTTTAATTCACATAACAACAAAAGTTTGACCCGTTTGCTACATTTAGATTGGAAGCGTGTCGAGGGCGAGAAGTGCTAGTGTGTTCATTCCAATCGTCGCGATATACCTAAAGTTGAGCTTTACCTAAAACATAACAACAAGATTTAAAATCAATTACATGTAATTATATTATGCTAACTTTCAACAAACATGATAAACAATCTTTTATCTTATTCGCATACTATACTCTTTCAACATTCTTCCTTAGTTTGATTACAACTTTCACTTATTTGACCCGTTCGCAACGGGTCAAATACATAATCATTTCCACACCTAAAATACTAATCAATTTGACCCGTTCATAACGGTTCTCTTACATAACCGTCCTTAACCATATCCTTCTAATTCGTTCGAGTTCATAACGGTTCAATTATACGACCATTCTTAAACAATACATTCTTATTTTGTATGACCCGTTCGTAACGGTTCAATTACATAACCATTCTTAAACAATACATTCTTATTTTGTATGAGCCGTTCATAACGAGTCAATTACATGACCATTTTTAAACAATACATTCTTATTTTGTATGACCCGTTCGTAACGAGTCAATTACATGACCATTTTTAAACAATACATTCTTATTTTGTATGACCCGTTCATAACGGGTCAATAGCATGTCCATCCTTAAACAATCCATTCTTGTTTTATATGACCCGTTCATAACGGGTCAATAGCATGACCATTCTTAAACATAACATCCTTGTTTGTTTGACCCGTCCGTAACGTGTCAATAGCATGACCAATACTACAATTATAAAACAAGCATTACTACTAATCAATTCGAGGTGTACAAGTAATGTACCTCGATCTTGAACACCTTGTGCCTTCTTGTTACTCGAGCCTTCTTCTTTGACACCTACACAACGCACTCATTCTTAGTTCTCATGAATTCCCTTTTCATTATAACTATAATTTCTCGCGTTCTTAGCATACCAATGCTAACAATTATCAAAATTTCACAAAATTTACATCTAATGCTTTTTGTCGAACACTTGGTGTGCATCATAATTTGACACTTAGTTCTATTATCGTGTACACTATTTTACACCATTTTTCACATTTATGGATTTCCTAATTACACCAATATCATAATAGACTTAAACACAAATCATAATTTCCATTTTCATGTCAATTAACTAACATCACAATCATAGCCTAAACCCCCATTTTGTATGATCATATCACAAAACCCACTTCATCTTACATGACAATTTCCACATTTCATCAATACAAACACAAATTAAACATCAATTAACATTCTCATGATGATTTTAATCAAAATTTCTATATTAATTCATGTCCTATCTTTAACCCCACACTAGAATTTGACACATTCATGTTCATCATTTTACAACTTCACCAAATGAGAAATTGTGACTTACCTTATGATTGTATAGTTAAGATGATTATAATTGGGTGCTACTTTCTAAACCCCCCCTATTTACTTTTTTCACCCCCCTCCTCTCACATACTTACAGGTGGGGCCTGCGTGGGACCGACAGTTTCCTCTCACAAGGGGGGGTGTAATCAGGAAGGGGGGGGGGGGTTGTATAGAATGAGCCTTATAATTTAGAGTTCATGCATGGAATTTGTTATCATTTGCCTCTTCAATTTGCTGAATTTGGGCTTGAGTCTCCCTTTCTCTCTCTCTCTCTCTCTAAATCACGCACACACACACATACATACATACATCTGCACATTTTTTTGTTTTAATTACTTTCTCAATTCTCACATTTAGCCCCCTTATGTTTAGTTGTAGATTAGTTTGGCCCCTTAAGTACTCACCAAATGACTACTAACAGTCTAATATGACTAAGTTAATTGTTACCACTTGTTCTCATTCTCATACTAGAAACTTATGAAAATAGACATAAATATTGAAAGACGAGTTTTTGGGGTTTTACAGTTGAGATGAAGATGGATATAGGAAGACATTTGATATCGTATATGATTCAAAGTCCTCTGAAATTCAAATTTCATGGTGTAATTAATCGTTGACCCCAACATTAATGTTGCAGGTAAACTCCAAGATGTTAGGACTCGGATTGATCCGTTTCGATTGCGAACCGACTCGTACGACGTGCGGAATCCGTGTACGAGCGAGACCGAAACACACGAACAGTAATTATAACTGTGATTCTATTCAAAGATCTGAAATCGTTACACGAACCGTGAATCACCTAGACACCTTCTCTCTCTAGTTTCTCTCTCTAGAACTAGAGCTCTCAAATGTAGCAAATGAGCAAAAGTGTCTAAAAGTTCTCCAAAAGTTCTAAATGAGAACCCTAAGTTCTCTATTTATAGGCCAAGGCTTATAAGGAGAGTTCCCCTTAATTACACAAATGCCACCTTGCCTTTTACTAAAATATAACACTATAAGCACAAAACTTAATCTATTTCTGCTACGGTCTTGAGATGACGGAGGCGATAGACATACTGCACTAACAGACTCCCCCTTGGATATTGCCGCAGTCAATCTCAAACATTTAGTCAAACTCGTAGCTTCTTTTCTTTCTCTCTCTCTAGCTCGAACAGAATCCCCGTGGATCTGTCTTCAGCTTCAGCTCCCCCTTTCGGTAAACTCTTCAGGCTCCCCCTTTCGTCAAGCTTCCGTGCTTTTGGGATCGACACCTGGCTTTCCGGTTACAAGCTCTTCTGGGAAAAGTATCCTGGCTCCTATGCACGCTTCCCTTTGCGTTGAGCTCGTCTTCAGACTCCCCCTTAGACTCGGCTATCGGGATCGTAGTCTGGAATCTGCAACACTCATACGTTTATAAGTAAAACGTTTTTAGATTTCCAGGTATCGTAACCTGGCTCTCTCAACATATGCTAAAATATTTTAACAATGAAAGCATTTTCGTTTTTCCAGGAATCGTGACCTGGCACTATCAAACTTTCTAAATCAAGATCCTGGGACTAAGATATAATAATATGAAATATATCCAGGATTACTTGATATTCTCCCCCTATCAACATGCTTCAAAGATTTGGCAGTTTCAACGAACCGGATCGGAAACTGGCTCTTTTACAGATTTTAACAATCTAAGCATCCAAATCCCTCACAGTTAATCATCCAAGTCCAAATTAATGACCTTGGAGATATCACAAACTGTTTTTGATTTTTGATTTTAAAAACATCAAGTTTCAAATTAATGAACTTGTTTTATTTTCAGAAACACAATCAGCATACTTAGATTTTAAAACTCAGCTTCAGACATCAGTTGTCGAAAATAAAGCAGAAATCAAAATCTTTTTGTATTTTTCTGAAAATAAAAAGCAGTAAAGAAATATGTACAAACATATTTACAGACAATATTTTTGTTTGAGTTTGCGTTAGAGGATCATATCAGTTTTTGACAAGTCACAAGTATCGTTGAGCTTAGTTACACATTAAGAATTAAACAATTCACTTAGATTGTCGATATACTGATCCACTTAAATTTTCACACAAATTTCAACTGATTCAGGATACGAATTAGGTGTTTTAAGAACTTAAACTTATTCATGTGTCCCACCTCTTGAATATACTCCCGTATCCAGATCCCAATATTCAGTCTTACAGGTGAGTATACCTAGATGATATCTGTAAGGGAAATAAATTATAGTACGAAACCGTGAGAGCTCAGGTCAGAACTTCCGTTCAGCAGAGAGATGACGGCTCGACTTTTGGTGTGTCCCCTTTAGAGGATCTTTTTGTTACAACAGCCATGAATAGCATTTTTCAATGTTTCATCATTTTTAGCTGAGGGTTGGGCTATGTTTCAAGCAATGCGGAAAGTATTCTCCGGGGACTAGGCCATTGCTTCCGCAAAATCAGAAGTCCCGGGATAATACCCCAGATATCACTAAGTATAAAGACCTAGTATCTCAGAAAGAGGGACCTTTCAAACGAGATTTCAGGGGTTACCTATATATCCAAGTAGTGTTCCCCACGAAATAAGCAAGTTTGAATTTAGGTTTATATCCCGAAAAAGTTTACTAAATGTATAAAAATCTACCGACACATCCACGGTGAGATCGTTTAACACATTTTGACTTTCCAATTCTTTAGCGTACTGTAACTGTCTACTGATTTACTATCATTTCCTCTTTTCACAAAAACTCATTTTCATTTTTTAATGTTTTTGTCTTTTTGCCAATAGGTTTTTATCATTTTTTTCATTTTCAAATTTTCTAATGTTTTTGGATTTTCTGACAATATTACTCCCCCTAAAATTCAAAATCATTTAAAGAAAATTTGACAACCAATACTGATAGCTTTGTCTCGCCATCCATTTTCTGCTTCAAGTGCACTGATTTGCAAAAAATCTAACGTACCCCCATGATTTACAACCCATTGATTTTCGACAGTTTGAAAACCGTTTTTCAATCTTGTGAAAGTAATCATGTTTGTTCAGCCGTGAGGGTTTCGGCGTATTCAATCAAAACTCCCTCTTACAACAAACTATTTTCCCATAATGATTTCAAAACACTTAAGTTTGTGTTAATCAGAATGGTTTTTCCGGAAAAATTAGTTTGTTTACCCATCACTTGTGGGTTCGGGGTCATCACATATCCCTGTTCTCTTTTAACCATTTTGAAAAATTTAACATTATTAGGTCAAACACCACTATCACTTGTAGAAAATCAAGTACAACTTAATGTCCTTGATTAACCACTTGTAAGATGAAATATCACAGTTACCATCCTGTGAATTTCTCAAGAATGATGCCGATACCTGCTTCACACTTACCAACCTGGAAGCTCCGGCAAGTCAGAAATTCAACCAACAAATTTATGTACCCAAGCCTGACCAGTCTTGGGTGTGTTTTGAACATTTCTCTTTTCTTCATAAAATTCTTTTGCCCATTTTACCTTTCCATCAGCCATTTTGCTAAAGATATGTTTAACATTGCTATTAAACATTTTTCCAGCATCAACACTTTTTGATTTTAGGTTTGCGGCTCGTAATGGTGGAAAGTTCTCATCATTCATTAATGGAACTGTCTCTTCCTTTTTTACCTCAACTTGTGGCTCATCTGATTTTGTGGAATCAGATTCATTGCCCGAACTTGGCTTGTCTGACTTTGACAAGCCAGATTCATCGCCAATAACTTTCTTTTTCCTTTTGTTTGTCCTCAGATTTGCATCTGAAGAATTCGATTTGCTTGGCTTTGCAGTCGAGTGAATCGATTCATCAGAACTTTTATTCGAACCAAACGGTGAACCTGAAGACAATATGCACGAGTGGGGATCCGCGCGGGTGGGGATCCGGAGATGTTATACGCACGGGTGAAAATGATGAAGCTTATCCGTGCGAGAAACTTATCCGGATGGGTGACACACGTCCTGCATTAAGACAATTCTCATCAATGGCCGACAACAATTAATCAAGTTTTAATTCTATAGGACCTCAATTGATACCAACTGTTATGAATCACGTGACCACATGCTCACCGAATGAATTAATCACTTACTTGGATACACGTGACTTTCTGATGTAGTTTATAATGACAACAAACAATAGCAATCACATGCACTAGTACATGGACTATCAGATTAAATGCACCGATTGAATTTAATGTTTCACATGCTCACCGAATATGTTGACTGACAAGCTGAAAATGTTGACTAAGTAGTATGAACACGTGATATGCTTTGACACGAATTGCTATGACCCTGATTGTTGTTCGTACGGATGGGGGTCCGGAAGATGTTATACGCACGGGTGGTGATACGCACGGGTGGGGATCCGGATGATGTTATGCGCACAGATGGTGATACGCACGGGTGGGGATCCGGATGATGTTATGCGCACGGATGGTGATGTTATCCGCGCGTACAAGTTGTCCGTGCGTACGATGCTATCCGTGCGTACGATGCTATCCGTGCGTATGACTTGTTTTTATTTGAGTGTCAATGGCACTACACGACAAATCGTTATCCAAATTGTGATATTCAACAAATATGCAAGCTGCCAATAATCCTCCACGTGATAATCTGATTTCAATTGAGAAAAGTGCCCGACAATCCTGTTATATTTCACATGCAATACCTAATATTCAATTAAATGTCATGTGCTCATGTTACTTCACACTGATTGTATTTAATGTGCTGACAATTCTGACTAATGTTGACTTGAACAGGTGAAATATTGTGACACGTATTTGTTATCCGTGCGTGTGACAGAGTCAACAGGTCAACACGGATTAAAAATGCTATCCGTGCGTATGACAGAGTCAACAGGTCAACACGGATTAAAAATGCTATCCGTGCGTACAAGTTTTCATGCTGATAGGTCAACGAAGGTCAAAGCGGATTGGTTATCCGTGCGTGCGACTTATCCGCACGGATAGGTCATGCGTGCGTATGAACATCAATAACAACAGCAGTAACTTTTAACATTTTTCGAACAACAAATTTCTAATTTTCTTCCAAACGGCTTGGAGTTTGATTCTGAAATTTGGTAGGATTGTAAATCATGCATATACGCACAACATATCCGAAAATTATCAATTTTTAACCGTAAAATCCTTGTTAATTTTGCGTTTTTCTGTTTAAAACGTGACAGAGAAGAAAAAGTGAAAAATTGATCGAATCTGATGCGAATTGAGATCTGAAAACGATGAAATCCTGCGCGAAATCGTGCGTTTGATCCTTGCAACCGAGCTCCTGCTCTGATACCACTTGTTAGGTCCCGGATTGATCCGTTTCGATTGCGAACCGACTCGTACGACGTGCGGAATCCGTGTACGAGCGAGACCGAAACACACGAACAGTAATTATAACTGTGATTCTATTCAAAGATCTGAAATCGTTACACGAACCGTGAATCACCTAGACACCTTCTCTCTCTAGTTTCTCTCTCTAGAACTAGAGCTCTCAAATGTAGCAAATGAGCAAAAGTGTCTAAAAGTTCTCCAAAAGTTCTAAATGAGAACCCTAAGTTCTCTATTTATAGGCCAAGGCTTATAAGGAGAGTTCCCCTTAATTACACAAATGCCACCTTGCCTTTTACTAAAATATAACACTATAAGCACAAAACTTAATCTATTTCTGCTACGGTCTTGAGATGACGGAGGCGATAGACATACTGCACTAACACAAGATTTTGTTTCTAGCATCGTCAAAAACTATTACTCGGTCTCAGTTTGAACATTATTAGGCCAACGTTTTATTACCATTTCTAGTTTGCTGTTGCTTCTCCAACATTAATTCAATCTAAAAATAAGTTGTAATATTTTTTTTCTTTATTATCTCTTAAGACTTCATATTCTATATACTTTGATCATTACTAGGTTTCATATCGTATTTGTTGGTTGTTGCTCCCCTTTATGCATACTACCGTATGTGTAACTAACAAAGGTATGTTATTTATAGAGGAGGATATAAGACGGGTCAAAATGAGTTAGATTTGAAACGACAATTTTCTAGTTATAAAACATAAACTATAACCATCAAATACAAAATAATTCACAAAACTAGCTACTAAAACGATAAAACCAATGTATCGATAACTGTAGCAATAATAATCAACGAAGTACGAACGTAATCTATAAATCAACTTCCATAGGGTTGAAACGTCGTTAGATGACGTCAGTGCTGAGGAAACTTTCTTCTCTGATATAACAACTTCCATTGTGATTGGCGATTGGTTAGTGTGAGTATTGTGAAGATGGATAAATGGCGGGAAAATGGTTCACGGTTCCCACCAAAACTATTCGACTTGGAGAAATTGGGCTCAACATTATGAATCATTGAAGCCCAATATAGAATCATTGAAGCCCAATATAAATCATTGTCAGTTTAATACTTTAATATGAACTCACGTTGGCCCATGACATATAATGACATGAATATGATGACTTGATGAGTGATGACTCGTCCAATAGAGTCTGTTATGGCGTTTGCTACGGTACTGATGTGTTTTACTTCAATCAAAAACATAAAACCGAATAATGAGAGAGGTACCAATGTTGGCATGTGTTTGGTTCGTGTTGATGTAGTAGTTTACGAAAATAAAAAAAAGTTATATTTGAATACAACTCCGAACAAAATTTTTGTTTAAATGTTGACAAATAATTTATTCAACATGTCGGCATATTCTGACTTTTTTAAACGTAAGTTATTAAACGAAGAGTAAATTGTCAAAATCGTCCCTGAGGTTTGGGCGTGTTTGCCATTTTCATCTAAAACAACTTTCTTGTACAATATAGTCCCTCTCTTTTGGGAGTGTTTGGCTGTTTGCCATTTTCATCCAAACATCTAATTTGTTTAATTTTTTCTATCAAATATTTGGATGAAAATGACAAAAAATCTCAAATCTCAGGGATGATTTTGGCAGAAAAGTCAGACGTTTGGATGAAAATGGCAAAAAATTCCAAAAGTGAAGGACTATATGGTAAAAAAAAAGTTGTTTTGAATGAAAATGGCAAACATACCCAAACCTCAGGGACGATTTTGGCAATTTACTCTTAAACGAAAATAAAACTTTATGAAAAATAAATGTTAAAAACGTATATTTTTTATAATATAATGAGTGAAACTGAAACTTAAAAAAAAAACAAATAATATTTATTAAATAGTGCCACACACAAACCATAATTGCGAATTAATATCAAGTAAATCAATGAAAGATCGATCACTATATAATATAGAGAAATAGTGTATATTAACTAAGAGAATGCATTAAGAATAGTGTCTAAATTATTCACAAAAGAGACCATATTTAATCTTATGCCAAGAGTCCAACAAACATTAAATATGGTCCAAAAAGGTTTACTTATAGATACCCCTTATTCAGCTTAAGCCATACAATCCCAAGGCAATAACATGAGTTGTAAGTTGAGTGACATGTTACACTGGTTGAGTTATATCCGCAAGAGCTTTTTTTTAACAACTAAAGGTTACACTCTTCGGGTATTGAATCCATAACCTCATCCTATTTAAAAACCTAGAGGGTTTTCCCTCTACCATTAGGCCAAAGCCTCAATGGCATATCATTTTCATGACTCGAATTTCTTGTGTTGGAACTTGGAACCATCAAGGCTAACCGCCTCGATTGTTAGTGAACTTAAAGACATTGGAGTTTAAACTAACATTACAACATGCGACCTCGATTAGATCATGTTTCCTTAGACTAAAAGCATAAAACTTTAGTTATGTTTAATTACTCGAGGGCAAATCCCGTATACTAAAGATGAAATATGAACGATTCTTGTATGTCTTTTACTATTTTAGTCTACTTTTAATTTAAATATTAATAGTGATAAAGTTATAATATGTAAGTAGTTGACTATTTGAAAACTCTTTCAAATCCATTATTTCTTATTATTGAATTTGGATTGACTTGTTTGATCAAAATGTGTCATAATATACATCAAATGAGTTAGGAGAGTGCTTATTGCACGCTTTGTTTGAGTTTATCATGTTTGAGTTTACCACCGCATAGGATTGAGCTGTACATCAATGGTCTAGCACCATAGGTCAAGGGTTTAGTCACTGCAGCAAACCTTGACAACTTGCCTCGAATCATCCGCTTAGCCCACTAGATCACGGATCAGGAGGTGGAGCATGGCTCGCTACCACCACGTGTCTCTGCTACTACTGCTACAGCTACTACTCCTGCTACTGACAGCAAGCGCAAATGGAATGATGTGGACAAGGCGTCCAATTCGATACAGTCACAGAAGAAGCCAGACATCGGTAGCAACTGTAACAACCTTAATTAAAAAGTCCTAATTATTACTTTAATTTGATCATTAGGAAACCCTAATTGAGACACCCAAGTGATTCCGTGCAAACCCTAAAATTTTCGGAATAATCGGAATCAGGATTAGGGCCCCTAAAACTTAGGGGGGGGGGGGGTTAAACTCTAGTGGACGATTATCCACTTAAAACGTTGGCAGCAAGGAATTATCGAAAAGTGTCAACTCAGCTAAGCTAGTCCCAACCGTGGCTACCCTATAGCCTATTTTGATACCTTACGGACCGTAACCTTGATAAGCTTACGGACCGTAAGCTGCCTTACGGACTTCAACATCGTTAAGCTTACGGTCCGTAAGCTAGTCAAAATTTGTGTATAAATAGAGGACAGTGGCATTCGAATTCTGAACATTCAACGTCGAAATAATTTCAATCACACACGAAGATACACTCTGTATACTCCAAATTACACCCCCGGGTCTCGAAATTCTGCCGCAAAACAGGGTATTAGCACAATCGCTGCTACGATTCATTTTCCGACGATCAATATATCCAATGGATGTTTAAGTGCTGCCCACATTAGGGTTATACTTTATCGTTCGTCATTAATTTGACGGATCATCGTTAATTCGATGGATGAAGTATTGTACTTTGTCGTTCGTCATTAATTTGATGGATCATCGTTAATTCGATGGATGAAGTATTGCACTTTGTTGTTCGTTGTGAGAATTTGATCTCGTGAGTTATCGTAATTGCTGGATTGATTACTAACCCAGTTTTGTGTGCATTGTTATTTAAATTAGGTTAACAAGGCTAAATCATAGACTAGACTCTGTCCATATTAAAACAGCAATGTGAGTCATTCTCTTTTTATCAAATTGCTTTACAAAACCCTATTTATTTCAAAGTTATAATTACAGGGATTAAGTTTATGTAATCACCATATTACAGCCGGTATGTGGGGTTTTGTATACATTACTTGATAATCTTCACCATTGGGGCAGCCAATGGGTGATATGACCATAGTCACAGACACCATTGGACGGAAGGGCCAATGGGTCGAGTGACAAAGTACTGTGGGTAATTGGTTTGATATCAGAAACATTGTAATCTTCCTTAATACTGTAAATTATAACAAATGTGTCATTTTAGTAAATAGAATGATTCACTCAGTATTTCCCGCTGACAAAACCTTTTTCAAACATGTTTCAGGTGATCTGTTGTAATTCAGGAAAAGTGCTGGGGAGCATTTCAAGCTTAAGATAGTGGCTCATTATAAAATAAAGAAATAAGTTTTGTAATATTACGATTTCATAGTAAAAACATAATATTGTAAATTATCGGGGTTTTATCCCGAATTGTAAAATAAAATAAATCGGGAAAATTTAGCTTTAAACGATCCTGTTAAATAAACTTCCGCTGTTAAACTCAACTAAATAAATACCACGGGTTTTCTGTCCCGCGGCTCCTGAAACGGGTCAAACCGGGTCGGGGGCCGTGACAGAAAAAGGTGGTATCAGAGCCACTGAGTTAAGCTAATCAAGTATTTAGAAATACTTAATTTTTCCTGATTACTATTATGTGATTATGTGTGATATTAACTGATTATTTGTTAGTTACAGTATGGGTAAGCAAAAGCTGTCAAGCATCTATCTTAAATTAGATAGATCATCCAATGAGAAGGGAAGTTCATCCCGAACCAAATCCTCGAATCAGGCTGAAATTCCTGAAGAAGGAATATTTGTGCGAAAGGCACAATACGAGGAATCACTTTCTCCTAGAAGGAGGGATATGATTATTAAGAAAAGTAAAGAGAAAATCCGAGAAAAGAAGATTAAACGAGAAACCCAGGAATTAATTGATAAATCACCTTGGGAAGATAAGCTAGATGAAAAATGGGCAAACTTATATATGCTAGCCACAGTAGCAGAAAATATAAATCTTTAAATACTTTAAAGTTTTAGCACCTTACCCTTATAATCTAGAAACCCTGTAAAATAAATAAAAATTTTAAGTGTGTTTTCCAGTTATTTTTGTAATCAATAAATACACAGTATGTAATAAATTAAAAGGTTATTTGTAAATTTTAACTTAGTATTTTATGCATTTTGCATATATGTTACATCAGCATGAGTGGGATATCTGAAGCTTTTCAGAACCTTAATCTTTACCCAGTGAATATCGAAGCTTCCAAAGAATATACTAGCTACTTTCCCGATGTAGAACAACCAGTAGAATTCAAGGTTCCACCTGTGAATAAGCCAAAACGAAAGAAAAGAAGTTATGTAGGATGGAGGAAAATACGTAAGAAAAAGCCAGTTCCAAAACTTCCCAAAATAAATAATCCTTTGAAAAAGGGAAAAGAAATTATAACCAGAGAAAGTCCAAAACAGCAGGAAATGGAAACTGAAAACAAGGAAGAAGTTAAGGAGAAAGGAAAAGAAATTGTAACCAGGAAAAGTCCTAGACTCCAAGAGATGGAGACTAAAGAAGATTCTAGGCAAATGGAAAGGCAGTTTGAGGAATACTCTAAGGACATAGAAATGGAAGTTGGGCAAAGCTCTAAACCAACTCAGATAGAAATCGGAGAGAGCTCCAATCCAAACCAGGGAAGGACTTTTCAGGATGAGATAGATTTTCTATTGGAAAGCTGTAAAACTGTACAGCCTGTCACTACTAATATTTTTACCTATCCTCTTGAAAACCAACTCCCTATGAATTGGGAACCAGCAATTCCAGACCCAATAGTTCACTCCCAACCCATAGGAATGGACGAATGGTGGACGAACGATTGGCAATTCCAAAATATTGTCAACGATCCTTACTCTTTTCTTCCACAATTCGATCCAGAACCCCTACCTAATCCACCCATGAGTAATGAAAACATGGCTGAACTTCGCCACTTTGGTGAAGAGTTGTTTGATGCGGGAAGTAGAATCAGGGAAATAGGGGGACAAATTGCTTGGAAGTACGATGAGAGGGAACTGCGTTTTTAGAATGGCAAGTGACGAGAGATAGTACGATGATAAAACAATGGTTGTATAATAGTAATAAGTTAAGTTAGTCTGTAAATAACGAATAAAACTCTGTAAGATATTTGTGAGTAATGATGCATACTATAATAGATATAAAATGAAATCGAGAAATCGATTGTTTTGACTATATTTGTATTGTAAAATTTTCTGATTGTTTGTATATAATTGTTATTTAGCAGATACTAATAAAATTTATATATATATTATCAGATGGCAAACGTTGATAATGAACCAGTAAATGAGGTTAATCAGTCTGAACAACATTCAAGAGATCAATATATGACTCGGCAAGATATCGAAAACATTGTTGCTCAAGGGATAGCCAATGCTATTCCAGCATTCGTTGCTGCTATAAAGAATCCAATCGAACCGCAACAAATTGTTCCTAGTAAACAGATTACTGAAGATAACTTCAGTAATAGTGTAAATGGAGGCAATAATCATGTTAATCATAATAGGGAACCACATCAAGCTCCATTACCCAAGAAAATGAAAACTGCAACGCCTGGTTGCACTTTCAAAGAATTCCTTGCTTGTAAACCCACTGAATTTGCAGGCAATGAAGGAGCAACTGCATCACTGCGTTGGTTAGAGAAAACCGAAGCAGTCATAGCAATAAGTAAATGTGGTAAAGATGATCAGGTGATGTATGCATCAAATCTCTTCAAAGAAGGAGCACTTGAATGGTGGAACACTGTGTTACAATCAAAAGGAAGAATAATAGCTTATGCTATGACTTGGGAAGAATTTAAGGGTTTGGTGGAAAGAAAATTCTGTCCCGAGTATGAAAAGGAACAGATGGCGAATAAGTTTCTAAATCATCGGATGATGGGTGTGGATTGTCGCGGTTATACCTCGACATTCTTCGAATATACTAGAGTGGTACCAACACTGGCTTCGCCAGAACCGGTACTCATTTCTCGCTATATTTGGGGGCTAATTAGTGAAATCCGCAATATTGTCAAAGCTGCGAGACCTCGCACTATTGATGATGCGGTAGAATTAGCTAATACTCTAACCGATGAACTGGTACGCACAAGAGATGAAGATAGGAAAAAGGAACTAGCTCAGAAGATTACCCAAGGATTTCGGGCGGGTAATAGTAATAATTTCAAGAAAAGAGGAACAGGGCAATATTCAAATCCACCTTTCTGTAGAAATTGCAAAAGGAAGCATTACGGAAAATGTAATTTAACCTGCAACCTTTGCAAGGGTATAGGACACCGTGAAGAAAACTGCAGAAAGAAAACCGTAATCTGTTTTAACTGTGGAGAAGCAGGGCATTATAAAACAGAATGTCCTAAATTGGTTAAACCAGTAGACAACAAACCTAAGGCGACGGAAGGAACTACTAAGAAGAATGCCAGGGCATTTCAGCTGACCACTCAAGAAGCAGAACTCATTCCGGATGTGATAGCGGGTACGTTCTTAGTTCACAACGTATACGCAAAAGTATTATTTGACTCTGGTGCAAACCAAAGTTTTATAAATACTTCATTTTGCCAAGCTCTTAGTTTACCTTTAACCAATATTAGGCAGATTTTTACAGTTGAAACAGCAGACGGAAATTCAGTTAAAATAGATAAAGTTTTGCAAGAAGGAAACATAGAACTTTTAGGACATAAATTCTCTGCAAAACTATTGCCGATGAAATTAGCTGAATTTGATGTTGTATTAGGAATGGATTGGTTAGTAGCCAACCATGCTAGAATCCTTTGTGATCAGAATTCCATAGAAATTCAATCACCCACTGGAGAAGTGATTAGGATTACAGGAGATAAACCACGAAAGCCCATGAAGTTCATATCAGTAATGAAAGTTGCTAATTATGAACGAAAACAAGGAATAGTGTATATGATTTCGGTAATCATTAGCACTAAAGGTAAAGATCTTAAGGAAATACCAGTAGTCTCAGAATATCCTGATGTATTTCCAGAAGATTTACCGGGATTACCTCCAGATAGGGAAGTAGAATTTAGGATTCATCTAATTCCAGGAACTACACCGATAGCCAAGGCACCTTATCGGTTAGCACCCACAGAAATGTTAGAACTAAAACAGCAATTAGATGAATTACTAAGTAAAGGATTCATACAACCTAGCTCATCCCCTTGGGGAGCGCCAGTGTTGTTTGTGAAGAAAAAGGACGGTTCAATGAGAATGTGTATCGATTATAGAGAATTGAATAAAGTTACAATTAAGAATCGATACCCATTACCTAGGATTGATGATCTTTTTGATCAACTTCAGGGGGCTAGATATTTTTCTAAGATAGATTTACGCTCCGGATATCATCAATTAAAGGTACAAGAAGAAGACATACCTAAGACTGCTTTCAGAACTAGGTATGGTCATTACGAGTTTACAGTCATGCCCTTCGGATTAACAAATGCGCCTGCAGCATTTATGGACATGATGAATAGGATCTGTAAACCGTACTTGGATAAATTTGTAATTGTTTTCATAGACGATATACTTATTTATTCCAAAAGTCAGACAGAACATTGTGAACATCTTCATGCACTCTTAACTTTGTTAAGAAAAGAAAAGTTGTACGCCAAATTTTCGAAATGCGAATTTTGGCTAAAAGAAGTGCAATTTTTAGGACATATGGTAAATCATGAAGGTATTCATGTAGATCCTGCTAAGATAGAAGCAATTACCAAATGGAAGGTTCCACAAACAGCAATGGAAATAAGAAGTTTTATAGGTTTAGCTGGGTATTATAGACGGTTTATTAAGGATTTTTCCAAGATAGCTGTACCATTAACTAAGCTAACCTGTAAAGCCACTAAGTTTGAATGGGGATCCAAACAAGAAGAAGCTTTTCGAAATTTGAAACAGAAATTAACCCATGCTCCAATCTTAGCCTTACCAGAAGGAACTGAAGATTTTGAAGTATATTGTGATGCTTCAAAATTAGGATTTGGATGTGTTCTTATGCAACGCAAGAAGGTAATTGCGTACGCATCAAGGCAATTGAAAAGGCACGAAGAAAACTATACGACTCATGATTTAGAATTAGGAGCCGTAATTTTTGCCCTTAAGATTTGGAGACATTATCTTTACGGAAGTAAATTTACTGTCTACACAGACCATAAAAGTTTAAGATATATATTTGGGCAAAAAGAATTAAACATGAGGCAAAGGAGATGGATGGAAACCCTAAGTGACTACGACTGTGATATTCAGTATCATGAAGGAAAGGCGAATGTAGTTGCAGATGCCTTAAGTCGTAAGTATTATGAAAAACAAAGACGAGTTCGTGCTCTCAGATTAAATCTACAAATAGATTTAATGGAACAATTAAAGAATGTTCAAACTACAGCAATCAAGGATGATGCTGAAGGAATGAAAGGACGAATAAAGGAATTAGAACAAGGAGCAGATGGAATTTGGAGATTCCATAAAAATAGAATTTGGGTACCTAAGCAGGGAGACTTAAGACCTAAGATTTTAGAAGAAGCTCATAAATCTAGGTACACTATGCATCCAGGAAACAATAAGATGTATCAAGATTTAAGAAAGAATTTCTGGTGGATAGGAATGAAAAAGGATATAGCACGATATGTTTCTAAGTGTCTTACTTGTTCATAAGTTAAGGCAGAACATCAGAAACCTTCAGGTCTATTACAACAGTTAGAGATGCCAGTATGGAAATGGGAACTTATAACAATGGATTTTGTTACTAAGTTACCCAAAACTAGAAAAGGTAATGATGCGATTTGGGTAATTGTGGACCGATTAACCAAATCAGCTCACTTTCTACCTATGAAAGAAACCTTTAGCATGGAAAGACTGGCTAAATTATATGTAGATGAAATCGTATCTCTACATGGAGTTCCACTCTCCATTGTTTCGGATAGGGATAGTCGTTTTACTTCTCATTTCTGGAAAAGCTTCCAGCAAGCAATGGGAACTCGATTAAATCTGAGTACGGCATATCATCCACAAACAGACGGGCAAAGTGAAAGACCAATCCAAACTCTAGAAGACATGCTCCGAGCATGTGTGATAGATTTTGGTGGAAATTGGGACGATCACTTACCATTAATTGAATTCTCTTATAACAATAGTTATCACTCAAGCATTGAAACTGCTCCATTCGAGGCATTATATGGAAGAAAATGTAGAACTCCAGTTTGTTGGGCAGAAATAGGAGAAAATCAATTGTCAGGTCCTGAAATAGTACAAGAAACGACCGACAAGATTACTCGAATCAAGGAAAAGCTGAAGACGGCTCGGGATCGCCAAAAGAGTTATGCAGACAATAGAAGCAAGCCGTTAGAATTCCAAGTTGGAGACAGGGTACTGTTGAAAGTTTCTCCTTGGAAAGGAGTTGTGAGATTCGGTAAGAAAGGAAAGCTAAGTCCAAGATACGTAGGACCATTTCCAGTGATCCAACGTATAGGACCAGTAGCTTATCGTTTACAACTACCAGAAGAATTAGATGGAGTACATGATGTATTGCATGTATCCAATCTCAAGAAATGTCTAGCAGACGAATCTTTGATAGTACCTCTTCGAGATATAGAAGTAAACGAAAAGCTGAAATTTGTTGAGAAACCTCTTCAAATTGAGGATCGAAAGATCAAGTTTCTCAAACACAAACGACTAGTTTTAGTCAAAGTAAAGTGGGATTCAAAAAGAGGAGCTGAATACACTTGGGAGCTGGAATCAGAAATGAAGCGAAAATATCCACATTTATTCCAGTAAATCTCGAGGACGAGATTTTAATTAAGGTGGGTAGAATGTAACAACCCTAATTAAAAAGTCCTAATTATTACTTTAATTTGATCATTAGGAAACCCTAATTGAGACACCCAAGTGATTCCGTGCAAACCCTAAAATTTTCAGAATAATCGGAATCAGGATTAGGGCCCCTAAAACTTAGGGGGGGGTTAAACTCTAGTGGACGATTATCCACTTAAAACGTTGGCAGCAAGGAATTATCGAAAAGTGTCAACTCAGCTAAGCTAGTCCCAACCGTGGCTACCCTATAGCCTATTTTGATACCTTACGGACCGTAACCTTGATAAGCTTACGGACCGTAAGCTGCCTTACGGACCTCAACATCGTTAAGCTTACGGTCCGTAAGCTAGTCAAAATTTGTGTATAAATAGAGGACAGTGGCATTCGAATTCTGAACATTCAACGTCGAAATAATTTCAATCACACACGAAGATACACTCTGTATACTCCAAATTACACCCCCGGGTCTCGAAATTCTGCCGCAAAACAGGGTATTAGCACAATCGCTGCTACGATTCATTTTCCGACGATCAATATATCCAATGGATGTTTAAGTGCCGCCCACATTAGGGTTATACTTTATCGTTCGTCATTAATTTGACGGATCATCGTTAATTCGATGGATGAAGTATTGTACTTTGTCGTTCGTCATTAATTTGATGGATCATCGTTAATTCGATGGATGAAGTATTGCACTTTGTTGTTCGTTGTGAGAATTTGATCTCGTGAGTTATCGTAATTGCTGGATTGATTACTAACCCAGTTTTGTGTGCATTGTTATTTAAATTAGGTTAACAAGGCTAAATCATAGACTAGACTCTGTCCATATTAAAACAGCAATGTGAGTCATTCTCTTTTTATCAAATTGCTTTACAAAACCCTATTTATTTCAAAGTTATAATTACAGGGATTAAGTTTATGTAATCACCATATTACAGCCGGTATGTGGGGTTTTGTATACATTACTTGATAATCTTCACCATTGGGGCAGCCAATGGGTGATATGACCATAGTCACAGACACCATTGGACGGAAGGGCCAATGGGTCGAGTGACAAAGTACTGTGGGTAATTGGTTTGATATCAGAAACATTGTAATCTTCCTTAATACTGTAAATTATAACAAATGTGTCATTTTAGTAAATAGAATGATTCACTCAGTATTTCCCGCTGACAAAACCTTTTTCAAACATGTTTCAGGTGATCTGTTGTAATTCAGGAAAAGTGCTGGGGAGCATTTCAAGCTTAAGATAGTGGCTCATTATAAAATAAAGAAATAAGTTTTGTAATATTACGATTTCATAGTAAAAACATAATATTGTAAATTATCGGGGTTTTATCCCGAATTGTAAAATAAAATAAATCGGGAAAATTTAGCTTTAAACGATCCTGTTAAATAAACTTCCGCTGTTAAACTCAACTAAATAAATACCACGGGTTTTCTGTCCCGCGGCTCCTGAAACGGGTCAAACCGGGTCGGGGGCCGTGACAGCAACCGCAGCTTTAGTCAGTCATCTTCTGTTAATCAGAACCAGAGCAACAATTCGAATCAGGGTTCGTATGTAGGGAAACAACCAAAGTGTAACAAGTGCAACTTTCATCATCGTGGGCCGTGCACCCGAGTCTGTCACAGGTGCAACAAGGTGGATCATATGGCTAAAGATTGCATGGATCCACTCCCAAGACAGCAACAGCAGCAACCCCAACAGCAACAGCAGTCACAGCAACAAGATAGTCAGCAGCCTCAGCAGAATCAGGGTAATCGCAAGGGCTGTTTTCAGTGTGGAGACGAGGGTCATTTTAGACGGGATTGCCCTTAACTGAATTAGAATGCCGGTAACAACAACAACAACAACACTGGGAATAACAACAATGGGAACAATGGTGGGAACGGTGCACGTGGAAGAGTGTTTACCATTGGTGCTGGGGAAGCTAGGAATGATGGCAACGTGGTGACCGGTACGTTTTCGGTGAACAATCTATTTGATTATGTTTCATTCGACTCTGGTGCCGATTGGAGTTATGTATCTTTGGGGTTCAGTCGTCAGTTAGGATTGAGTCCTACGCCTCTTGTAAACAAGCACGTTGTAGAGTTAGCCAACGGCAAATCAATTGAAGCTTCACATGTTCTTTTTGGGTGTAAACTCGATCTTATGGGTCAAGTGTTCGACATTGACCTACTCCCCGTTACTCTTGGAAGTTTTGACGTGGTTGTTGGCATGGATTGGTTGTCTAAGCATCATGCGGAAATTCTCTGTAAGTAGAAAATCATACGTATCCCTCTCCCTAGTGGAGAATCTTTGTCGGTTCAAGGTCATCGTAGTGGTGCAATGGTTGGCATAATCTCAGCCATGAAAGCCCAGAAGTGTCTACGAAAGGGCTACCCTGCTATTCTAGCTCTTGTTACTGATTCTCAACCTGAGGAGAGAAGGATCGAAGATCTTCCAGTTGTTCGTGAGTTTTCTGATGTGTTTCCTGAAGAGCTTCCTGGTTTACCTCCACACAGTCAGGTGGAATTTCAGATTGACCTTACACCAGGAGCAGCCCTGATTGCCCGTGCTCCTTATCGTCTTGCACCAGGAGAGTTGCAAGAGCTGTCAAATCAACTCCAAGAACTGTTGGATAGAGGTTTTATCCGACCCAGTTCTTCGCCTTGGGGAGCCCCAGTTCTGTTTGTGAAGAAGAAGGACGGGTCTTTTCGAATGTGTATAGATTACCGTGAACTTAACAAGGTGACCGTCAAGAACCGTTATCCTTTACCACGTATCGACGATCTGTTTGACCAGCTGCAAGGCTCAAGTTTCTACTCAAAGATCGACTTAAGATCGGGCTATCATCAGATGCGAGTCCGAGAGGAGGATGTTCCAAGAAGGGCTTTTCGAACGCGGTATGGCCACTATGAGTTTTTGGTTATACCATTTGGGTTGACTAATGCACCAGCGGTCTTCATGGATCTCATGAACCGCGTGTGCAAACCGTATCTCGACGATTTTGTCATTGTGTTCATCGACGACATCGTGATCTACTCCAATAGCAAGGAAGACCACGAGCGACACTTGCGTCTTATCTTGGAGCTTCTGAGGAAGGAGCAACTCTACGGGAAGTTTTCTAAGTGTGACTTCTGGATACGAGAAGTGCACTTTCTTTGCCACATTGTTAACGAATCGGGGATACACATGGATCCTCCTAAAATTGATGCTATTAGAAAGTGGGCGGCACCAAGGAATCCTTCGGAGGTGCAACAATTTCTTGGTCTCGCTGGGTACTATCGCAGGTTTATTAAGGATTTCTCAAGGATCGTTCAACCTCTTACCTTGTTGACACAGAAGGGCGTTGTATGCTCTTGGGGAACGAAGCAAGAAAATGCTTTCCAACTCTTGAAACAGAAACTCTGCAGTAAACCGATCTTGTCTCTACCTGAAGGTACCAAGGATTTTGTGGTATATTGTGATGCTTCTATTCAGGGTCTCGGTTGTGTGCTAATGCAACGCGAGAAGGTAATAGCTTACGCTTCTCGGCAGTTGAAGGTTCATGAGAAGAACTACACGACTCACGACTTGGAGTTGGGGGCCGTGATATTCGCGCTAAAGATTTGGAGGCATTATCTGTACGGTACCAAATGCACTATCTATACCGATCACAGGAGCCTCCTGCATATTTTCGATCAGAAAGAGTTGAACATGCGACAGCGTCGGTGGGTAGAACTTTTAAATGACTACGATTGTGCCATCAAATATCACCCAGGTAAAGCTAACGTCGTAGCTGATGCCCTTAGTCAAAAGGAGACGAAGCCCAAGCGTGTCTGCGCTCTGCAGCTCACTATTAACTCAAACCTCCCTGACCAGATCCGTTCTGCTCAAACCGAAGCATTGAAGGAAGAAAACTATAAAGCTGAGTATTTACGGGGCATGGAAAAACGACTTGTAGAGAGATCTGATGGTATTCTCTACTTCATGGAGCGAATATGGGTTCCTTTGTATGGGAATCTTAGAGAGACTGTGATGGACGAAGCGCACAAGTCTCGATACTCTGTTCACCCGGGTTCAGATAAGATGTATCAGGATCTGAAAGTCATGTATTGGTGGCCAAAGATGAAAGTTCACATAGCGACATATGTGAGTAAGTGTTTGACGTGTCCTAAAGTCAAAGTGGAGTACCAGAAACCCTCATGCCTGCTGCAACAACCAGAGATACCCATGTGGAAATGGGAGCAAATTGCTATGGATTTCGTCACTGGTTTGCCAAGAACTCAAAGTGGAAACGATACCATTTGGGTGATCGTTGATCGTCTCACGAAGTCAGCGCACTTTCTCACAATCAAAGAAACGGATAAGTTCTCACAATTAGCTGCTGTTTATCTTAAGGAAGTGGTTTCTAGGCATGGGGTGCCAACCTCTATTATCTCTGATCGTGATCCGCATTTCATATCCGATTTATGGCAGTCGATGCATAAATCGTTCAGCTCACGTCTCGACAAGAGTACTGCTTATCACCCACAGACGGATGGTCAAAGCGAACGAACCATTCAGACACTTGAAGACATGCTGCGTGCATGTGTGATCGATTTTGGCAAAGGCTGGGAGAAACACTTGCCGTTGATAGAATTCTCAAACAACAACAGCTACCATACCAGCATCCAGGCAGCTCCGTTTGAAGCATTGTACGGACGGAAATGCCGTTCTCCTCTCTGTTGGGCTGAGGTGGGTGACAGCCAGATCACAGGCCCTGAACTTGTACCTGAAACTTCAGAAAAGATTGTCCAGATCAGAAACCGTATGGCGGCAGCGTGCGACCGTCAGAAAAGATATGCTGACAAGGGTAGGAAACCTTTGGAGTTCATTGTAGGCGATCGTGTTATGTTGAAAGTCTCGCCCTGGAAGGGTGTAGTACGCTTTGGGAAGCGCGACAAACTTAATCCACGCTATGTTGGACCATTCAAAATCCTGGAGCGAATCGGTAAAGTGGCTTACAAGCTCGAGTTACTTGCTGAGTTGGGTAACGTTCATGATGTCTTCCATGTTTCGCAACTAAAGAAGTGTTTGTCTGATGAAACACTTGTGGTGCCGTTTCAAGAGCTGAAGATTGACGACAAGTTGCAGTTTGTTGAAGAACCTATCGAAATTATGGATCGGGAAGTCAAGGTTCGTAAGCACAGTCGAATCCCAATTGTGAGAATTCGTTGGAACTCAAGGCGTGGACCGGAGTTCACATGGGAGCGCGAGGATCAGATGAAGCTCAAGTATCCTCAACTCTTCCCTATTGACCAATCTAATTCGGGTGCAACTAGTGAATTTCGGGACGAAATTCCACTTCAAGTTGGGCATGATGTGGCACCTGAGGAAAATCTGCAGTCATCCTAATCTAACACTTCACTCCTCTGAGATTGCTTATCAAATTTCGGGACGAAATTTCTTTCAAGTTGGGGATGATGTGACAACCCGAACTTTCAAGGTTAGTATTTCTTGATCCCTTGACTTCTAGCTTGCATGGTTGCATATTATGTCTCACTACGTACAAACCGAGCGTATGTTATTGTTGGTGCATCCGTCTGTCGTCTACGTCTTCAGTCGTGTCTCGGTACGTTGCGAAGAATGTTCAAGTATGATGTCATGATGACATCACCAAAGCAACATCATCATGACATCATTACACAAGAAGACAAAAGAGATTGCATGAAATTGGATAGTGATTTCGTACATTTGGTCAAATTTAGATTTCGCTTATATGTCATTATAGGGATTTCGCTTATAAGGCAAATGATGATTTCGCTTATGTGGTTATAAGTGATTTCGCTTTTGTGTCATGTACACATAAGCGAAATCACATCATCTATATATAGTCATTAGAGCGAAATCTCAGTAATAGTTCTAGGTGTTGTCTTCCGGTGAGCCACGAAGTGCTGCCGAAGTGTCGACAGGTTGTAAACGTCTTTCATATCAATAATATCGACAGTTAAAAGTGAATACGTGCTGAATTACATCGAAACACTTGTTTCCGCCTCTTGTTTTGATGAAAAACTCTTCTACGCGACTCGTTCGGGTCGAAATTCGATCCTACAATTGGTATCAGAGCCAGTGAAGAAGAGTTTTTGTTATTTCAGCCGATAATTCTGTTTCTACATCTTTCTTTTTCGAAAATCAAAACTTTTTACGGTCAAAATCGCTTCAAATTCACACATAACATTCGTAATCATAGATAAGCAAATCCTTGTAAGTTTCAAAGCTTGAATCGACCTAAAACATCGAATTTTTGAGGTATCGCTTTTACGGACTCGTGAAAAGGTGACATCATCACCTGGTTCCGCTTATTTGGACAGTGACTATTTCGCTCATACGTACAATTTGATTCCGCTTATTTGAACAGTTGGGTTCCGCTTTTGTGACCAAAAGTGATTTCGACTTTGTGACAACCAAGGTCATAGAACAGTGTAATCATGTGATCTGGTGCATCGTTTAATTCATATGTTTGAACATTGAGTAGTGTGAACTGTTTAAATGTGCTTTGAATTGTGTGATACATAAATCTAAATTGTCGTTTTACATGTATGTTAATCAGTTTGCATGAGAGGTTCAATGAATATATGTCATAAACTTGTCTGCTTGTGAGTTTTGATAAAAATGAAAGTGTTGAAAATAAGATATAGTTGTCGATTTAGTGGATTTTAAGGTCCAATTGATATTCATGCAAAGATAAGAGGTCCAATAAAAGTAAATTGTATCAGATCATTTTATGTTGACTAAGACCCATGTGTTTTCTTTTAAAAACAAAGTTGATGTTATATGTGAAATGATGGTTCATCGGCCCAAGACTCACTCATATATCGACCCAATAAAGTTTAGTTGATAATTGTGCTTTGTCGACAGTTAATATTCTAATGTCAAAATTGTTTGTCATGTGATTATCTGGATATTTTGATTCATGATGTTTGCATATGTTGTGTCAGTGATATTAATTGTGTAGTCAGAATTTTGTTTGCAAGTATCTCGGAAATAAAAAAAAAATTCATATGTTTGTTCATTGAATTTGTCGGTCAGCTTTACATAGTAGATTAATTGGATTTAGACTTTTATTAAATGGCATTATATTACATGTGATCTTTAAATAGTGTTTGTTTGAGCATGAGTTTGTTAGTGATTGTAGGTTTGTTATAAATTGTTTGTGTTGTTTGTGATTGTTTCTTAAAAGTGATATTGTTTTGTGGTGATAAGTAGTGTATCCAGGTTGCGTGAGTTGTCAGGTCGTACCAAAAATTGTTAAGTACGCATCAAAGTAAGGTCAAAAGGTTTGAAGTTCAGTCGGTTCACACGGTTCGATCAGTCGTTTTGACAAGTCAAGTCGCGTATCAAAAGTTCATGAAGTCGTTTGAAAGTTTGTCAGTGTGTTTGTAAAAGAGTCATCAATTGAATTCGATCCGGATCATTCAGTCAGTTGGTCAACATTCAGTCCACACTGAAAATCATCAGTTCGAGTACCAAATTTCTTTTGGTTAATTGATAAACGTTTAAACTGATTGTGTTTTGTTTGGTGATCGACAGGTTTTCGACAGGTATTTGCCCAAGACATGGAAGAAGAATTCTACAATGCGTTTGCCACACCAGTCGCTCCAGTCACAGCTGCTGAAAATTTATACAGTGAAAATGAAACAGGGACTCATCAAAAACCACCAAAGCTTATGTACATTGAAGAATTTAAAGGATGGCAGAATCGATTTGAGAACTGGGTACATGCTTACAAGTTTGATGCATGGTGTTCATTGTTGAAAGACTATGAGAAACCAAAGAATGACCGTGGGATGGAAAAAGCAATTGAGGACTACTCAGAGAGTGACAAATTAAAATTTACAAGTGAGAAAATGATGATCAGTATTCTTCAGCAAGCAATAAAAGAAGATATATTTGTTTTGCTCCAACATAATGGTACAGCTAAATCAATTTGGGAAGCATTGATTCAGAAATTCCAAGGAAGCGCATATATGATCAAGAACAGAAAGGCTTTACTGAAAAAATCATTTGATATGTTTTCAGCTTTCGATCATGAAACTACAAAGCATACCATTGATAGATATTGTCATCTAGTCTTGGAAATGAAAAGATTTAACATTGAGAAAGATGATGATGAGTGGGTCGATAAACTTGCTGAAGCATTACCACAGCAGAAATGGGGAACGTATTTGCTGATCTTAAAACATACAAGAAAGTCTGAAAATATGAATTTGGCTCAGTTTATTCAGAGGATTGAAGAGCATGAGTTGGATATTCAGAAAACGGCTATCATGACAAATCCAAATGCCAAACAAGATGTCAGTTTGTATTACAGAGGGAACAAATTTGAGGCTACCCCCGGCCCTAGCCCAAAGATCCAAACTGGTTTTAGTGCTGATAGTTCGTCTGGAACAAAAGGTAGTAATGTGACACAAAGTGGTGGATCTTCATCCTCGTATTCAAGTTTTTATCCAAACTTTACAACATCAAGTCCTCAACAACAGAATTCTACAAACCTTCAGTGCAATGTTACCTTAAACATTCAAAATGGCCATAATTTGTCTCCGGAAGTTGCCAAGCAACACATGGCATCACTGGTTACTATGTTAGAATCTTACGAAAGTTTGATCGGTGGGAAGATTGGGAATCCGATGCTTACCAAAGAAGATTACGACCAAATTGATGCTGAAGAACTTGAATTGATGGATATCAAATGGTGCTTAGCGAGTGCTTGGAGAAGAGCTGAAAAGTTTCAAGAAATTACTGGCAGAGATGAATTTCGAGGAATGGTTACTTCTCAGTTGGGTTTTGACAAATCGAAAGTTACCTGTTTCCGTTGCAAAGGAAAATGACATTTTAAAAGATAGTGCAAAAGCAAAGAAGCAACCGGGAATCAAGAAAAGAACAACTATTATCATAAATCAATTTTTCATCAGATTGCTCAACAACCACAAATTACACATGCTCATGCTATTGAAGATGGAAAGAAGAAAGCTTTACTTATCCATCAAGATGATGAATTTGTTGCTGAAGGATTTAGTTGGGACAAATACATACCTGGTTCAGCTTGTGTTGCAAGAATTCAGGGTGAAAATGAGACTAGTGAGAAAAGAATTCCGATTTTTCCAGATCTTGGAAGCGATGTAGATACCGATGATGAGGAAGAATATCTTAACAAATGTAGAAAAAACATTGAGCCTGACAGTTTTAATTTTTTCTATGCAGATAAAGTTGAGATGCTGAATCAGAAGAAGTTTGTCCGCTTAAAGAGGGAACTGGAAGCAGCAAAGTTACTTGCTAATGAAAAGGCGAAGACAGAAGTTGGAGAAACAAAAGTTGAAGCAGTGACTGAAAATGCAATAGAAAAAATTGTTGAAGTGGAGAAAGTGGTAGAGAAAATAGTCGAAGTTGAAAAATTGGTCGAAGTAGAGAAGATTGTTGAGGTTGAAAAGCTAATTGAAAAAGTGGTTGAAGTTGAAAAACCATGTTTGAAGTGTTCAGAATCTTGCAAAGCTTGTGAAGAGAAAGATAAGAAGATTGCTGAGTTGGAAAAGATTTATTGTCTGATGTGAAGTATGTAAAGGAGTCATATGATGTGCTCAACAACACAGTTGATCGTCTGAAAAAGACGAATACAGAAATTGAAAAAGCAATGGATAAAATGAGTGCAACTTTGATGACAAAGCAAAGCGTCATAAATGATTACATTGAAGATTGTGCTAATCTGAAGAAGGAGCTGGAACTTGAGAAGATTGAGAGTGAAAGGATTAAACGATTATTGTTGAGTTACACTACTTGTGATTATCTGATTGATCGTGTTTATCCTACTGTTGCAGGTTTGGAGGCATTCAAGGAGAAAAAGACTGATGATACTGATACTGGTAAGAAACCAAGTGTCAAGTATAACAGATGTCCGCCCCCGATCCATGAAACCTATTCTCCCAGGAATCCTAATGAGGAGCGTCTAAAAAGGCAGTCAACATCAAGTTAAAGTCTGAAATAATTGATGAATTACCAGATAATATTGATGTTACATTCACAGCGTCTGACACTGATCATGAGTCTGAGTTATTAAAGAAAGTTGTCGATCAGGTGTTGGATACGGATGAAGAGTCAAAACCGGAATCTGAGTCTGAAAGTTCGAGTTTGTCAGAAAAGAGTCCGAGTTCACCGGTTAACAGGGTTTACAATAGAGAATTCCTGTTATCAAAATCTAATTTGAATGACGGATTAATCAAAGTGGCATATACTTTGTTTGATTCAGACAAATTATATTCTGATGAGGAATTTCCAATAAGAAGTGTCAAAACTGAAATGATCAAACAGGTTTTCAAACTAACAGAAATTAATATTTCTGAAATAAAAGATTTAAATCTTGCTGAAAAACCTAAAAAATACACTTCAAGAGTTCAACAAAGATTGAACAAGAAAAAGGGTTACAGTTCTGGTTATGGTTTTCAAAAGAAATCAAACCATAATGGTAATCTCAAAAAGAAAGGTCTTGGTTTCATTTCATCAGAAAATTATAAAAATCAGAAAACTTATAAACCAAATACAAAATTTGTTGCAGGTGGAAGTTGTGAAGATGAGCAGAAGAAACCGTTTTGGAAGCAGTCCAATCAAGAGTTTCTTGCTGAAGTAAAGAAGAATGTGAGAAAGTTTGCTGAAAGAGTTGACAGAAGAACCTTTTTCAAATGCCAAGAAGTTGGACATATAGCTTGGAATTGCCCCAAGACCAACTACCAAAAACAGGAAGTTTCTTCTAACTCTGGTTTGAGAAAGTCTTGTGTTGATAAGAAAGAACAACCTGTAAAAATTGTTAAAAAGTTTGAAAATTCTACTTCCGAGGAAGGAGAAAGTTCAAAAAGGTTTTACAAAAGAAGAGGTAATTTGAGTAAACAAAAGTGGGTGGTTAAATCTGAGGGTAATTCTGACAATGAATCTGATTCCATAAAATCAGAGGCGTCTTTAGTTGAGAAAAAGGTTGTGAATTCCGTTCCAGAGGTGAACGATGAGGATTTTCCTCCATTGTCAAAGGAAAATTTGATGAAGAAAGTGGGAAAGGTAGAGATCTCAAATCAATTCTTCGCTGATAAGGGAGAATTTGATGTTGAGAAGGCTTTCAATGGGAAAGTAAAACATATTTTCGGGAAAATGGTTGATGGGAAGGTTAAAAGTGCAAAAGATTTTTACAAATCAAAATGTTGGTGGGACAGATGTTTGCCGCCAAAATCACCCAAGGCTGGTCAGGCTTGGGTGACAGCATTTTCACCATAAAAATTCTGACTTGCCGGAGCTCCCAGGTTGGTAAGAGTGGAGCAGGAATCGGCATCTTTCTTAGCAATTGATCCTACATGTGGTAAAGTTGGTAAAGTACAGGTGGTATATTTAAACTGTTATATGTTGATTTACAAGTGGTTATGGTTGGTAAAGTGAACTTGTAAGTGATTGAAAGAGGTTTTCATTGACAAGTGGTTAATCAAGGTCATTAAGTTGAACTAGATTGGACCATACTTACTAGTGATGAACAATGTGATTAACCCCTAATCTACAAATGGTTTATTAAAATCAACAAAACTTATTTTCCGGAAAAACCATTTGATTAAAACAAACTTAAGTGGTTTGAAATCAATGGGAAAATAGTTTGTTGTGGGGGGGGGGGGAGTTCTGATTGTTTATGCCAAGTGGATGGCGAATTGAAGTGATTTGATATCAGTTGTCATTTTATTGTATAGTTTGTTTTCAAATTTACTAAAATGTGTTTGCATTTTAGGGGGAGTAAAAATTTTCAGAAAATCCAAAAACATTAGAAAATTTGAAAAAGCCAAAAACATGATAAAATGAAAAATGAGTTTTGTTGTCTAAAAGAGGAAATGATAGTACATCAGTGGACGATCACGGCATGCTAAAGAATTGGAAAGTTAAAAGTGATAAACGGTCTCACTGATGATGTTCCAGTAGGTTTTTGCACATTTAGTAGATTGTTACGAGATATAAACCTAAATTTCAAACTTGCTTCTATCGTGGGGAAACATCTCTCGGATATATGGGTAACCCCCGAAATCTCGTTTGAAAGGTTTCGTATTCTGATATACTAGGTTTTTATACTCAATGATGTCTGGGGTATTATTCCGGGACTTCTGCTGAACGGTGGTTCTGACCTAGTCCTCGAATAATACTTTCCGCAATGTTTGAAACATAGCATAAACCCTCAGCATGCAGATGAAACAATAAAATTGATAGTCGCTGCTGTTGTAGCTAAAAGATCCTCTAAAGGGGACATACCAAAGTCGAAGCTGACATCTCTCTGCGCATACGGAAGTATCGACCTGAGATCCCTCAGCCCTCGCATTACCTAATTTATGTACATATATCATTTGTGTCATAATTACCTGTAAGACTGAATATTGGGATCTGGATACGGGAGTATATTCTGAGGTGGGACACACGAATAAGTTTAAGTCTCTAAAACATTAATATAGTATCTCGGATCAGTTGAACTTTGTGTGAAAATTTAAGTGGACCAGTATACTGACAATCTAAGTGAATCGTTTAGAGCTTAAAATGAAATGAAGCTTAACGGTGTTGGTGATTTGTCTCATAAACTGATATGATCCTCTTACACAAACTCACAAAAATATTGTCTGTAAATATTTCTTTACTGCATTTTATTCTATTCAAAAATCCAAAAAGATTTTAGTGTGTTTTAGCATAAATTTTGAAAAAGTAAAAAAGATTTTCGACAACTGGTGTTGGAGAGCTGATTTTCAAAATTTCAAGTGCTAAACATGATGAACAGATGGTTTGGGAGAGTGTGTTGTTTTTGAATTTGAAAATGATATTTTTTTCAAATGGTTCATCATAAACTATAAATGTTAGATCATTTTTTGTGATATTTTCAAGTGATGTCTGATTGTGTTCAAATTATCATCAGAAAATTTATTTTTGGGTAGAGCATGTGCAGGTATAGTCAGATTTCAATTTTAAACATGAAGATAGTGTGTCAGGTTCCGATACCTGATATAGAGATTGAGAGAGAAGAAAGAGATTGAGGATACTTACAATGTCAGACACTTCAGAGAATTAGAGAAGACTGATAAAGACTAAAGATGCAAAGACTTGACACTGAAGACTCCGTCAACATCCGAGGGGGAGTTTGTTGGTGCATCCGTCTGTCGTCTACGTCTTCAGTCGTGTCTCGGTACGTTGCGAAGAATGTTCAAGTATGATGTCATGATGACATCACCAAAGCAACATCATCATGACATCATTACACAAGAAGACAAAAGAGATTGCATGAAATTGGATAGTGATTTCGTACATTTGGTCAAATTTAGATTTCGCTTATATGTCATTATAGGGATTTCGCTTATAAGGCAAATGATGATTTCGCTTATGTGGTTATAAGTGATTTCGCTTTTGTGTCATGTACACATAAGCGAAATCACATCATCTATATATAGTCATTAGAGCGAAATCTCAGTAATAGTTCTAGGTGTTGTCTTCCGGTGAGCCACGAAGTGCTGCCGAAGTGTCGACAGGTTGTAAACGTCTTTCATATCAATAATATCGACAGTTAAAAGTGAATACGTGCTGAATTACATCGAAACACTTGTTTCCGCCTCTTGTTTTGATGAAAAACTCTTCTACGCGACTCGTTCGGGTCGAAATTCGATCCTACAGTTATGTTAAACACATGATGGCTCTATGAGATTGTTATTATTATACTGTTGTAAGTTGTTCGACGGTTCGTTAAGCCTAGTCGCACACTCCTTGAATCACATGGGCCTCCACCAGCCCATACTTAAGCCCAACCCGAGCCTAGACCCCCCTTCATTAGCGACACACATTAAAAAAATGGTTTGATTACCATTAGTTATTATTGTACGCAATTTTCAAAGAAACCCTAATTCCTTCTACTTGAGGCGACAACCTTCTTCACTGTGAAGCTCTCCTCTTTCATCGATTCTTTTTAATATCCTCAACTTCCTGTATCTTGTGGTAAGTGTCATTATTGATTTAGTATAGGCACTCCATTGTTATTGATTTGTTTTGGTTAATACACATTCTGTTAGTGATGATAGAACTTTATGGAATAGATTTGTTCAATAACTTAGGGCCGATAAACATAAATTGTTATGTTAATCTGGGTGTTTGGGTAATGATCTGATTTTTATGATGAATGATACGTGATTAATACCATAATGATCATCGTGATTCTAATACTGATTAGTATAAATCAAGGATCTGCATGAAGTAATGATTCGACGATGATGGTGTGATATGTTCATACATGGAAATTGTTATGTGATTGTAGGATAGATGGTTTACCATGATGATATGAAGAACCTGATTATATGCGATTAAATAATGATTTATAACAAGAATTAGCTCATGATTTCAAGGTTACGTGATGATGATTAGCATTTAGGTTAAACTGAATATTGATTAGAATGATTATGGCAATTGGTGATTGACTTGATCTATGGAAGGTAGACTGATCGGGTAAATGGGAGAGTGGTTATGGAAATTGCCATAAATTACGGTACCGTGTAACCGACACCGCGCAATCAAGTAGTCGCACATTGTACTTGGATAAATTCATATGTTATCTATCAAACGCACAGTGTGGGTCGCACATTTCCTCCGGAATTGCACACTCACATGATGGGCCCTTAAACTGATTAGGCTGCATCACCTAATTGGGCCGCACACTTTTTCGAATCGGACCCATGATGGACTGTGCGATGGGAAGGAAATCGCGCACTCGGAACCTAGTTGCACACTGGTCAAACGGGACATATATATATGGGTCGTACACCACGGGTTTGGGCCAGAGAACATAAGGGATTGCACGCTTGTTGGGCCCTTTTCGTTGTCATGTTGAACAATGTAATATGTTACCATGCAACGTAATGAAAAGCTAGATTTCATGCATAGGGTGTGGAATGTGAATACATGTATTTTTGCACATATGTGTGAAGAACTATGTGCCGAATTGAAATATAAAACTAATGGTGAAAGGTAACCATGATAGGGTTGGTTGACTAGCTCGAACAAGTAACTAATCTTACCGAGCAAACCAAAGGTGAGTTCATTCCTTTTGAGCATGCGTCCCGATGGGTGGGACAGTCAAATGGGTATTCATGAGAGGAATAAGTCTTTTGGGTAAAAACTGGGATGTTAGATAATACACTCTTTTCCTATCACCTTAAGTCCCATCTTATACTGAATTAGTTACCTGAGAGGTAACGGGGTATTAGTTGATAGCGCTATTAAGCTTGGCAACCTCACACCGTACCTGAGAGGATGGGCGTGAACTAATGACCTTAATAATGACCAATGCTTAGATAGGGGGCATTGGGGACGGGCAAAACAATCTGGTAGCCATCTTGTACGGTACTCGAGTTATTATCAACATTATTCTTAAAGAACTGAACTAAACACTTGGTAACTAACGTTTTCGTAAAACTATGAACTCACCAGCGTTGTCTGACATACGTGTTGCATGCTCGCAGGTCGTTAGATTTCTTGGATATGGGACTTGCTGTCTGGAATGGCTGGAGTGGTCATGGGTCGAACTGATTGGATACACATGACAGGCTTACTGATTTTCATACATTTGGTTTTGAAACATTTAAACAATGGTTTACTTATTGCTTCCGCTGAACTTGTTGGATTTTATTAAACTTATTGTTTGATACATTTTTTTTTATTTATAATTGACAACTCCATTTGAAATCTTTTTATGAGTTCAATATGATTTGTGGCTAGATCCTGGTATGTCACACGCCTAGCGGGGTTTCCGCGTGTGGTATTTTGGAGGTGTGACATTTTTCCAATTGAAATTTTCGAGTGAACAATCGAATTGATTCAATTTGAAAAATGATATCAAGACCCTCATATTTATCCAAACAATTTATTCAAGGAGTTCCCAACAAAGATCCCTTTTCAAACACTTTAAATAGTTTAGCAATTATCACTTAGTTCCATTCATTCACACGAGTTACTATCTTATTCGTCACCAATAAATCTGATTAGAATACAAACCCCTAATTATATACTATTATATACTATTATTTAGTAACATGGTTGTGCATATGTATGTTGTAAGTTTAGCATAAATGTTGTTTTATGTTTAAATTAGTTGTGCTGTATATTTCCTTTAAAAAAAATTGTGCTGTATACTTTCCTTTCTTGCCACGTGTACACCTGGGTTGTCCACCCCATTCTTTTAGCCAGGTTTGTTTTAACGCAGGAAGAGAGAGGGCTTAGGGAGAGAAATAGGTTACGGTGCACGTGAAGAGAGTGAGAGGCGGTGGCGGAGCACGGCGGTTGCCTTCTTCCCTAACTCGATAGGGTTCCGGCACGCCATTCATCGTCACCGTCATAGGCGAGTGTACAACATCCGACGCTGAAACTGCCACCGCTAAAAAGGTCTCGGCAAAAGCTTCAACATCAACGTCACAGACTCACAGATTATCCAAAAAATGTAGGGTTAAATTAAAGAACGAACACCTTCGAATTGTCTTCCGGTAAACTTCCGGCCAAACTCAGGTAAGCTCTGATGCTATTGTATGTTGTCTTATTGGTTAGATCGGGTCTTGGTGTAATGAATGAGACTAATTTTGGCGTTTTAGTATTCCGGCAAGGTTCCGAGGTTGTAGAAGTTTCGACAGTCTCCAGACTCGAAGTAATCGCAGGAGATGGTTGTGCCTTGCTTCCCCTCGCCTAGCCGTGTGGTGCGCGTATAAGATCATATATACCCATTATCATGGTTATGACATCTATCCCCTTGACCCCTTCTTTTATTTAAGTATTTAGATTATAAGAGTTTGAAGTGTGACGCGAAGGTAAAAGCATATAATACGGATATTGTAATTGTTACTTAATGAAGTAGGTATATATGAAATTTAATGTGTTTTGAATGGGTATAAATTATTTATTTTGTTGGGTAGATATGATAAGTACGTTTTTATGGAAAAAGTAAACTGAACCAGCGGGGTTGGGTGTGTAAGGCTGGTTGGATGGGTCTGCCAAACCGGCCAAAACGATTCACTTTTAACGGTTGTGATATTTTGATTATTGATTAGGGTTATTGGTAGCATTAGATTTTGGCATTGCCTAATTGTTCTATTTTGTTTATAACAAGTTGACGTCACCCCGTGCGTTGCGGCGGGTTGTTGATTATGAATGCGTTTAGTATCATTGTATAAGATGCAAAGATTTTAACTTTATGCGACAATTGTGATTTGGTGTTATGCGAGAGGTCGTATCGGGCGGCTATTGACGGAACGATTAAACCATTACATCGCTTGAACGCCCAAAGTCTGTTGATTCTTGCTTGATGGATAAATAGGGGTGGGTATCGGTGATGTACAGTGGTGGGCGACAACGCTCATAGTCGATGTATGATGGCAACAACAAACAGAAAGCGAGGTAGATCGCATGGCTGGAACCGGTGAGTGTGTAATTGATCTTTACATGGCCAACGATTACAAAGCCTCAAATTCGGTTCATGAAGATCTGATAAAATATTATAGTATTCCAAAATTAAGTATCCACCAAAAAAGTTTATTACAGAATTGGTTCGTGAAGATCAGATTAATATCATAGTATACCAATTCGTGAAGATCTGATTAAATAATATAGTATCGCAATTCGCGAAGATCTGATATAATATTATAGTATTCCTGCAGATATATTATAGCATATACAGATACAGAATTTGGAATAAAGTGAGAGATTTATAAATATTTGGTGTTCGTTTTTCCGATATGAAAATTTAATATGGAATAAAGAGGCGTTGTAACTTGGATGGATTCATGACCCGGTCTGCATATAGACATTTCTAATCGAAGCGTTAGTTTGCTAAATAATATAAATCATGCATTTGTATGTGTCATATTTAAAGGGTGTGATTCAAACAATTGTGTCTTAAGTTACTTTTCAATGCAAGGGTATTAAAGGGTGTGATATGAAGAGACACAACTATTAAGTTAGCCTAAGGTACCCCAAGTTACTTTAGAATATGAATCCATCTTTAGGTGTACTGGCAAAATAGTCAACACTGAAGATGTTCCCAAATTCACCGGTTGAAGGCCATGTCTTGGATATAATTGGTTAGTTCTTATTTATTGATGCAACTGTTATAATTATCTATTGGACTAGGAATGAATGCATATTGTTCACTAAATGCCTCACTATTTGAATGCAATATTACTCACCCCTAAAAAAATAATTGATATATATGATCGTTTATTTACTTATTTGCAGGAAGTAGAAAGGAAAAGGTCGCACAGTTGCAGTTGGAGAATACCAAGAGCATGGGGAACAAATGGGGTCAGTAGGATCAATGTATTAGGGTATAGTTTAGGAGAAAATGATTTTAGGTTGAATTTGAGAGGTTTTCATCCGGATTAGCCATACATGAATTCTTCTATACAACCAAGTAACCAACAACTTCCACATATGTGATATGTGATGAGATAAACAACATGTATTTGTAAGCATCGAGCCGCAACGCGGCGGGCTTACATCTAGTTATAACAACATTGATGAAGAGATAGAAAATGACATGTGAAATACGTTTCTTAATAGGAAAATGGCACTCAATTAAGTAAAAGGTTTTATTACTAGTTAACTGAATTCATTTAAAATATGCTTTCACTGTTAAAAGTTAAAACCATTATGTTTTAATTTATTATATATTTATATTCCACTAAATGGAATGACCTCAATGACATAGTTGTTACAAGTCCCTTGTTTTTATTCTACTAGCAAAATGCTTGGGTTTTTCAATAGAGACTTAAGTTCTATTCTCATTTGTGTTATATAAGTGGATATAGGCAATAAAGGATTTGAACTAAGTCTTGTGTGAGGTTGTTGATTCCCGAGCCCAACTGGGTTTTCGTCCCACCGTGTGTTACGCCAGATAGTTCTGCTCTTGTGGTGGCACAACGACTGTCAAGTGGCTGTCGGCGGTATGGTTTCCTGGGGAACCCAAAAAAAGCCAAAATTTGAAGCCTGCGTGGACCCGATTAAGACAACATAGCCTGACCGGAGTGGAACAATACGGGACTATTCGATTTGGAGAGTGTGGTAACCTTATAAATGAACTTCACTGTTTAAAAAAAAAGCATAGTTGTTACAATGTGGAAGCATTTTCCCACAACCTCGTTTGACCTTGTCAAACTCTACCAACACGTGAAAAATGTTTCAACATTTAACAAATGGATCAAATGGATCAAATAACGGCAAGGAAAGAGTTTTTTTTTTTTTGAACGGCAAATTTGAATCACTGACGGACCACTGGAGTATCATCGTGCAACCAGCGGAACCACCCGATCATATCCCTCTCCACTAGGCATAATGCTCATACACCAATTCAGGAGGAAACCCAATAAATATCGGAAAAACCCCCTTTGTGGGAATCGAACCCAGGACCTATTGGTCCCAAAGTCTTATCCCACCTCCAAGATGCCACTAGGCTATCAAGCAAGGAAAGAGTTAAAACATGAAACTCAACTGTTGTCATTATTTTCATGTTCACATTTTTGTTTTTTATGTTGATTTTTTCAAATAAATTTGAATATGTAATGTATTTGAATTGAATGACAAAGCAATCATAATGGAAATGGAATATACGGATGATGGTAACATGGTCTTTCCAGTATGCAAGTGGCCTGCTAGTCTGATACCAAAAGTAGCTAGTTTCTTATCGCTAACGCGGTTCTTAAGAGTAAAACGCTAAAATTGTCCTTGAGTTTTGGCCACTTTAGTCCAAAAATGAAACTTTTTGTATCTGGGTCCCCGAGGTTTCATTTTTGTTGCCATTTTCATCCAATTGACAAACTGAGTTTGAATTTTCAAGTTAACTTCACCACTAATTTTCGTTTTCCTCATTTAAATGAAGGGTATAATCGTTATTTTATGTCATAATATATTTTAATTAAATTAGGGAAACGACAAAAAAAATGGGAGAAATTAACAGGAAATTCTAACTCAGTTTGCGAATTGGATGAAAATGGCAACAAAAATAAAACCTCAGAAACCCAGATACAAAAAGTTTCATTTTTTTACAGAAGTGACAAAAGTACCTTAACCTCAAGGACCATTTTAGCATTTTACTCTGGTCTTTAATTTTAAAATGAAAATTTCAGTCGCTAAATATGATTATGTAAGATTTAAACCGCAACAAAAACTGTTCAAAAAATAATTTCTGATGGAGGTCTAAGAAAGTAAGAAACCATGGAAACCAGTGTTTTTGGATTTCGTATTTCCTTTCCTGAATAACTTTCAAAATCATGTAATGAGTCCGCTTTCCGATTAAAGTATTTTGCATATCATGAAATCGATAATCGGATAAGTCAAAAAGTGATTATTCTAAAGAAAGAGAAGTTATTTTATGTGAAATTCGAATTATGAAATTTTCGATAATAAAACTAGAGTATGATTACTATATATGGGGTCAAACCATCGCAACATTTCACTTAGTGGTTATAGCTGTTGGCGGTTACATCAGTAAGAAACTCTTCAGAGAACACCCTTAGTAGCAACTCTCACAACCACTTGGGGTGTCCCAGTGGCCAGCCTCACCCACCTTTTCCCAAAGGACCCGGGTTCGAAACCTGGCAGGTACATCCTCCAGGATTTCGGTTCCGATTGGGTATTAACCGCCAAACAACTATGGGGCTAAGCTAGCTTGTGGAGTGGGATCATTCCAGCGGGTGGGAGGACCGTGCAATATCCCCCCCCCCCCCCCTATTGCTACCTCACGACTAAAGTTCCAAATTGCTATCGAGGTTCAAGATGCTACCACACCTCAAAAGGTTCGATTCTTTACTACCAAAGTCATACCCATGTTTATCGAACGTGTAATCTACACCTCCCAACTCATATCGATAATAATTATAATTTCTTATGTGGTCTTTAAGTAAATCCAATCCCTCACAATGGTTTGAAAACACTAAAATCATCGCAACCTGTCGCAAAACAAGCTCAATTGGGTATTTGCAACCGATTTACAACCGTTTTAACTCCCCAAAATGATTGTATGTAAGTATGGTCATGGTGGATGCCCCATTTTGATATGGCAATCAATCATTTCTAGAAACAAATGTTGGTAAGAGACTTGGCTCAACCATAAATTATGGCAACATTTACATCAATTAAGACAAACGCCCTCATCTAGCCTAGAAGGCCGCAAGTGAGTTTGGTTCACTAGCTAGCCTCGCCTTAGATGTAGCTTATAGGGTTATAGATAATAAAATGTAGGGGAAAGTTCTTGTACAAATAATCTTAACATACTAAACATACAAATTGAAAGAAAACTAAAAAAGACAAGGTGACATTTTTGTAATTATCAATAACTATCAAAGTTACTTTACAAATATACCTAAAAAACCTACAAAAAAAACTAACCACCCCCCCTCCCCCCCCCCCCCCCCAAAAAAAAAAAAAAAAAAACCTAAACCCCCCTCCCCCACCCCCAAAAACCTAACACCCCCCCCCCCCCCACCCAAGCTAAAAGGCTAAAAACTAAACCCTCAAAAAACCTAAAAAAATCTTTAAAAAAAAAAACACACAAAAATGGCACCTTGTAGTGATTTTTTTTATAAAAAATATTAAAAAAAATTGTGTTTTTTAGGTATTTTTGGTTGAGTTCACATTTGTATAGTAACTTTGATAGTTGCTGGTAATTACAAAAATGGCACCTTGTCTTTTTGGCTTTTCCTTCAATTTGTATGTTTAGTAGGTTAAGTTTATTTGTATTTAATCTTTTGCCTAAAATGTATTAACTTTTTTATTTTCTATTGTTTTCACATATTTAGAAACTATTACATAACACAAAGACATAAAGAGTAGGGCCAGAAAACAAATGTGGTAAAATTGATCAATTTATATATTTTATTTCTAAAAAGTAATATACATAAGTGAAGCAACAAATATAAAAATATGATAACGGGGCAAATTTATTCACTAATAAAAATATGCCTTTTAAGAACAAAACTTCACTGGCGGATTAATCTGTTATCTATCGGCGAATGATCGATCGGTGATCCATAATTAATATGGACTGATTAGTCAGTAAATTTTTACCAACACCTGGTTTTTTTACGGACCTTCACCAACAGGATAGCGGCGCCTACCTTTACCTATGGATAATCCATGAATACTTCAGTCGTCGATCACGAGGGCAGTACTATCTCAAATTTATTCAAATGAATTCTAGACTCAAATTTATTCAAATGAATTCTAGAAATTGTATTTATAACATAGTACAGAAAGTACGATAACAAATCCGCGTTTATAAAAGTGTTGAATTTCTAGATGCTTTTACTCGGTCTAGCTAAAGTTCTAAACTAACATAATTTTGTATATTAGCCATCTTTCTTGTCAATAAGCACCATGTTTATTAAATAGGAATACATACGTAGGGTGAGGTTCTAGAGTGAACACTAATGTATTTGCGAACTGAATGAACAAATCTTGGCCATTGATTTACACACGTGGATGGCTAGGATTTCATCATCAAATCGTAAAATACGCTAGTGTATTTCATCATCAAATCCTGGCCATTGATCTACACACATGTATGGCCAGGATTAGTTCGCTCAGTTCGCAAACTACACTAGTGTTCACTCTTGAACCTAATCCTACATACGTATATGCATATAATACATATATATATATATATATATATATATCACTATTTTGAGTATAACACATAAAAGATAGAATTAGAATCATATTTCATGATGAATTGGGTTCGAATTAATTAAACTGATATATTTAGTTATTAAATAAAGATATAATTAAGTTTAAGAAACTTAAACACAAAGGATTACAAGAAATAAAGGATTGTGAAATTGATCATCTAAATAGCTAGCTGTTCAGGCTTTATTTATTTTCCTAATTGAGCTAGCTAGCAAGAAGAATAGATTTGCATCTGAGTCAAAATATGCTCAAAGTTATCGGTAGATTTCTCGATCGGGTGAGAATGTGTTCCTTCATAAGTCGTAACGACGACTCCCTCATCCTTGGATAGCCTTTGAACCTGTTTCTTCACGTTGCATCCTTGATATGTACACCGATAATAGCTTCTGTATTGAATGACATACCAATGTTAATAACAATCCAATGGAAATTTATAGCTTATATAAGAAATATGTGTTTGTTTTTAAAGAAATAAATAGATATGATTATAAAACAAACAATCAAATAGAGAAACTCACAAGAATAAGTACTACTTTTAGGTATAACTAAATGTTATATATGCATATATGTTATGCAAAAATTTGTTTCTATAGTTATGAAATATGTCAAAACTATTTTGTGTATCTATTTCATGTTTGTGTTTCATTTTTAACATATTAAAATAGGGAAAAGATCAAATAGGAAGTTTATTTTGGCTAGGAAGTCTAGGAAGCAATAGGATTAGGACATGTGGCAACAATTAAAATAAAGAAAAAGGGTATTTTAGTCAATCCAACCCTTTTCTTCTTCCTTTTCAAAACCCAGTAACTTCAAAACCCACCATTTTCAAAACCCACCATCTTCAACCATTTCTTCACTTTCTATCTCAATAATCACTACATTATATTGCGATTTTCATCACCAATCAATGATTCAAACACCCGATCAACGTGTTCTTCAGCTTTTTTGAAGAAAACCCAGTTTAATTTCATACAAAATCTGGTTTTTTCCGGTGATTTTGAAGATAATCACTCGATCCATTCGATTCGAGCGCTGATAAGTGTTTCAATCATTCAAAAATCGTCAATTGTTGAAGAAATCACTTCGATCCATGTAAGAAATTCTTTAATTTCATTTTTACGATATGGGTTTTTGATTTAGTCATTGCGTTTTACGATCTTGGCGGGGGTCCGGGGGCAGCGCCCCTGGTAGCGGGGTCCCAGGGGCGGCAGCCCCTGGCGGGGTCCAAGGGGCAGAGCCCCTGGCTGCGGTTGAGCCAGACAGTTCACAGCACACAGATTAATTTTCATAAGAAATTTTTTTTTCGATTAAATTGCTGTAATAAAAATGAATTAGAAAAATTAATTTTCTGTAAATTGCCTCTGGAAACTGCATTGGTCCAGACAGTTCACAGCACAGACAATTCACTTTCTTTGGTGTTTTCTGGCCATTGCGTTTTAGAAAAACACATTCTTGAAGTGTTTTTTGTGCATTGCGTTTTAGGTAAAACACTTTTTTAAGTGTTTTCAGTCCATTGCGTTTTACAGAGAACACTTTCTTTTGTCTTTTAGTCAATTGCGTTTTAGAATGAGTCATTTTTAAGTGTTTTCTGGCCATTGCGTTTTACAAATAAGACATTTCTTTGTGTTTTTTGTGCATTGCGTTTTAGGTAAAACACTTTTTTATGTGTTTTTAGTGCATTGCGTTTTAGAAAGTACATTTTCTTTTGAGTTTTTTGGCTATTGCGTTTTAGAAATAAGACATTTCTTTGTGTTTTCTGGCCATTGCGTTTTACAAATAAGTCATTTATTTGTGTTTTTGGTGCATTGCGTTTTAGAAAAATGTCATTTTTTAGGTTTTTTTTTCATTGCGTTTTACGTAACTGGGGGTTTTTCTATTGCGTTTTACGCAACTGGGTTTTAAATTTTTTTTTAAATATAGCAATAGTATACTCGTTTTAAAGATAAAAAAACGCTCGTTTTTTTGGTGCAATTTTTATAAAAAAATAATGTCGTATGAAAGAGTTATTAACGTTTAAAAAATGGGGGGGAATTGGAGGAGAGAGAAACTATTGGCTTGAATTGACTAGAATGCCCCTAAACAAACTCACGCGCCTCTTTTTTTCTTTTCAATTTCCCTGATTTAATCTTAGCTCTTGATTAACTAAATGGATGGTGAAGATCACTTCCTAACCTTACTAGCCAAATTAACTTCCTATTGTATCTCCACCCTATTGAAATATATAAAATGAACCATCTACTTATTTTCTTTTTTATTTATATGCAAAAAAAAATGTTATATATTTTTTCGCATGTCTATATTCACTCTTCGGGTGTACTTTATTTTCCTAAAGAGTGTATCATTATAAGGGTATTCAAATTCATTCAAATATATATGATTATATACTAACATTTTCACAAAATT